>VONZ01000142.1:1000000-1313208 GCA_012976165.1 Labeo catla | reverse complement strand
GAAAGTTTTCACAGATCAGAATAGTGATATTAGTGACCCAGGAAAGGGCCAGTTGGACTAGTACTCGAACTGTGAAAGTTTCACAGATCAGAATAGTGATTAATATGACTCAGGAAGCGTATTCCGCTGACCAGTACTCAACCTGTGAAAGTTTCTACAGATCAGAATAGTGGGATGTTAGTGACTCAGGGAAGCCAGCTGACCAGTACTGAATTGTGAAAGTTTTTACAAATCAGAATAGTGATGTTAGTGACCCAGGAAAGGGTCAGCTGACCAATACTGAACTGTGAAAGGTTTCACAAATCAGAATAGTGATATACGTGATTTAGGGAACGGCCAGCTGACCAGTACTGAACTGTGAAAGTTTTCACAAATCAGAATAGTGATGTTAGTGACCCAGGAAAGGGTCAGCTGACCAATACTGAACTGTGAAAGTTTTCACAGATCAGAATAGTGATTTACATGACTCAGGGAAGGGTCAGCTGACCAGTACTGAACTGTGAAAGTTTTCACAGATCAGAATAGTGATTTACATGACTCAGGGAAGGGTCAGCTGACCAGTACTGAACTGTGAAAGTTTTCACAAACCAGAATAGTGATGTTAGTGACTCAGGAAAGGGCCAGCTGACCAGTACTGATAGAAGAAAAAGAGAGCAGAGCATAAAGAAACACTGTTACGCAATAAATAGCGATTGTGAAATTTTTCACAAATCGAATTTGACTTAAAAACAATGTTTTTGTATTCGAGCAGTCTGCGTGTTTAATGGTAAAATACGTTAAACATGAAGAGCGCCTATTTTTCACATTCCTTACTATAGCAGACTTACCAAGGGGGGTACGGACAAGAGCTTTGCTGTGAAAAAATTCACAGATCAAGCTGGTTCACATGACACTGGTTTCAGTCTGCTATGTTTCCAACTTTCGGAGCTATAAGCATTATAAAATTAAGAGTCGAAAAAATAAAATAAAATTTCGGCCAAAAGGCACAGCATCACCAGAATTCACAAATCATGGAGAACCACATTCGGGTTTATTTGCATGTTTATGACAGCGCGCTATGTATTTATAGCCAAAAGAAATCCGAATATCAAACCGCAAACTATCTTTACTGCGGTCATAAAGCGACACATTTTAGAACATCATGCAGAACTTTGCACAGTTAAAACTGTTCAAGTCCAGCAGCTGTCAATGCCAAGTATACCAGAGTAGTCTGGACTGTTTAAAAGATGTTCTGATGCAGGACAGCATCGTATAGTCCCCATATTCAGTTTTGATTTTTATTAAATCATTCAACTGTTCTCTTATTTCAGTTACAATTATATTTAGAAATGTTCTATTCATCTCTCACTACGTGTAATCCACGCTGTGAGATTTAAGTCACTCTAAAACTTTTTTATCGTGTAACTTATATTTAGGCCACTTTGCCATCGCAATCACTCAAATAAAATGAATGAATGAATATATAGCTGCACATTCAAAATCTTGCCCTTTATAGCGCCAAAACCCCGTCACTCACGAGTCATCACATCTCACCAACATAAAAGATGGTAAATTGATTGACAGGTCTCTGTTCAATGATGTTGATGACTGCACTACACATTTTTTTACTGTGATACTTTGAGCTCGAACATATTAAAATAACATGACTAAAGATAAAAGCGAAGAAAAAAGCAGCTGATTGGGCGGCTTTTAATTGTTTTAAAGCGGCCCAAATTTTGTTTACCCGCCCAATCCGTTATTCTCCGGTCCAAGACGATCAAAAGAACCCGCCCAATCTGGCAACACTGTTGACGTTAGATAGTGGGATAGTCTTACAGACCGGAAACAGGGATGACGTTTTTTTATGGGCGGTTCAAGTGGCAGTCTATGGAGCCATGGTATAAAAGAATAAAAAAGGTAAATTTGATTTTATATTTCAAAATTCTGACTTTATTTTCGCAATTCCGAGATTATATCCCACAGCTCTAGAGGAAAAACAACTCGTCATTCTCTCTTTTCCCCTCGGCTCAGAGTTTATATCCCACACTACTGCTTTTTTCCCTCAGAATTAACAAACTCACTAGTTTTGTTAAATCGAGTTATAAAGTCCGAATTAGGAGATATAAACTTGCATTTGTGAGAAACAAAAATCAGAATTGTGAGATAAAATAAAAAAATGTTATGTTAAAAAGTTAATAGTAATAGTTTAAATAATATGTCATGCTGTAACTGTAGGGCTAATACAGTACATCCCCTATGAACAGCATATGTGAATATTAAGTAGACCTATTGTTTAAATCAAATTTATGCTTTAAAAGTAGAGTAATCATTGCAGTTTTCATCCATAGTGTGTCCGTTTAAACGTCTGCGTTTAGCTTCAAATGGCGTATTTGACTACAGTATTGTATAAAAATTATTTGCATTCCGATTTTGACATCAAAAGGCACAATTTTTTTTCCTCTTATTCCATGGAGTTTACCCGTTTACCTCCACTTGCTACCAGTGTTTTTCTGCAACCACTATGCGCGCGCAGCTGCTACTCGAAATTGGTCTTTAAGGCATACTTTTTAAAATATATATTATAAAATATTTGTATGATAATAGGTCTCAGTAATCATAGTTGTGATTTACAAGCTGCAAGAAATATTAAATCTTTCAACATCACTCATGCACACGCATACACAAAAGAACAAGACAATGGCAGATATAAGAAAAAGCTTGACTTTTATTTTGAAGGGACAAACTACTGTCAAATGACTTGAATGAAATGAACAGCTTTAAACTGTTAAGCGTGAAAATATATAATATAAAAGAACTGCTTGGTTTTGTCTTTAGTTTCATTGAAGCAGAAAATATATACAACAAAAAGGCAGAAGTAAGAAACACTTTGAAAAGCATCAGAGATCGAAAACATACATCAATCATGACTAATAAATACCAATCATTTCCATTTCATCGCGGTGAGGTGATGCATCTTTACAAGGGAATAAGAAAGCTGGACTCGAATGAAGCTATTAGCTTACGTGAAGGCAAAAATAAAGCAAATACATTTCTGATTGTGCATGTTTTGCTCTAAACGCATGTAGTACTGAGACAAATGAACGGGTCTTGCATGCAAATGCTCCTATCGGGTCGAATAACTCTGCGCCGACAGCTGAAGTCTGGATGGTCGGATATGTACATCGATGCATTTCCTCAAAGCTCATTCAGAAACATACAAACTTAAACGTCTTCACCGTGAAGTGGAAACCATACGGGCAACACAAATTTGCATATGATACACGTTGCATAATATATGCAGGTTTTTAATCAACAAAACGTTTTTGAAACTACTAAATTTATACCCACAATTCATGTTGTCAGTGGTGTTCACTCAACTAGAGTACAATCTTGGTAAATTTGTTTAGGTAGTTACCTCGTAAGTAAACCCCGCTTTTATGCCTGACCAGAATACATTTTCATTCAAGCATAGATTTAGCTCTATTAATATATTACAAATGTTTTGATATTCGAAGAACAATGTGGATTTCATTTCTTAATAAAATAATTTGTCAATAAACAGATTAGAATTCTCTCAAATCTACATAGTTACAAAATGTTAATTCTCTATGTCATAGGCAACGTCATCGGAGAAACTGATTTTTAATCAATAGGTAGGTTATACAGCATCATCTCGTTCGTTAAACAAGAAACAGCGACTCCTCGTGTTAACAGGCACAAAGACTAAACTTCTCCTTTGTTTTCTTTATTGCCCGAACCATGAATAAATTAAGTTCTAATGCTGAAATGCTAAACGTGAAATAATTTAACCGAAAGTGTTACTTCATAGAATTATAGATTATTAAATACT
Source organism: Labeo catla (assembly GCA_012976165.1). Lineage (NCBI taxonomy): Eukaryota > Metazoa > Chordata > Actinopteri > Cypriniformes > Cyprinidae > Labeo > Labeo catla. The sequence goes on along the minus strand of VONZ01000142.1, from coordinate 1,309,379 downwards.
TTGCAGTTGGTGCCCCTTCCTCCACAGCTGAAACATAAAGATGTGCTTCACACAGGTTAACGTAGGTGAGAAACGTGAACAAGCTGCATTATTTCCTCTTCTCCAGAGCACAGTGTGGCTCAGATAATATTCAGCTGGCATTTGGAGAAAAAAAATAAATAACTCGATAAGAATAAATAAAAGCAATAATGGTCAACAGATATCACAGTTAACTTACATTACGCGATATCTGCGGCGTGTAGAATAAATTAAAAGGAACACGTTCACTTTTCTCCACCTTGTGCTGATGATCCAACACCATAAAATGGCATGAAAACAATCTTGGATTCAGAGGCAATGTCTGCGCTCTGATTGGTTCATTTTTTTCACAGATAAAGTGCTAACTGAGGAGCCTCTGGGGGATTCGAGTACCGTTAGAAAATCCCAAGGAGCCGTTTTGTGGTACAGGAGTCTTCCTCTAGCTTTGCAAAAAAAAGTACAGACCACCATCTCGGTCCAAAAATGACCGAGACTGATACCCCTCCAAAGGGGGTTGTTTAACTGCTGCTTGTTTTGGTGGAAATTCTCTGGAAAAAATGCCAAATAACAGCGATGGTCAAAATGCATTGCTTCTGAAAGCTAGAAAAAGTCCCTGAGATACATAATCAGCATTATGACTCCCATTGGTGCCCCTTCTGAATTCATATAAATAACCTTAGCATAATAATAATAATAATAATAATAATGGTAAATGTTGATAATACCACCAAAGTGGGTGAGAAGTTCTTCACCTTCCTGGCCATATGTACAAATATTCAAAAATCAGTCGGCCAGACTGAACTGAAATGTTAGCTGCCACAGCAATGGCAATAATGATAATAAAGATTGTTATAATAACTTAATGCTTCGCTAACATCTTAAAGGCAGATAATGCAAATATTGATATCCTGGGATGGAGGGTCTCCATTCATAAAGTAAAGAAAAACAAAACATAGCATTCATTTACAATCCCCAAGTTCATTTGTACAGAAAAGCCCCTGTTAGACTTTTACAGACTCCATCACTGACAGCTTCATGGCATCTTCTAGCATCTGATTGTCTGTGAAAGTGGCCGGAGGTTCTGGGACAGAATCCGACAAGCCGATCAGAGACTCCAGGAGACACGTTCCCGGGTCGGCGGCTTGCGGAAGGCTGGGGTAAGTAGGCAACTGGAATTGAAAGAAGTTGTCCACGTGTTCGTACTCCTTTAAGGAGTTGTACAACGAGCTCGGTCCGAGACAAGGAAATCCGTCGAAGAACTCCAGGTCCGATTCGGACGACAGGCTCAAGTCCATGTAGCTAGCCGAGTGATCGATAGAAGGCGAGGGCGTGTGCGGGACGGAGATGCTGTGGAACAGCGCGTTACCTTGATTAGCGTTCTCATCTAAGAGCTCAGACATAGCTGTGCGGCTGTTGTCCATTTGTGACGTGCTGAGCCTGTCGTCCATCGTGCTGAAAATGCCGTAGCCCATTGACTCGCTCTTTTTCTGGTAGTCGCAGTTGCTGTTGCGCTCCCTAACAGAATAGTCCTCATTGTCCGTGTCACTAAAGCTTAAGATTCTCGTAAGTCCATTTTCATCGACGTCTAACGACGACTGCTCGCTTTGAGCGTTTTCAACAGATTCTGAGTCCTCGCTCTGGCTTGAAGAACTAGACGAATCGGTCATGTCGCTGCTGCAGCTGTTTTCTCCCGTGGCTACTAGCTCTGAGTTGAAGTGAAACGTGGGTCTGTCTGGCGTAGTGCTGCTCTCTGCTGGTTGGCTTGGGGAACTGCAGTCTGGCTGGTCTTCAGAGGGCGTCTCGCTCTCTGGAGTGTGCTCCTCCAGACGCTTCTCCAACTCTAGCTTCATTATGGTGTGGATGTAGTGGGTCTGAACTCGGCTGGAGTTGAACTCGATGCGGCCTTCCGTGTTGCCACAGCCGTCTTTAGTGCAGCCACATGGGAAGGATGAATGGTCCATCTGTGAAGTCAATAAACAGTACATTAATATAATGAAAGTATACAAAATACAGCATTCACACTATCATGTCATCTACATACAAATATAACACACATTACAACTATTTTAAAGTTTGTGGTTTTTACAAGAAGTCTTATGCTCACCAATCCTGCATTTATCTGATTAAAATATTGGGAAATATTATTAAAGTTTATAATAACAGCATTTTAATATATTAAAATGTAATTTATTAATGTGAATTTTACTCCGGTCTTTAATATCACATGATTTCTCACTGTCACTTTTGATAAATTTAATGCATCCTTACTGAATTAAAAATGTTGCTGGCACAATTCTGTACAGTTTGAGCTACAGGAATAAAATCTGTAAATATTACCCATAACCTTGGGATGCTTTTTCTAAATAACTGAATCGCTCACCTGACATTTGATCCCAGCCAAACTACAGCTGCAGCTCTCCGGCTCGCAGAAGCCCTGGCAGTCGCATCCACAGTCTTCTCTTGACGCCCGCAACTCATGCAGTTGGCGCTTCTCATCTTTATCGATTTTCTTCACGCCAGCGGCTTTGAGGATGGCGTATCTTTTCTTAGAGGGGTAGGGATGCAGGAAGGAGCCATCATCCACGTTTACTCCACTGAGGTCGATTTCATCCTCTGGGATGTCATCGATAGTCAACTTGTCGGCCTCTTCAGATTCCTGGGTACCATTTTTGGTAAGCTGCCACAGAAAATGGATATTTATATTTATATGAACTCCAAGTCATCACTCATGTTTGACAACAATGAGAAAAACACAAGAATACCTTCAGCTTAAGAGCTTCCAGTTTCTCCTCCCTCAATCGGTTTTTGATTTTCTCTCGCCGTAGGTGGCGCTGTGCTATGGCGAACTCTGCTAACGTGTAGCGGCGCTGGGCGCTGTGCCTCTGCACCATGCCAAGGGTGCAACCTCCCCGGCTGGGCACGCTGGTGAACCCCTGACAGCGAGGAAAGAAGAAGACCGTGACCTGGTCAAACTGCACGTTGCCTCGCCGTGCGCGCTTGGCCTTCTTCAGGATAGATGTGGCTGAGGAAAGAGAAAGAACGAGAGGATAAATATAAGACGTTCTGGCTTGTGCTGGACTTGAAAAGAAAACATTAAGTGGAAAACAGCAGGCAAATACATTCATGCTTGGAATTTCTTAATGGAAAATTAACAGCACATATCTGAGAACGAAAAGAGGAAAAAAAAAAAAAAGTTCTGTTCCTAGTATCTCATTGGGGAGTATTTGAGTAGGAAGAGTGCCAAGCCTAATGGGAAGACTTGGAGTGGGTGAGTCTAGTGTAAACATCAAGATCACATTAACGTTGTTGCGCATGCACTAAATCTCCACTAGATGGCAGGCTACACACAGCAAATCAGCCCAGCGCTACAACCACATTACAAACAAACAATATTCCACTACTTAAGATCAGAACAGATGTGCAAATATTTCAGCTAATAGTTTTCGGTCTAATCCAGTCATATGCAAAGACAACTGCATTCCTCTTTGCTCATGTCTGACAAACAATCCACCCAGGAATTTCCCCTTGGCACTGAAGTGTGCAAGGAGAATAACGCATCCAAAATCACAACCCAGCGGCTGGATGATCTGGAAGCCTGAGGTTTTTAGAAGTGGTGAAGGCACTCAAGATGGTTGCTATTTAACAACATGAATCCCATCTTTATACAAGACATGCCATCTGTCCACACTTTCCTTTTAAATTACTCCTACAACCTGCCAAAAAAATCTGCATTTTTACCAAAAGAATCAGTCAACATCAGTGGTTGAAGCGTCTCAAAGGGAAAGGAATTTTCTTCTTGAACCAAGAAAACCTTATGTTTTTACTCGTAAATTCCTTGTACTTTTGAATTGTTAGCCTCTGTGAGAGAGAAGCACATTCTCCCTCGAGGCCACCAGCTCACCGATTGTTATCTGAAGGGAATGAAGGAGATGGATCTTACTGTCCTTACAGCTGGTTTATATTAGACTTGCAATGGTGGGAACTCATCCTTGCACATTTTCCTATCTAGAAAAAAAGAAAAGTCTAATGGAAACCACAAATGCTCTCATATGCCCTCATATACAGGCAAGACTTTCTCAGAAATACTACGGCATGTTATTGTTTGAACAACAGAGCAGCTTTGTGTATTATCAAGTGGGTATTGGAGATTAGAGTAAGCAAGCACTGACTTCTCAGTGACATCTGAGTTACGCAACAAGACGGTCTGATTCTGGTGACTCCATCCACCTAGTGTGCTCAAAAATTGATACTCTGTGGATGTTAGTCAGAGTTGAGGCATGTTTTATTTTAAGTCAATGGAAACAAGGCAATGAGGGACAGACAAAGAACATGTTCAGTGGTTTGTACTTTTGAGTGTGTTGTTGCCAACCATTACGCAACAGTGAAAATACATCCAAAAATCAGAAAACATGGTTTGTGAATGTTAGACATGTGCAAGCTACTGAACAGACTGTACACTACCATTCAAAAGTTTGGGACGGTATTTGTTATTTTGAATTCAACACGGATGCGTTAAATGGTTTTTGCTAAGGGATAGGAAATGCATTCATAATGTCACTTACACTTCTAAACGTTCTGTCATTACTTTCTAATATCAAAGAATCAAAAAGCATCACAGTTTCCAGAAGAACAACAATTCAATGCTAGTATGCATCTGTCACTCACAGCTTTGTTGTCATTCCCTTCAAATTAAATATGCCGTCTATCCTCACAATGCTCCATTCTCTGACTTTGTTTCATAAACACAAGCAGACAGCCGTATCGTTTCCCTTCCTCTCTTCTTCATCCTTCCCTTCCTGCTCTGCACCCCTCTTGCCTTTCTCAGCACCTGTGCTGGGTTCATGCCCAGTGCTCAGACAAAGCTCTGCGTTCATTCTGTCTCCGTCACATGGCACGCTCGCTGGCTCCCTGCCCTGCCATCCTGGGAAACTCACAACTGTTTGCTTTCCCTACCCTGACTCACCCCAACAACCTGGATGGAGGGCCTGGATGGGTGACCTCATGAATGGGGCATGCATCAAAACATCCCGTGTAATTAGTTGCATCCATGCAATTAATCTCAGACCCACTTTTATCTCAGTAACACCTTATCAGGTAGGACACATGGTTGAGATAAGCCTTACAGACCTCATGCATGAGAAATAGGACTTGAAGGAAGTCTCAAGTTCACACAAAAATGAACGTGTAGATGAGTTTGTTTCTTCATCCAAACAGATTTGGAGAAATTTAGCATTACATCATATGCTCACTGCTCTGCAGTAAGTGGGCTTTTCGCTTTTGACTTACTGACTGGAGTTGTGTTGATTGCTTGTGGAACTGTTTTTAATCAGTTGTTTGGACTCATTCTGACAGCACCCATTCGCTGCAGAGGATCCACTGGTGAGTTAAATTCTCCAAAACTGTTGCGATGAATAAACTCTACATCTTGCAACTTAATCAGAGAATAAATGAGTCGTCAAGAGGGGAAACTCACTGTTTAAGGATGTTGCAGGGGAGCTGGGGTTGCTGGGCGTTGAATCCAGGGTGTCGGAGTAGCAGCTCTCCCCATCCGAGTCCCACTCCGAGTAGGCAGAGGAGGAGAGAGAGGAAGGGGAGGAGGAAGAGTAACACTGGTCCTCCTCCACCTCCTCATACTTCCTCTTGAGAACCCCGCTCATGGCACTAGCGTTTGGTGATCTGTGGGAAACAAACAAAGACAAAAGCATTACAAGAGTGTAAAAAAAATAAAACTAATTTATCTTGCTATGGAAATGGTATCGATATTGCAAGCAGTGCTCTTATTGTTCTAAATGTCCAGTGAGGTTTTTAAATACAAGCTATGAGCATTTACTCCCCAAACAAGCAGCTGACCACGCTTTATGCTGCCTCTGAGCAGCGAGGAAAACAGGAAGCAATCAATCACGTCCCTTTGCTGCAAGTCAACAATTACCAGACCCTTCACCCACTTCCAAATCCAATCGCTTAGACAAATACATTGATTAGAATGGGGGTTGATTACATAGCTACATTAGTGAGGAGGGGAAATTTAGGTTACCCCACTCAAAAAACATACACAACCCAGAGCCGGTAGCGGCAATTACGCTTTACACAGCTGCTAAATGCATTTTATGAGACTCTGTAGTAAATGTGTGTACAGCTTGGCACAGTAAACATGTTTATGTAAGCTCAGACTGCATTTGTCGCTGCTCCTGTGGAGAGGTTGCTTATTGGGCAATAAAAGCAATCAATCCTTTGGCAGGAAGAGTCTAGCCAGTGCCCACCAGTTTTTAAGGGTCAGAGCCGGTGCAGCACAGCGGCGTTTACACGAAACCATCATTTGATACTGGCGGCTGTGGGCTCGTTTGTTTCTCTGCCCTGAGATAAACCCCAGTCAGCTATAGTTCACCTCAGGCTCGGCCTCTCGATGCACTCCACAGCTCAGAGGAGTTCATGCTGAAACAGGCAGAATGGAAGGAAGGAAGGAAGGAAGAGGGAAAAGAAGGAAAGCGTTTGATTTAGAGATGAGAGTTTTCACTGCTGCTTGAAGGTGTGACAGCTATGCTAACTGAAAGAAAAGGCATTTTTTTCCAAAAAAAATTAAGTGATAATGAGCAGTAAATAAGGGTTTTAAAACAAGCCTTGTCGCCAGCAAGACAAGCCACTTCAAAGAAAAAGTGACAGACGGTCGTGACTGGCAGATTACACATCTCATGATGTTGGTCTATGGTGTGTCATCGACAAAAAATAATAAAGACCCAAATGACAGTGATTCATCCCTGCCATATACAGAGTGACTAACACAATATGACTCAATAGTAGTCTGCCATTTGTCTAATAATCAACCTTTGGACTTACTTTTATATTATCAAAGCATACGAGTACGAACACTTTTGGTGCCACTGTATGTAAAAATTTGGAATTCAAATTGACCACTCTAATAACTGACTTAATAATTCACTTTTTTACTTTATACAAAGAAAAACAGTATGGAATTGCTTATATTTGCTCATCCCTGATCTTCAGACACAAGTATGTAGACTTGCTTTTCCCACAGGTTGTTTTGTTTACAATCAGACAAACTTCTATTTCTGTTCATGTGCGTTTCACACATTAGTGTCGCAGTCGCAAACGTGCCAGACGTTGAGGGCACGTCTGTGCCGTCTGCACATTCAGCCACGTCTGCCAGATATCGCTGCCAAGGCGAGTCTTTATCTTTGTCTGAACCTGACAATATCTTCCACAAGTCAAACTTATCTGCTCGTGCAACACCCCGACAAGAGGAACTATAGTTAGAAAGTTATGCAATAGTTTGTGCCACACTCAGACAGATAAATGACACAGCAAACAGTCGACTTGCCTGAAAACAGCAGCACAGGCGAAAGACATAATCTATTTTTACTGCAAACAGTATGTGTCCAGATCTGTCCTCATTTGCATCGGGGAGCGTTAGCCCTTACATGCTACATCTTGATTGAAAACAAGCAGCTTTGTGCACAGACAAGCCCAAAGGAAAATCTTTTTATACAAACGGCAAGATGCGAGGGAGAACCTGACACTTGGCTCCCGCCACACATGCGGAGAAGGTTGCAAAACAAAGAATTCCTCCTCATCTGCTTATTTGACTAGTAAATTGGCTTTCCCCTTTCTCACCGTCACGTTTCTAGGAAATCCACTCTGGCTTTGAATAAGAAACTACCTGCAAATGTTGCTCGTTCCCGAAAGAAAAAGAGAGAATCCCTGAGGACGGCATGCATGCCTTACCAAGCAGAGGAGTTTTAATTAAGGACTCTGGACAGTGAGATAGAGGGGGGAGAGAGAGTGCGAAACCTGGGTGTTAGAAGTGGGTCATTGTCTCTTGACTGCAGCCTACCTGACACATTGATTTGTTAATCTTGCTTAACGGGCAGAAACAATGACGACGAGCTAATCCCAGGAACAAGAGAGGGGGGATGCGAGGGGCTCAGCTGGAGGTCAATCTGGAGCTTGTCCTGTTGCACTCCAACATCAGCGACGACTAGAAATACGAGCGAGAATCTCACAAATGCGAAGTCAAAACACACATAAATCTGCTACAGAGCAAGTCTGGATTTTACATTCACAACCAGGCAGAAGCAGTCACTGGTGAAGTATCCCAGAAGCTCCAAGCAGGTGAAACGTCCATAGTGAAGCATAAATTATACAAGACTGATATTCCAACAAAGGCACTGCACTGATGAGGTATTCTCAATGCCGCTGTCACAAATAAATCTTATGCAGAAAGCACGAATCTTCAGCCACTGTCTTTGCAGTTCAACGTAGTGCAAGTTAACCACACAGGCTTCATTAAAACTTTTTGAACTCCCCCACTTGTCCTGCTTCCAAAAAGCAGCCCGTCTGTAAACAGTGGAATCCCGACCTGCTCTTATGCAAGAGTGTTGACTTTGCCCCTCCAGCTCACAGCTTCCAACCAGATGATAATCAGCAGCATGTACCTCATCTAAAAAGTGCGACTGTGATAACAGCCTGCTAAAGACGGTGTAAAAACCCTTGCGAGATAAGAGGAATCAAATCCAGATTCCACAATAAAAGAAACTCTCCCCCTGCTGGTCGGCCCTTAAGAACTGCAGCCAAGGAGGAGGGAGTCGCGTGTTGTGCTGATCATCACTCTAGATGCTCAGCTACGCCAGAGACATTCTGTTCCTGAACCTCAACCCATGCAGGGTACACATTCATCCCAAATAGGAGCGTGCACGCTGATGTGGGAGGAGGGTAGCCGGCGAGAACTTTAAACAAATAAATAATGCGATGTCTCCAGCCCACAGGAATTCTCCCCTGGCAACGGCGACACATTCTGTAATAGTCTATCTATCCCAGATGTGTCTGTGTAGTCCAGACCGCTATTGCCCAAGAGGAACGACCTCAGACAGACAGACACACACATCTATAAAAACACCTGATGGGGCATCATGAGTCATCAATGATTACATTATTAGGGTGGAGATGATCGCTCTCACAGGCTCTCTTCACCATGCTGTGCATTTGCAAATTTGAAACAGACAAAGATTGAAACAGACCAAACATTGTGCTGCAGAGTATGAAAGTTTACTTTACTGACATTCAAAGAGAAATTGAGTATCTGACTAAGACAATAAATCTAACTTAGATGGTTTTCAAGTGGTTTTCAAAACCAGAGAAAACAGTGTTTACAAAGTACAAGATTAAATGAAACTTAAACTGATTAAAATGGATAAAAATAAGTTACTTAAATAACACATCTAACACTACTATAAATATTCACAGTAACAATTGCTGTGTTCAATTTTAGGATGGCGGTCCCTCACATTAGGATGATCATGTGTGACCCTGGACCACAAAACCAGTCATAAAGGAACATTTTTTTAAATTGCTAAATAAATAAGCTTTACATTGATGTATGGTTTGTTAGGATAGATATATCTGATATATCTAGATATATATATATATATAATACTGAGAAAAATCGCTTTTAAAGTTGTCCAAATTAAGTTCTTAGCAATGCATATTACTAATCAAAAATTAGTTTTGATATATTTTCTGTAGGAAATGTACAAAATATCTTCATGGAACATGATCTTAATATCCTAATTATTTTTGCCTTAAAAAAAAGATAATTTTTACCATACAATGTATTGTTGCCTATTGCTACAAATATACTCTTGCTACCTATGACTGGTTTTGTGGTCCAGGGTCACACATTTGGCCCTCTGTGACATCTTAAAACACCCTCTGAAAATAATTTCACAGTTTCGAGTGAATCATTCCTCACATTTTAAGTCAACAAGTGGAAAATATGATCGCTCAGGAAACTGCCTAAACTGAAAGGCGATATTTCCATCACACATGGAACAATTTGCATCAATATCCGAAATGCAAACTTCCAACAGAGTGCGCAAAGTGTAGCTTCCTCGAGAAGTCATCAGCATGAGTTTGTTCTGACTAACTTAATGGTGACAAAACAAACACAAGGCATCTTTACCAATCTCCCATGGGAGAGTATTCGTGTGTGTCTAGGGTGGGGGAGCTCAGGGGTCAGCCGCTCACGTCTGGGGCGCTCACTGGTACCTCACAAGCTGGGAGGAATGTTAGAGAGTGACAAAACAGATGGGATCCCTCTGCTTCTCTGGTTTAGAGACATCAGGACCTCCACCTCCCCCAATACAACTGAACTATCCCAAATAGGAACACCCAGTTTGTGGGTGGGAGCTTAATAGAAAGACGACATGTTGTGATGTACACTAATGATGTTGACATCATCTCAGTTAAAAGGTATGACTGGTTTAAATAAGACACCTGAAGAAGACTACCCAGAAATGTCACTTAAACCAGCTGACTGATTCACTGGTGAGTGGCTGATTTAAATGACCTCTGTACATGTGCAAGTTCACACCTTATCAACCCAGAAGTAAGCAAACAAAATAATGTTTATCATATAGGACCCATAAAAGATAAGTATAACGTGTACTCCAACTCAAAACAACAACTCACTTGTGACCAAGTGCACCTTGTGTGACAAACACAGTTTGAAAGACAAAAACACAATGAAAGTTGACTTAGGAATAAGCATAAGTATGGTGAAGTATGCAAACTAACTACGAGGGACAAAATTAATCATTTAACATAAACACTCAAACTTTCGAAAGAAAAACGCGAATAAGATCACAGTCGAGCTAGTATTTCGACAATACACTGAGACGCCTATAGTTTACATACAAGCTAAAAACCCACTCTCAAACATCCAGGGACTGTGAATTACCTCAGAAAATTATCCAGCGAATATGTAAGCAACAAACGAGTGTGAAATGAGAACATCAGGTTACATTTTCACCTCTGTTATTCCAATCACGGCGCGCACAACGTGTCAGCAATTGTTGATGAGCCTCCCTGTGATTGATTGATGCCAATCACAGCAATCATTATATATTTATAACTTTTCTAACATATCATAAAAACAAGAAATGCTTAATTTTAAAGCAGTTGGCTGTTAGTGAACCCTTTACATGTGTATACAAATACACATATTTGTGCATAAGGATTAATAATGACCTCGACCAAGCTCGGATCAAGTAAGGTCTCCCTCAAACCTGCGTTCAGCCTCGCATTCACCCACGGTGACGTCACTGAGGACTGGAAGTGCATGTGAGACTGAGCGCAGATCTGCAGGCAGACTATTGAAATGATGCGGTGTGGCACCTTAAGGAGTCGCTCGCGTTTCAGAAGACACACCAGCTCTCTAAACGTGAACGAGGAATGCACTCAACACATAACACACATCCAAACCAGCAATTGCGGCTTATTGGATACACACACATACGGTCCACTATGCTGGAATTCTGCCAGTGGATCCGATCGGAACCGAGAACGAATTTTTAAGCAAGAGTAACCATTTCAAATGTTTGACAGAGAAAACGCTTATATTTATTCCTAAAACTTAAAAACGTTTAAGAGTTTATTAGTGAAACAAAATGAACAATATACTAATGAATACACAGGACAATGGTGAATAACGTAAACTTTAGTTTTTAGTTTTTTCTGTGTCACGGCGGCACACAACAATGTCCTTGGCTATTTGAAATAGTTACACAACACATTTTATCGGTTTACACTGGCCGACAAAAGAACATTGAAACTATCTGGCTGGACTCCAGCACCGAGGTTTGCCTATTAGACACATTACAAGTGCAGCGTTAAACAGCGCGGAGCTCCGCTACTCACCGATAACGTGTCCGATCAGCATTAGTATATCACAAAAGAGAGAAAACGAAGAAGCGGTAATAATCCAAGTGATACGACGGCGCGTTTATCCGTATAGAGATCCCGTTCTGTCCGTGCGGCTATTGTGCGCTCGCTCGCTCGGCGTACTGAAGCGGCAGCTGAAGCTGTTCCTCTTGTCTGAAGCAGACGGCAGAGCAGCGCAGTCTTTTCGTCAGTGGAAAACTCCCTCCTGGCGTGTGACGCAGGCGGTGACACTGCCCACGCGCCGCTTCCTGCCTTCCGCGCGGAGCGACACTCCTCCTGGCGCGCTCGCATCCTGACAGAAAATCACTATAGTAACATGACTGAGAAAGGACCGGAACACAATAACCGCGGGTTATGGGAAACAGTAAATGTTTCACTACCCTCAAAAAATATACTGTAGCAGTGTAACGTTAGTAGTTCCTGTAAATATCGTAGCAACCGTAGTAAATAGTATTTCCTTAAAAAACACTGTAAGGCTTTTTAGAATCTTTCTGCTAGTTATGTAACAGTGTTGCCTAACAAGTTTATTTACTATGGTAAATAATAGCCTGTATAAATGTATTACATAGCATTTATTTAATATAAAAATGTTTTAATTTATATAATTTAAATGTATGATTTACTCTAGACACTACTTTTTGAATGATATTCAACATTTTTTATTGTGATATTGTGACTGAGTAAAGAAAATATATGTAGTCTGATGTTGTCTGGGTGGTTATTATTCGTCATTTCCTGAGTCAGCCTCCTATGAATTAATGAGTCATAAATCTTTTGCATCATTTAGTAGTAAATCCTGTTTTACTTTTGCATCATTCAGTAGCAGAACGTGTAAAACCATTGCCTAATTTATTGGTCAGGTTGTTGCAGACGTGCTGTATCGACGTGCAACTCTCAGACATACTAAATGAGTCAATTCATTAGATCTACATTTTCTAAAGTAAAGGCAATTCAGAGAACTGTTTCTAAACGCATTCTGAATATTAGAAATGTACAGCAGATTTTGTATTGCTTTACACAGATTTTAAAAAATAAACATAGATATCAAATAAAATATTTAATTGATTAAATTAAAATATTTTACGTAACAATATACCGGGAATTCTATTTATAAAATAAATTTTTATGTAAATTAAATTAAAGTATTTTGAAGAATATACTGGGAACTACAGTAAAATAAAATAAAATGGTGAAAAAATTGAATTTTTAATTAAATTAATTTCATTTATTTTTTGTAGAATATACTGTAAAATAAAATAAAGTGAAATATTTAAAACAATAATTTTTAATTTTAATTAAATTAAATTGAATTTAATTCTTTTTTAAGAATAAACTGGAAACTCTAAATATAAAATAAAATATTACAAATAATTATTGATGAAATTACAATGATTTAAATTATTGAATTAAATTAAAATATTTTTATTTTGTAGAATGTACTGAGAACTCCAATAAAATGAAATAAAATATATTCTAATGATTAATTAATTAGTTAAATAAAATGAAAATATATATATAAAAAAATATTTTAAATTAAAATATTTTTGAAGAATTTTCTGGAAACTAAATATAAAATAAAATACAATATATTTTAAAAACATAATTTTAAATTAAATCAAATTATTCTTTTTTTTGTAGAATATATTCTAAAAATAAAATAAGATAAAATATTTTTAAATATATATATTTAAATTTTAATTTAATTTAATTATTTTTGAAGAATATATATATATAAACTGAAATTATTTTTAGTTTGTAAAATATATTGGGAACTAAAAAATTAAATTAAATATAAAATAAAATAATAAAAGTCCATGTATTTTTTACATAGTCCATGTAAAGGCAATTTAGAGAATTGTTTCTAAACACATTATAAATATTAGAAAAATTTCTCTTTCCTGTGAACGGGCGTGGTTTGGGCCCCAGCAGCAGACACGCCCCCAGATTTTCAACTTCTTTTATGTACTTGAGGGGTTTTCATCATTCAAATTTAGCTGGGTGGTAAACAACACATTTCTCTGTGGTGTGACAAACTCACAACACATTTAATATTCCATTACACAGACTGGGGATGAAGGCAAGTTCAAGGTGAATCACAGTGATTTCAGGTATGACTGAACATTGCTTCTCCTCCTATCTCAAGCATCAGTGTTACAGCTGTGTCATCATTAACTGCGCACGCCTGCATGACACAGAACTCCACTAATGCAGCATTTATCAGAACGATGTACAGCACAGACGTGTTTAGGAGGAGTAAACTTTCAGTTTCTAGAGAAAAAGGGAGTGCTGTCAGTATCAACACAGGTGTAAAACGTTTGGGTGGAGCCTAGTGGCCTAGCTAGTGTTTGCGTACAGAGTATAATAATCAAACACAGGACCACAGCCCTCATTTTTAAAGGGCTTCGGTCATCGGGGTCCCATCCCAAAACAAATAGGCAGGTCTGATGGCATGCTGAGAGTCACAGGTCTGCTGTTGCAATACATAAATCACACTGATAGACTCAGCTGTGCTCAAATCACTACTCCTGAGCACTTTATAGTTAATGTTGCCGTTTACATGAGCAATTCTGCGTTCATGTTACTAATGGGTGTTTAGTTACGATTCATCAGTGTTGGTTTACTTCTTAGTGCACGTGTGGAGACAACTGGAATGTACTGTAGATAGTCTCTGCCTGATTAACCTGGCTGTCGCCTGCATGCTTTTAAACACTATTCAAGCGTATCTAGACAGTCGGCCTTTTGGCAATTTGTCACTTCTCTAACCACTGCTGGTGTTAAAGAGATTGGTTGACTTTGTCACTGTGGTCTTGAACAGCGGAAGAACTTGTTGAAGAGAGAAACAGAAACTCAGTAAGCTTTTATTACTGTTGCACACAATAACATTGATAAAAGATGGCTCGGAACATGAAAGAACTCATCACAAATTCCCCAAGTGAAAAAAGTTCAAGGCATGAACAGTGATACTCACAAATGTTTGTCTGCTCTTCCAAGAAAATAAGCCTCGGGAGGGGGAGGGGAATGATTTTGCCAGGGCCACTGGCTCAGGCCTGCATATATTACCCACTATGTCTTTAAAAGTGTGCCAGAGACTTTACCGCAGAGGACGCCCCACATCGGGAACAATAATGGCCCTCAATGCTTACCATCTGCAGGGAGAAAAAAAGCCATTGCTGCACGTGTTCTTAGCGGCACCTCACATGAACTGACTCGCACATTACTGAGCTGGGATCATATACCTCACTGAATGCATTAGAAAACAAGTGCATGCTGAAGTTGCACATTCAGCTTTTAAAGGGAAAGGTCACTCAGAATTTACAATTCTGTAAATGTATCATCATTCACCTCACAAGGTGAATTTTAAAAAAATATCCAGCCCTAAAACTTAAAAAACAAAATAAAATAAAACAACAAATAATAATAATTAAATTAAAGCATTTTTGGAAGAACATAAAGTAAAAAAAATTAGAAAAAATTAAATACATTATGTTTTTTAAGAATAAACTGGGAATTCTAAATTTGAAGAATAATAAAAATAATAAGAAATAAACTAAAATCTTAAAAAGATGTAAATTAAAATAAATGTAAAATTAATTTAAAGAATTTAAAGAATATAATCTGAACTTTAAATATAAATTAAAATAAAAATATGGTTGAAGAATATACTCAGAACTTTAAATATAAAATAAAATAAACTAAATAATTGTTTTACAGAATATACTGGGAACTCTAAAAATAAGATAAAATAAATTAAAATAAGATAAAATAAAATACATTTTAAATTAAATTAAAACATTTTTGAAGAATATACTGGGAACTCATAAAATCAAATTAAATGAAATAAAATCAATTAAAATAAAATATTAAAAATGTGAATTCAATTCAATTAAAATATTTTTAAAGAATATACTTGGAACTCAAAAAATAAAATAAAATAAAATAAAAATATTTTGAAGAATATACTCAAAACTCTAAATATAAAATAATTAAACAAAATAAAACAAATTTTAAATTAAATTAAAACACTTTTGAAAAATACACTGGTGTGAAACCCTAAATATAATATAAAATAAAATTAAATTAAATAAAATATTAAAAATGTAAAATAAATTAAATTAAATTATTTTAGAATATACTGGGAACTCTAAAAATAAAATAATATAATATAAAATTAAATAACAAAACAAAATACATTTTAAAGTAAATTTAAATATTTTTAAAGAATATACAGGGAACTCTAAAAATAAAATAAAATACAATATTTAAAAAACAATTTAAATTACATAAAATAAAATGTAATAAAAGATAAAAAGGTAAATTAAATTAAATTAAATTAAATTAAAATTAGAATAAACTGGGAACTGTAAAAAAAACAATTAATAAATAAAATAAAATAAAATAAAATAAAATGCTACTGTGTTTAGTCACATATCTTGGAATACAGTGCATGAATAACTACTCATAAAAATCACCTTTTGTGTCTGACAGAATAAAGAAAGCCACTTTTCTTACATTTTTGGGTGAACTATTCATTTCAGTTTGTTTAAATGTTTAATATCTCCGAAAATGCCTTTAGAAATAAGCAAAAATAAACACCCTCACAAGAGTTTGCAAATACAAGAAAAAAATCTGTGATAGGTACTCAGAACAAAGCTTTCCAGTGAGTCTTAAGAAAGAAAAGGGTGCTTCCAGGAGTCAGGGTGAAGTGCAGGTTTTCTGAGAACAGATTGATGGCCCCAGCTGTCCCTAAGGAGTAAAGCGAGACAAAGCTGGGCAGCTGGTCACCTGTAGCTAAGACAAGTGCTGATACAGCACTTCTAGATCCGCTATTCAGTAGGAACCCAATTACTGCCTTACAGTCCTCCTGTATTCTTACCACTCCTGATTACAAAGTAGCAACAACTTCCGAGTATGACGTGTGCTGACAGCAGAACAAAAAGTAAATGTACACAAAAATTTTAAGGTAACTTTAGCAGAAGTTTTCAGAAAATTCCAACCCTGTTTGGCAACAAAGTGCATTTTTAAGTGCCATTAGTCACAGAAGAAAATTACCCCATGATTTCCTCACGCTCAAGCACAGGGGACATATTAAAAAATGTCTCTTAAAAAAGCTATAATGGCAGTGAATGGCTGTTGAGATTTTGAAGTCCAAAAAACTGCATTCATCCATCATAAAAAGTACTCCACAAGGCTCTGGGAGTTTAATAAAGGCCTTCTGAAGTGAATCGATGCGTTTGTGTGAGAAAAATACCCATATTTAAAACTTTATAAACCATAATAACCAAAATTTAATGACGTTTTTACTTCAGTTGCACAGTATTGGATGGGTCACTACAGCAGTAGCACATACATTTAACCCTGATCTAAAAAAAAAACCAAAACACATAAAATAAGCTTCACAGAAGCAACACAAACTAACTTCTGCCTCTTTTGAATAATTAAGCATCTAAATTGGAGATTAAAAAGACAGAGAAGCCAAAGCTGAGTTAGACACAGGGGTTAATCTGCAGGCGGAGGAGAGTGGAGACACCCTTCCCCCCAACTCACCGCCAACCAATTACTACACAGAGCTTCTGCTTCACTCAGAGACAGACGGATCCAGCCAGTGATATGACATCATCAGATGCCCATTAAAGGAGAGTTTACTTGTTTTCTCCCCCTCTCTCTCTCTCTCTCTCTCTCTCTCTCTCTAAAGACGAGCTCAGAAACGTGAAGCCTATTTTCCCTCCGGAACTCTGTCACGGGGTGCAAAGACAAAGAACTGTTTGTTTTTTCTCATTAGAACTTTCTGCAAAACTTGGGTAGGGAAAGAGTTAAATCATAGGGTTCTTATATTTAAAGAAAGCCATTTATACACTTCATTAGACTTAAATATTCAATATTACATACTTCTAAAATACTAGGTGTATGCTGATAACAGCATTTGTGCTGGTATTTTCTTGGTCGCATCTGCACCGTGACTAGACACTCACTGTTTCCAATAGTTCCTTTCAGTTCCAACAAACACTCATTATACTGACCCTGCCCTCAATGTGTATGTGTGTTTTTCTCCTCCACAGACTCTCTGTGCATGTCTTTGGCAGCTGAGAAGGGGGAAAAAGAGAAAAAGAAAAGATTCAACTGGCTTTGTTTACTTAGCAACATTGCAAGGCTGTAAACTAATGCCTTTAAGAATCTGTCCCAGAGGGATTTTAGTCAATATCGCTCATGTTGATTTACAGTTTGTTGCAGACGAAATATATATATCAGTACTGATTTACTGTTTAGAGCTTGGAATATGTCAAAGCCTATTTCTACTACACTGCAAAAAACAATTTGTTGAGTCAACTTAAAATAATTTGTTACCCGGCTGCCTTAAAATTTTGAGTTCAGTCAACTCAAATAAGTTTAGTCAGCTTGAAATGTTAAGTTGTACTTAGTGAAAACTCAGATAATTGAGTTGACTAAACAATTTGGTTTGCTAAACTTAAAAGCTGGGCTTGTTACCCAGCTGCCTTAAGCTTTTAAGTTGAATGAACTCAAATATCTAAGTTGTCACTTAGTACAACTTAAAATTTCAAGTTAACTTTTTTGAGTTGACTGAACTTAAAATTGTAAGGCAGCCAGGTAACAAATTATTTTAAGTTCAGTCCACTCAAAAAAGTTTTGTCAACTTGACATGTTAAGTTGTACTACGTGACAATGTAGATATTTGAGTTCATTCAACTTAAAGGTTTACGGCAGCTGGGTAACAAGCCCAGCTTTTAAGTTTAACAAACCAAATGGTTTGTTTAGTCAACTCAAATATCTAACAACTTAACATTTCAAGTTGATTAAACTTATTTGAGTTGACTGAATTTAAAATTTTAAGACTGTGGGGTAACAAATTATTTTAAGTTGACTCAACAAATTGTGTTTTTTTGTTTTTTACAGTGTAGTGAATTTTACTAGTGCATTTATTTCTTGATGTAACAAGTTTTAGGCATGCAAACAACAGAGTGCAAGTACGTTTTAATGATCAGGGACTAAATAACAGGTTCATTCTTGTATCTTAATGCTTTGGACAAACCACTTTCGTGACGCAGGCCCCGTCTCTGCACAGGAACATAGAAAGTGAACGGAGGGTCATGAATTTAGAGCTGCAGAGGTTAATGATGAGTGACAAGTGGATTAAAACGGCCGTGGATCCCAGACAACAGTGGCTGACTCTAAACAACCCCCCCTACTAGCGTTAAAGATCTTTGTAGTTTCACGACGGAGTCTGATCTCCTCACTGATCATTCATCAATGTTCAGCATCTTGGTAGAAACAACAGAACGGAGGCCCAGCTCTCAGTGTGTGGTCAGATGATGTTCTTGTAAAAGACTTTATAAATAATTACAGTGTTTGGAAGATGATGCATTTTTTATTTTCACTCCCACACTTTTCTAATTATAAATAAAGTTTAAAAAAAAAAACTGATCAGATTTTCCATATAGCATCTTTGTTTATTTTAATGTATACATGTGTAATGTGCAAGTTTCGAGTTTGAAATGCAATATGCAAATGTACACTGTAAAAAGTATTTTTTTCTTTTATTGATTATTGGGGTATGCTTTACGAAAAAATAGTTACATTCAGTAGCTAAATTCAATCTGTTGTCTTTATTTCTTTGTAAATATTTAAAATTTACTACCAATTTCTGAGTGAAAATTGTTTCTACACCATTTTGTTTTTCATTTATTATTAATAAAGTTTCTAAAAACTGATCAGATTTGTCATATAGGTTTATTTTAATTTATATATGTACAATGTGAAAGATTTGAGTTTGAAATGCAATATGCTAATACACAGTGTAAAAAAGTTTTTTTTTTCCGAAGTTGTAAATAAAACAAAGATTATTGGAATATGTTTTATTAAAAAAAATACTATTTTAGACTTTCTACTTAAAATGTTTTAAGTTAATTCAATGTGTTACTTGCTGTTTCTTTGTAAATATTTGTAAAGTTTACTAGCAATTTCTGAGGGAAAATTGTTTCCATTTCTTTTCATTTAGTATTGTTAATACAGTTTATAAATAAAAAAAAAACTTGCTTATTTTAAGACTCTAAGATTCAGACTAAGATTATTTGAAGATTTGAAGATTAAGATTTAGATTCAAGTCTGAAATGCAATATGTACAATGTAAAAAGTATTTTTCAAACATTTGAATAAAACAAAGATTATTGGAGTATGATTTACAAAAAAAAATCTTTTTCAGACTTTCTACTTCAAACTTTAAGTTAAATTAAATGTTACTTGCTGTTTCTTTGTAATTATTAGTGAACTTTACTAGCAATTTCTAAGTGAAAATTATTTCTACACCAATTTTTTTAATTAATTTATTATTGCTACAATTTATAATTTAAAAAACTGATCAAATCTTTCATATTAGCAACTTTATTTTAATTTATACAAGTACAGTGTGTATGCAAATATACACTGTAAAAAAGTATTTTTTTGAAAATGTAAATAAAACTGCAAGATCACTGGAGTATGTTTTGCGACTTATTACTTTAAAATTTTAAGTTAAATTCAGTGTGTTACTTGCTGTTTGTTTGTAAATATTTGTGAAATTTACTAGCAATTTCTGAATGAATTGTGGTACTACAATTTTTTTTTTCACCCATTTTTATTACTGTTATTACAGTTTATAATTTATTATTATTATTACATAAAACATATTTTGGTTTTTGAGTTAACGTGACAAACAATATTTGGTGCAAAACTTAAATTAAAATTTAATAATGTGCATTACTGTTAAAGGTTTGGGCTCAGTAAGACTTTAATATTTGTATTTTGTAAATATAATATTTGTAAAGAAATTAATATTTGTATTCAGCAATGATGCATCTAAAGAGACAGTAAAGATTTTACATTGTAATATATATATATATATATATATATATGAACATTAATGTTAAGACATTTGCATATTAGAATGATTTCTGAAGAATCATGTGACTGAAGTGTTTGTAATGGTTACTGAAAATTAATTTTAAAAATACACATTAAAATAGAAAACAGTTATTTCAAATTGCAATAGTATTTTACAGCTTTAATGTTTTCAATGCATATTTCATCAAATAAATGCAGTGTTGCTGAGTATAAGAGAAAAAATATTACCACCCCCAAACTTTTTTACGAGTAGTATATGTAGATGTTTTAATATTTATTAGTATTTTCATTAAATTGAATATCCTCCAGACTGCCAGAAAAAATGTTTTGTGAATTTAGTATTTTTTTTCCATGTCATTACATTGTTTAGAGCATAAGAAAAAAAAAACTGTAAAATTAACATTTTGGAAAACTGATATTGTATATATATGTTATGCTGGCTCTGAAATACCAGGACTCAGTTTATTTCTTTATTTTTTTATTTATTTATAGACATGAATAGACATAAAAAAAAACAGTGGGATTTTTAAAAATCACTAATCAGTTTTTATTTTTTATACCAAACTTGACTGCATATATTGTTGCTTGTTTTCACATCATTTCCAAAACACATTGCTGAAGCTCCCGTGCAATGAGCATATCTTTCAGCGCAACACAGATAAGCCAGCAAAAGTCAATACAGCGTTGAGTGTACGTCAGGTCATGTCAGCAGGACCGCAGCACTTCCTTATTGAAGTGTTTACATGCAGCACACGTGCTTTCAAACTCGCTTTCCTTGAGCGCTGCTGCGGCTTCATTGCAAAGAAATCAGCTGTCAGTTGAACAGTGGGTTTTTTACAAGCCTGATAACTGTACGGCAACCCCTCCGCGTGCATATTGGTGCATGAAAACTCCCAAAATAACAAGAGGAGAATGTTTATGAGAGATTGTTTTGCATGTACTCAGATTTCACCAGCAGAAACATACTGATGACAGTGCATTTACTTCTTAAACTAAATACTGCTTGTGATCTGTTGATCTTATCAGTTATGTATACACCATATGAAGTCTGTATAGTTTGCTTTCAAGTTCTTATTAGCTTGTCCTTTCCTCTTTCTCATAAACAGGTCTTTGTGTTCCTCTCTACACACAGACGGTTTTTTCCAAATAACTTTCCCAAGGCTAAATATCAGTTTCCACCTAAATAGGCGGAGATAACAGACAGTGACGGAAACCCCTTTAAGACGTCACATGCGCTGCCTCTGAGAAAGGGAAACCAAACACACTACTAAGTTTCCCGTTAAAGCAGGGTACTTCCTTATTACTGAACTGACACGCTTGCGAAGTGCGTTTCACCCTTTAAATAGACTCTGAAATAACAAGCTATGTTTGAACGACCTATAATAGCTGGGAAACGCTGCCTCCAATCCATCCATACACAGAAACTGCTCGACAGGACTAGTTGGATTTCCATTCTCATTTAGTGAGAGGTATATTTTTAGCACGGCCGGTGTGACTAACACTAATGACATGAAGCACACCCATAAGAAAAATGAGCTAAGGCTGGGATTTTTTTTTGTGTGATTTTATTACTATGTAACATTTCGATGACGATTACGTAACTTGATAGACAAGATAAATATGTTAGCAGGTACTTGGTAGATCAGATTAGGCATTGTGAAGGACTGACAGGATAATCAAGCAAACACGTGACTAAATGTAAAACGAAAGATTTTAAATAGAAATTAATTAAATACATAAGTTTGGTTCTGGTTCTTTCAATGATTTCACAATTTCTTTTAGTACTTTTAGGCAAGGAATCCATTGCCAAATTAATGAGATAATTCCAGTAACAATTTAATTGAAACAATTATTGCAAAAGGTGTGTGTCTCTTTAGATGTGGCATAACTGCTATACAATAACTGAGGGCCTGATGCCTGCTATATCTGTTAACTAACAATATTTCACAAGCCAAAAACGTAGAAACACATTTAATTCAATATTTTATGAAACTCTGACAAAAGGCGTGATGTGTATTATTTGTTAAACAATAATATACTATACTTATACTATATACTATACTTATAATAATATACACAACTTATTAGTTAAGATTCACAATAGCAGTGAACTGTGTGTTTGATTTACTAAAAAGAATCACTGGAGAACACCGGCTGCGCTGTGTTTTTGATTCACTAGAACTGGTTCATAAGAGTCATTAATTCAGGAACTGAACAACACAGGGTGCACTGTACATATTTGATTCACTAAAACAAACTGGTTCATAACTTATTTGTCTGAGATTTGGAAAACATCATTTCCCAATTTTTTTTCGCTAGAACTTTTGATTTACTAGAACTAGTTCACTAGTTCATAGAGTCATTTGTTTGCAACACCCATTAGGATTAGGATTCACTAGACTTGGTTCATGAGAGTCATTCCTTCATGAATCTACAGTAATTGCACTGTACGTATTTGATTCAGATGATTTGGTTCAAGGAGTCATTTGTTTGGGTATCAGACAACACCAGTTGTGCTGTATGTCTTTGGTTCACTAAACCAATTTAGTTCGTAAGAGTCATTTGTTTGGGAATTTAACAACACTGATTTCGCTGTATGTATTTGATTCACTAAAGCAAACTAGTTCAAGAGTCATTTCTTTGACAATCAGACAACACTTGTCATGCCATATGCTTATGATTCACTAGAACTCGTTCATCAGAGTCATTCATTTGTGAATCTACACTAATTGCACTTTATGTGTTTGGTTCACATGATTTGGTTCAAGAAGTCATTTGTTTGTGTATCAGACAACACCGGTTGTGCTGTATGTTTTTGATTCACTAAAACAAATCAGTTCATAAGAGACATTTGTTTGGGAATTAGACAACACTGATTGTGCTGTATGTATTTGAATTACTAAAGCAAATTGATTAATAAGAGTCATTTGTTCAGGAATCGGAAAACACTGGTCATCCTGTATGCTTATGATTCACTAGAACTGGTTTATAAGAGTCATTCATTTGTGAACATATACTAATTGCACTGTATGTGTTTGATTCAGATTATTTGGTTCATGAGAGACATTTGTTTAGGTATCAGACAACACTGGTTGCGCTATATGTGTCTGATTCACTAAAACAATTCAGTTCATAAGAGTCATTCATATGGGAATTCATATGAGAATCAATCAACACCGATTTAGCTGTATGTTTAGGATTCACTAGAACTTTTTTTTTTGATTCACTAAAACTGTTTCATTAGATGATTTAGTTTGAGGAGTCATTTGTTTGGGTATCACACAACACTGGTTGCACTGTATGTATTTGATTCACAAAAACAATTCAGTTCATAACAGTCATTTGTTTGGGAACTGGACAACACTGATCTCATGTATGTATTTGATTCACTAGAACTGGTTCATAAGAGTCATTCATTTGTGAATCTACATTAAGTGCACTGTATGTGTTTGATTCAGATGATTTGGTTCAAGGAATCATTTGTTTAGGTATCAGACAACACTGGTTGCGCTGTATGTGTCTGATTCACTAAAACAATTCAGTTCATTAGAGTCATTCATATGGGAATCGGACAACACCATTTGTGCTTTATGTGCTTGATTCACTAAAGCAAACTGGTTCATAAGAGTCAAAGAAAGGGCTCATAGAAGTCATACGTGCCGTAATAAACACTAGTTTCATACTGAGTAAAACAGCATGGTATTACGTCCACATCGGCACAATTTGGCAGAAGATTCCGCATGATAACAGGAACGACCATCATTTTAAAAACCAAGACATTTGCCTATGCAGAAACTGAATAAATAGTCACTGGAGTACTGGCATGACAAGTTGCCCCAGTTTCTCCTTCTACTGATATCTAAACTGAACTTATATAGGCTACCTGACCACAAACACATAGCTCAGCAACTCTGAATACAACATGCTGGTTTCAGTGTGCCTTAAATTCTCTCTTTACATGAGACTTCGAAGAATGTGTATGACACACTAGAGTGTGTGTGTGTGTGTGAGAGAGAGGAAGGGGTGAGTTTGGCAGGACCTCAGCACTGTGTTGTTACCAAGGCTACAACAACGTGCGGGCCAACCGCAGGTGCCGCCGCAACAACAGCGTTTCCCAATTAGGGACCCTGAGAGAGGCCCAATAATGAAATGTGCCCCCGGGCTGCGCTGGGTTAACTAAATGGATCCACAGTCATTTAAAGTTAACAAAAGGCTGACTCGGGAGGCATTTGAATGGCCACCCCCTTCTCCGTGTCCCGCTCTCATTCACATCGCACGGTTAAGGACGTGCTTTAATTCAGGGGGGCTGATTTCAAAACAAGGGATCCCCCCGACAGGGCAAATCTATCATTGGCGGTTAACAGTTTTGAGTGAGATTAAACATATCCAGAGGGAAGATCCCATAAAAATGTGAGCACCAAAAGTAAGAAACTTAAACAACTAATCCTATTCCGGAAGCCAAAGCGCACACAAAACCACTCACACACACACATGGACCCGCTTTGCCCTCAGAGCCTGAGAAAGGAACCAAGTCGTCCTGTTTGCCGAGGGCTAGTGTCCACACATCCGCTTCCACAAAGGCCGCATTGAAAGTGCACCCAGGTTAAAGTGTGTTTGAAAACCCTGTTTAACAGCACAGAAAAGGAGGCACAACCCTGACTGAGAGCAGAAGCAGCAGGCCTCACACTGCCTGCTTTACTGCCAGCCTCGACACACATACTGGCTGTTGTGCTGACACTTAGTTTTTCTGTCTCCCTCTCCCTTCCTGATGAACAATATGAAGGGAGGTGCAGGAGAGGAAGTAGCCAGGCTGGGTGGTGAGCGAATGGGAGGGAGGAGCGGGCCCCTCTCTTTCCCATGTGAAGGACAAGTCTGTTGGAGCGTCAGTCTGGGGCCGTGATTGTGTTCGGCGCCTGGCTGCGTCTCACAGAAGACCCCCATTAATCACTGGAGCAGGTCTCTCTCGCTCTCGCTCGCTCTTTCTCTTTCTCTGCCCTTATGCAACGCACCACCTACATGCAGGACCCCACACACAGAAGAGGCATGTGCGCACACATTTAGCACTTCTGAAATGCAGACATGCAGAATACACTGCACGGCCCACAAATAGCCTAGAAAATAAGTCTCCAAACAAATGGTCATGTTGGGAAGTTCACAGAAAACTGAAATTCTTTCTTCATTTATTCAACCAAACCTGTATGACTTTCTTTCTTCTGCAGAGCACAAAACAAGATATTTTGTTAAATGTGGTACTTTGGCCATACAGTAAAAGTCAGTAGGGTCCGGTGTTGTTTTGGGTTGCCATAGCTAAACACAGTTCATGTGTATAATAATTTTTAATCATTTTATTAATAATAATATCCTAGGTTTTTAATTGATTAATTTATTAATTAATTTGATTATTATTAGTATTATTATTAACAATAACATTCCTGTAGCTCTATAATAATAATAATAATTAATTATTATTATAATTATTGTTATTTTAGAACAGTAATATTAAGAATATATTATTATTATTATTATTATTATGAAACTTTTGTTGTTGATTTAAATAGATATTTTTAAAATGCAATAGTATAGATGCTAAATATTATGCATTTAATCATTACATTTAAAAAATAATTTACACACAAAGCACAAAAATATCAAGGGAAGCTCATTTAGTCACACAAACACGGTTGATTTGGTTCAAACAAAGTCATTTGTTTGGGTATCAGACAACACTGATTGCGCTGTATGTGTTGATTCACTAAAATAATTCAGTTTGCAATAGTTATTTGTTTGAGACAACACTGATTTAGCTGTATGTATTTGGTTTACTAGAACTATATTTTTTGATTCACTAAAACTGTTTGATAAGAGCCATTCATTCGTGAATCTACACTTATTGTACTGTATGTGTTTGATTCAGATGATTTAGTTCAAGGAGCCATTTGTTTGGGTATCACACAACACTGGTTGTGCAATATGCATTTGATTTACAAAAACAATTCAGTTCATAAGAGTTATTTATTTGGAAATTGGACAACACTGATTTCAAGTATGTATTTGATTATTTGATTCATTTGTTTGGATATCAGACAAAACTGGTTGCACTATATGTGTTTGATTCACTGAAACTAATTCTTAAGAGTAATTTGTTTGGGAATTGGACAACACTGATTTCACTGTATGTATTTGATTCACTAAAACTATGTTTTGATTCACCATAACTGGTTCATAAGAGTCATTCATTCATGAATCTACACTAATTGCACTGTATGTGTTTGATTCAGATGATTTAGTTCAAGGAGTCATTTGTTTAGGTATCACATAACACAGGTTACACTGAATGTGTTTGATTCACTAAAACAATTCAATTCATAGGTGTTGTTTGGGAGTTGGACAGCACTGAATAATACTAAAGCAAACTGGTTAATAAGTGAGTCATGCCTGAGCCATTTTCTTGGGAATCTGACAACATGCTGTATGCTTAGGATTCACTGGAACTATATGTTTTGATTTACTAGAATGGGAGAATAGAATTTAAAAGAATTAAGAATTGTTTAATACAATTTAAAATAGTTTTTGACTACAATGAATTGAATGTCCACTCAACATATGTCCACGTTATATAATTTTAATTGTGAAATACAGAAGTCAAGACCTCTAAAGTAGAAAAGGCCGAACTCACAATTTTAACAAGGGAAAATACATCCTGTGATTAAAACTGGTCACTTTTCATGCTAAGTTAGTTTTATGTTAGATAATACTTTACATAACACATCTAATAGGTCTTAAAACAAGAACATGCATTGTAAAAAAAATCATGGGACTCTGTTGCATTTATAGAAAGTACCACCTCCCGTTCATGCACACACATACTCACAAACACACAAAGCAAAAAATATGAAGAAAACCTCATTCAGACACACACACATTCCCATTGGACCCCAGTGTCTCTAAATCTCTCCTCTGTCTCTCTCTCTCTCACACACACACACACACACAAGCACACACATATACATTCATTCCCACAATCATTTATTTACTGAACTCACGTGGGTGAACAGCATGTAAAAGCATTTCATGAATGCAATAAAAACCAAATGTACTGTAAATACCACTATTTGGAAAAGCTGCAATGTTCTTTTAATCCTCTTGCACTGAGGTGGAGAATGTCAAATAGCTGGCAATCCAACCTGATGAGAGCACTGGAATTGTTGGCTTATTCACATGAGGATTGTTTACCTAAACTGCTAAAGCTGGATACAGACTCGCAGCGCTGCTCTGAATGTTAGCGATTGCTCACCCATTTACATTTCCCTCATATATTATATAAACATAACTCCTACATATGTAGTATATCTCATAAAATCTTACAACATCCTTTAAGTCAACAACAGAACTCACAGCTCATGCATAAAACTGTTTAAATAAAACAGATTATTGGAGTATGTTTTACAAGCACTGTTATTTTACAATTTATACAAAAATCTTAAAGTGTATATATTATATTATATTATATTATATTATATTATATTATATTAGTCATTTCCATAACGATGCAGATGGGAACTGAAACACATTTCACCTGAACTTCCTGTCACTGGCATCCTCACACGCTCATCTCCTCCAGCTCTCTAATGTTAATTTATTGAACAGTGGAGAGCAGAGAAAGAGAGAGGCGGATGGTGCAGCAGGTCAATGGCTTCTTCAGCACATAAACCCTCCTGTAATGAGCAATATTTGTGAAGCATCAAGGTGACAGAGTCTCTGGAGTCGAGAGTCATGTGACTATACAGGTCTCCAAGCACACCTCCTGAACTCATTACACTGCACACACAAGCTTTCTGTGTGCCACTCAGGAACTATGAATGGAAATTAATACTTTCTGCCAAACATATGATGACGTTCCACTTAAATTCTTTTTAAATGGCATGTTGTGATCCATCCATGATCTTAATGTCACACTTTCTTATTATAAACATACAACAAAAATATATTTTCAATATTTAAAGAATACCTTTTTATAGAATAAACAATATTTATAGGCATGTTATTAGATGTGTGTATTTCTAATAAAATAATTACAAATATTGTATATTATATAAATTATTAAAATGTATTGAAATTCACAAATTAAATATAATGTAAAGGAAAGCTATTATTAATTGAATTATTATTATTATTATTATTATTATAACTTTTATTTATGTATTATACTGTAATTTTATATACAGTATACAAATATTTTATTACAATATTTCACACCCACAAATAAATACATTTAACAGATTATATATACAAATAAAATAACTATAAATATTACATAATATGTATTATAAATATCATATATTATTTAAAATGAAATAAATGATTGAAATTCATGAATGAAATATAATGTAAGTGAAGGCTTTCGTTCATTTATTTATTGTTATTATTATTTTATTATTATTATTATATATACTATTATATACATGCTTTATTATTTTAATATATATATATTACAGTATATAAAATATTGTAATAAATTATTGAAATTCATGAATGAAATATAATGTAAAGGAAGGCTATTATTAATTGAATTATTATTATTATTATAACTTTTATTTATTCATTATATTATAATTTTATATACAGTATAAATATTTTATTACAATATTTCACACCCACAAATAAATACATTTAACAGATTATATATACAAATAAAATAACTATAAATATTACATATTATGTATTATAAATATTATATATTATTTAAATGAAATAAATGATTGAAATATAATGTAAAGGAAGGCTATTATTAATTGAATTATTATTATTATTATTAGTTTATATGTATTATATTATATTTGTATAAAATATTGTGTATTGATATATATATATATATATATATACACACACACACACAAATACATATTTATGACATATTAATAAACATTACATATTATGATTATGATTTATTATTAGATGTTTATATACAGTACATACACACACATACATATTTCTTTAGATATATTTTTATTATGATTATTAGTATCAGGAATATTATTAATAATAAGTTCATCATTAATGTATTCTTTTAAATATATCTTTATATTATCATGAATTAATTTATATATAAATAATGAATTAAATATAATGTTAAAAAAGTTAATGTTATCACATCAAGCATTTATAGAGTAGCTTTGATCAATCATTTCATATCATTATAATCACTGTAGTGACAGCTTTTGGTATAAATAACAATTAAAAGAGAAATTATGCAGATTTTGATGATAGTATCATAACATTCAGATAAATCCATTAGATACACAACATACAAAACCCATCAGCGACAAAAACAAGACAGGGAGGCTGATGTCTCTCTATTGTTCCTGTGCATGATAAACATGTTTATCACTAAAACCCAGATTATGTGAACTGGGATTATAATCCGTCCGTATTCCCATTCCCAGCACTGGAATCTTATTATAAACAGGAACGGTTTCTTTTCAAAACATGAAATGCTAGAAAAACAACACTGTTTTCTTAAAGTACCATTCTGAAATATGTAGACAGATCATCGTTTAGTCTGATCAAAACACACTCAACAAGGACAAATGGGCCTTTTGATTGGCAGAGACTGAGTGAATGGCACAATAACGTTGTAAGCAGGCCTGTGGGTTGTGTGTGTGTGTATTCTGGGTGTCTATGCGAGGTCACTAATGGGTGTGAGGATGTATTGCTGTGTCAGCTTGATGAAGCACTGCCTCTGGAAGCTTCCCATCCATCGGCGGTGATTAATCAACCCATCAGAGGCTGTTAATCATGGAAACAATACACAGATTACAGACACACACATGCATCCTAAACAGCTCATACACGCGCACTGAGATCAGACAGCACAGTGATTTGTATTTCATTCTACAATAATAAATCATCAAACACACGCGACTGGCTATTTGCATGTTTTGTAATACATTTTGCATAAAAGTAGTTCTATATAAATATGTAAAAACAGCCGCTAAACATTGTTTTTCAAATATCTAAACTTTTTTAAAACAATATACATTTACTTCTGAAGTTTGTATTCATATCATCAGCACCATTTATAATAAAACTGATTATTAGTGTTATAAAACTGTGCTCATTGGCAGTAAATTAGCAATCAGTGATGAACAGTAACACTGTTAAGAAACCATCTGACACCTGAGAGGTGTAAATCCTTCACTTATAACAAAAAGCCACTCATTCCTTAATGAAAGAGTACAACCAAGTCATTCCTGATGCATTTCACACAGTAATTTGCATGTAAATGCTGTGTAAATGATTGCCTTCATGTCTACACATGCAATGTAAGCTAAATTTGACAAAAAAGAAAGCTTTGTGCTCCTTAGAAATCCTGACGAATGTCTCTTAAGTAAGCCGTAAGCAAATAACATCTTTGCTTTTCATCTTATTAATGTATCCCCAACAGATGCGAAGCGGATTATCTCGATTAGTCCTTTCTTCTGGCCCTGTTTTGCTGCTTTGCATCTAAATCTATCAGACTGGCCTGTGTAATTAACTACAGGAACAAAACTCAATGTTTATGAGTTTTCTTACACTCTTAAAAACAGAGTTTCCAAAAGGGGGTTTCTGTGGAAGCTTGTTTCCACAATTATGTGAAAAAAAGTCAGAATTCTGGGATATAAACTGAATTGCAAGAAAAACATCACAGTTCAAACTTGTTGTCTCATTGCGAAATATAAAGTCGAAATTGTGAGATATAAACTGAATTGCAAAAAAAAGGTCACAATTTGAATTTTTTTCCAGATTGTGAGATATAAAGTCTACATTGTGAGATATAAACTGAACTGCAAGAAAAAAACGTCACAATTCAAACTTTTTGTCTCATTGCGAGATATAAAGTCGAAACTGTGAGATATAAACTGATTTGCAAGAAAACGTTACAATACAAACTTTTTTTCATTTTGAGATAAAAATTTGGAATTGTGAGGTATAAACTAAATTGCAAGAAAAAAAAAGTCATAATACCACCTTTTATTATTGCGAGATACACAGTCAGAATTGTGAGATAACTGAATTGCGACAAACATCACAACACAAACTATTTTTTTTTCTCATTGCGAGATATAAAGTCGGAATTGTGAGATATAAACTGAATTGAAAGAAAAAACTTTACAATTTGAATTTTTGTTTTCATTGTGAGATATGAAGTTGGAATTCTGAGATTTGAACTGAACTGCAAGAACCAAAAATGTCACAATTCAAACTTTTTTTGCTCATCGCTAGATATAAAGTCAGAATTGTGAGATATAAACAGAAATGCAACCAAAAAAAAAAAGTCACATCACAAACTTTTTTCATTGTGACAAAGTTGGAATTGTGAGATATAAACTGAATTGCAAGAAAAACGTCACAATTTGAATTTTTGTTCTCATTGTGAGATATAAAGTCAAAATTCTGAGATTTAAACTGAACTGCAAGAAAAAAAATGTCAATTTGAACTTTTTTTGCTCATCGCGAGATATAAACAGAATAAAACAAAAAACGTCATAATACAAACTTTTCTCATTGCGAGATATAAAGTTGGAATTTTGAAATATAAACTGAACTGCAAGGAAAAACTTTCCAATTTGAATTTTTGTACTTATTGTGAGATATAGCGTCGGAATTCTGAGATATAAACTGAAATGCAAGAAAAAAAATGTCACAATTTAAACTTTTTTTTCCTCACTGCGAGATATAAAGTCGGAATTGGTGAGATATAAACTGAATTACAAGAAAAAACGTCACAATTCAAACTTTTTTTTTTTCCTCATCACGAAATATAGTCGGAATTCTGAGATATAAACCAAATTGCAAGAAAAAATGTCACAATTTGAATTTTTTCCTCATTGTGATATGAAGTTGGTATTGTGAGATATAAACTGATTCGCAAGAAAAAAACATAAATTCTAACTTTTTTCGCTCATCATGAGATATAAACCAAATTGCATGAAAAAACTTTACAATTTGAATTTTTGTTCTCAATGCAAGATATAAAGTCAGAATTGTGAGATAGAAACTGAACAGTGAGGAAAAAACGTGATAGTTCGAACTCTTATACTCCTCATCGTGTAAACCAAATTGCGAGAAAAAACTTATACTCCTCATCATATAAACCAAATTGCGAGAAAAAACATCACAATTTGTACTTATTTTCTCATTGCAATATAAAGGTGGAATTGTGAGATATAAGCAGAATCCCAAGAAAAAAAATGTCATAATTCAAACTTTTTTTGCTTATTGTGAGACAGAAAGTCAGAATTTTTAGATATGAATTCTAAAAACTGAACTGAAACTGAATTGCAAGAAAATCTTTATAATTTGAATTTGGGTTCTCATTGTGAGATATACTTTAAACTGAACTGCAAGAAAAATGTCACAAGTTGCAATTATCTTTTTTATTTTTATACTTTCTTCGGAAAAGGGCTTTCACAGTTTTCACAACGTTTCACAAAGAACCTTTTAACGAGTCTATTTAAAAATCTCAAGTACTCTAATAAAGTATTCTACTATAAAGATCTTTTGTGGAATGGAAAGGTTCAACAGATGTGAAAGGTTCTTCATGAAACCACAACATCCAATAAACAACCTTTATTTTTAAGAGTGTAGGTGTGTTTTGAAAAAGTCATTCCCTTCTTTCAAATGACAATAGATTTTTTTTAGGTATCGTTCCCCACAGATGCAGCTGTCCTGGTGTGGACGCCAGTCCTGTATTTTCATTCCACTAATTAGACCCATTGATTAACCTGACGTTGGCTGCATTCCATTAGAGATGGGAACCTGCTATTTTCTGTCTCATTTAACCACATGTTTGATATCAAAGATGACTCATCATTTTAATCGTCGTTTCCCAACCCTGACTCTTGTGTTTTTACTGGCACCTCGCAGCTGTACAGAGGGGGAGTTTTATTTTTCCGCTGACCTCTCTCTCGCTCGTTCTCTCCCGCTCTTTCTCTTTCCTGACCGCGAGATGATGAGATATGAGAGTCGGGTGGTAAATTACAACAACGGGCAGTTTTCCACTGCATATACAAGATGTGCTAATTTAGGCAATGTGGTCAGGGTGCGTCCTCGCCCCTCATAACCGACGCCGTAGAAGCTGCGCGCTCTGGCAGATGGCTGTTCGCAGGGCAGCTAGATAATGACGGAGGATTAAACGCCTGACTCCCTTGCCACATTCCCCTCCTGCATGTGTTTGTGTTCCCTCTTTAGTGAGAATTTATGAGTTCTGTGGCACAAAGATAGATTGCCACAAAAAAAGCCTCTGAGAAAACGCCACTAATCTGCGAGTGATAATTCCCATTCAAGTGAGTGATTCTGGATTAATAAAAATGCTAATTCATAGAAATGCAACGCAATGGCTCCCGGTGAGGAGGATTCGTGGCATGTTTGCCCTCGACTCTATTAAAAAGAAAGACATCGAGATCATAAATATGGATCCTGTTTTGTCGGCCTGTGTGGGTGGTTTGTGCCAAGCAGCTACACTCATCCCAAACATATTATTCATTTAAATACCACGGGCAAAGGGACACGCTGACATGGGAATAATTGAAAGAGATGTGATTAGAATCTAGAAGGCCATGTTTACACCTAGTAAACATCTAGGGTGATTCAATCATGGCACGTTGTTGTTTACACCTGGCAATGTGCATCTTAAATGTCTTCACTGAGACACATCAGGATGTTTTCAACTTTTTACCTCTACAACGGCCTAAGCGCATGAAGAACGGAATATTTTGCAACATAGTGAAATGAGTTCTATACGAATGCCCCAGGCAGTGAACAAGCAGGACAGAGTTGAACTGTTGTAAATATTAAAGCATTTACTTAATAAATGCTCACTGGGGCATTGGATCAGCAAGTGTGTTGTAAGTGGCTGATTGTTTTTCCTTTGTGATTTATTTGAGCACCTTAAGAAATATATTTTGTGTGTGTGGTGAAACTGTTTTCAGTTTCATCATAACTGACTTATAACTCAAATTCTGGGTAAAAGGCAAAAATCAGTAGAAGATCTACTAGCAGAAACAGAAAGAAGCAGGGATAAAGGCAGAAATGCCACTGAAATCAAAAATGCCCCAAATATTCCAAATGTGGGGGCAAAAAAATGCCCACTGATGACACTTTCAGAGAAGTTTTTGACATATCGGTCAGTAACAAACAACGGCAAGATAATAAAAAGGAGAAACGTGTTATATATAGAGAAAGAGAGTTTAAAACACATGCCCCAGATATGAAATATAATATTTGTACTCAAGCTGGTTTTATCTAGTTAAAATATTTAAATATTTTATTTGCTTAATTTTGCATATTTTGTAAATAAAATATATTTATATAAAATACTCCAAACTACATTTAAAAAATTAGTGTTATAATAATAGTTTTTTTACAGTCTTATAATTGACCCTTTGCCAGGAGTTTGATTGACAGGTCATCTGATCAATCATAATGCAGAATCTGAGAGTAGATTAACAACGGTGGTGTTGAACTTGAAAAATATTTTATATTGACATCTTTTCGTGGTAGAAACAAGATACCTTCTGACGTTCACCAGGAGCTTGATTGACAGGTGATCTGAACAATCATAACGCAGAATCTGCCATTTCTGTTCGACAAACAAACCAGAAAGGAGAGTGGATTAACGATGGTGGAGTTGAACTTGAAAAATATTGTATATTGAAATCTTTTTGTGGTCGAAACAAGATACTTTCTGATGTTCGCCAGGAGTCTCTTTGACAGGTGATCTGACCAATCATAACGCAGAATCTGCCATTTTTGTCCGACAAACAAACCAGAAAGGAGAGTGGATTAACGATGGTGGAGTTGAACTTGAAAATATTGTATATTGAAATCTTTGTGGTCGAAACAAGATACTTTCTGATGTTCGCCAGGAGTCTCTTTGACAGGTGATCTGACCAATCATAACGCAGAATCTGCCATTTTTGTCCGACAAACAAACCAGAAAGGAGAGTGGATTAACAACGGTGGTGTTGAACTTGAAAAATATTTTATATTGACATCTTTTCGTGGTAGAAACAAGATACCTTCTGACGTTCACCAGGAGCTTGATTGACAGGTGATCTGAACAATCATAACACAGAATCTGCCATTTCTGTTCGACAAACAAACCAGAAAGGAGAGTGGATTAACGATGGTGGAGTTGAACTTGAAAAATATTTTATATTGACATCTTTTCGTGGTAGAAACAAGATACCTTCTGACGTTCACCAGGAGCTTGATTGACAGGTGATCTGAACAATCATAACACAGAATCTGCCATTTCTGTTCGACAAACAAACCAGAAAGGAGAGTGGATTAACGATGGTGGAGTTGAACTTGAAAAATATTGTATATTGATATCTTTTCGTGGTCGAAACAAGATACTTTCTGATGTTCGCCAGTAGTTTGACTGACAAGTGATCTGACCAATCATAACGCAGAATCTGCCATTTCTGTTCGACAAACAAACCAGAAAGTAGAGTGGATTAACGATGGTGGAGTTGAACTTGAAAAATATCGTATATTGACGCATTTCCGTGGTTGAAACAAGATATCTTCTGATGTTCATTAATGTTTATTTTGTGCTACAACTAGTAAAAACGAAGATGATCAGTTCACATGCCACTTGAACTGAGGCGCTACAGTGATCTGTCATGACACATTAAAGAGCCATAAACTGTATTTATTGTTTGAATTTCTTACAAAATGACAATTTGAAAGCTGAGACTTTGTGTCATACCAAAAGTAACCTGCTCTGTCTTGTCTGTCAGCGCGTTGATAGTTTCCGCTTTGCTCTGCGATGTATTTTTTTTAATGCGTGAGAACATGATGTGTGGTGTGATACTTTTACATGTCTGCTTCAAAGTAAAAAGCTTTTGAAAATGGATATTAAATATTAATTCCTCACACAGCCTAACAGCAGAGACACTACAATCAGAATGAAATGTGCTGGCTAAAATTAACTTCACTTTCCGCCAACTTGTCGTACTTGATCCAGGTTTTCCATTACAACCTGAGGAATCCTTGATTTCACCTGTGCGTTCAATAGAAACATTATCCCATTACCAGCCGCCAAAGGTGATCCTTCACAGACAACATTGTAGAGATCTGAAATTGCTCGAGTTAAATATTAAGATGGCAGAGGATTCATCGGTATGGGCCAGAACGCACTGCACACACATACACACTCACACTCCTCCACACTCAGTATTCCAGAAATAAAGCAGGCTGGATCATTAGTCTCGGCACATAACCACATAACTCACTCATTGCCACCATGAATATTCCTAGAACATGATTTGTGATCCAAACTGTCTGCCCGAGTTCTGTTTATTTAGAGTCAGTCTGACTGAGACAGTGCAGAGTATCACTTAAAATAACACACACGCAGCCTGTAATTTTGGACAGTGTTAGTATGTGATAGAATCCAGTTTGAAAACTCACAATGAACGCTCGCTCCGGTCCATTCAGCCCCATCGGTTTTCAGTTTGGAAAGGGAGCTGGAATGAGTTGCATTCCATTTTATTTCACCACATTTATTTGGCTTCAGTGTTATTTTATCATTAGTGTTTTGTAAGTTGAACAGCAAGAGTTTAAACGAGGACAATCATTTGCAAGCCCATTTCCACCAAGGAAGAAAAATATAAAAACGTAATAAAACGGTTAAAGAAAAGCAATACAAAAAGTAGTTAATTGCGACTTTTTATGTCCCAATTCAGTTTTTTTTTCTCACAATTCTTAGTTTATATCTCACAGTTCCAACTTTTTCCCTCCCAGTTTAATCGTTTTTTAAGTTTAATCGTGAGAGTTTTTAGTTTTGTTTTTTTTTTAGTTTTTCTGAGAAATAAAGTCAGAATTGTGAGATACAAAGTAAGAATTGTGAGATGTAAAATCAGAATTGTGAGATATAAATTCAGAATTGTGAAATGTAAACTTGAAATTGCATGAAAATAATCTGAATTCTGAGTTTATATCTCGCAGTTCTGAGAAAAAAGTCAGAATTGTGACAAACAGAATTGTGACTTATAAACAGAATTGTGATATGTAAACTCAGAATTGTGATATATAAACTCGGAATTGCGAGAAAATAATTAGAATTCTGAGTTCAGAATTCAAAGGTAAAAGGTAAGAATTGCGAGATATAAACTCAGAATTGTGAGATGTAAACTCGGAATTGTGAGCGTTTTGAGTTTTTAAAGTTTAATTGCGAGATGTTTTTTTTTTTTTAGTTTTTTTTAGTTTTATTTTGTTTTTCTGAGAAATAAAGTCAGAATTGTTAGATACAAAGTCAGAATTGTGAGATGTAAACTTGGAATTGCATGAAAATAGTGAGAATTCTGAGTTCATATCTCGTATTTCTGAAAAATAAACTCAGAATTGTGAGATGTAAACTCGGAATTGCAAGAAAATAATCAGAATTCTGAGTTCAGAATTCAGAGGGGAAAAGTCAGAATTGTGAAAAATAAACAGAATTGTAAAATGTAAACTCTGAATTCCATGAAAATAATCTGAATTCTATATTTGTTTATGTTTATATCTCGCATTTCTGAGAAATAAAGTCAGAATTGTGACATATAAACAGAATTGTGATATGTAAACTCAGAATTGTGAGATATATAAACTTGGAATTGAAAGAAAATAATTAGAATTCTAAGATTATATTCTGAGACAAAGTCAGAATTGTGAGATATAAACTCGGAATTGTGAGATGCAAACTCCGAATTGCAAGAAAATAATCAGAATTCAGAGGTGAAAAGTCAGATTTGCGAGATATAAACAGATTATAAACTCTGAGTTGTATGAAAATAATCTGAATTCTGAATTTATATCGTAATTTTGAGAAACACATCAGAATTGTGTGATGTAATCTTGGAATTGAAAATAAGCATGAAAATAAGAATTCTGAGTTTACATCTTAAAATTCTGAAAAATAAAGTCAGACTGATGAGATATAAACAGAATTGTGATATGTAACCTCAGAATTGTGAGATATAAACTCATTGCAAAAACTGCAAAAAAAATAATCAGAATTCTGAGTTTATATCGCAATTCTGAGAAATAAAGTCCTAATTGTAAAATATAAACTCGGAATTCTGAGTTTAGAATTCAGAGGCAAAAATCAGAATTGTGAAATATATAATATATATATATATATATTGTCACGGGTGGGCGGAGCAAAGCGACAGACACAGTGGGCGTGACGTCAGGCCTCGGAGAGGCTTTTATTAAACAATAAACAGAAAGTGTCTAAAAAGGGGGAAAAAGTGTCCAAAATAAATGGGGGATCTGGTGTCCTCGACGTGAAGGGAATCCGTGAAGGAGGGGCAGTGTTCAGAAGAGAAGGGTCCAGGTAAGGGGCGGAGTCCGGCGGCCGCACTCGCTCCCCGCCGGGGTCCGCGGCAACGTGGCGGGTAGCGGCTTCCTTTAGCGGCTTCATCCATTCCTTAGCGGCGTCACTTCCTCAGGCGGGTGAGAAGGCCCGGCATCCTGGCCCGCAGCCATTTCCATGCAGCTCACGTCCGGACCGCGGGTCCGGCAGCTCGTCCATCCTATTGGCGGCGCTCGTCCCTTTACGCACCCTTCCTGGACCCACGAGGACACCAGCGTGCATGCACGGGGAAGAGACCGGTCTCCTGAGGAGAGGCGCACTCGGCATTTTAACAGCGGCGGTGATGAGGCTTCATTCACATCAGGTGTGCCTCATCAAACGCCGCCAGACCAGGATGTTTCAGCACCCCTCCTCCTCCCACACGCCCACTCCCGTCGGGAGCCTGGTGAAGGGCGGCGATTACCGACGGGGTGAAGCTGACAATTAGGGGGGAGGCAGCCGACTCGTCACAATATGTATATATGTGTGTGTGTGTGTGTGTGTGTGTGTATAATTGCAATATCTCGCAATTCTGAGAAATAAAGTCAGAATTCTGAGAAATTAAGTCAGAATTTTGAGATATAAAGTCACAATCACCTATTTTTACATTTTCTATTTCATGGCGGAAACAGGCTTCCATACTATCGGCTCTGAAGTTGCGTTAACATGCACAGCTTCCTCACCATGCAACATATGGTATCAGTGACATTTACAGCTGAGCTATAAGTCTGGTTCACAGTCCTGTTAGTTGCATACATGCACTCCAAATCAAGTTTTATTTCTTATCTGTTGCAAACGGCTCCCAAAGGAAAGTTTTATTATGATGGATTGTGCTGATGTCACAAGTCGTTTTAGCGTCAAAGACAAATGTGGCCTTTGTTTCCCGTGAACCGCCGTCCTCACCTGGAACCAGACCAGGACTGGCCAGCTGCCAGGTGCGTACTTGGTGGAGAATACGGCGAAGCAGGGCCCTGTGTTCCTGGGAGAAGAGGCCCCGGCGGAGGATTTGAGGGCCTGATAGGATTAGACTCCCTTTCTTTACACAACATTGATGAGGATAAGGAATCCGTAGAGCGCTCAAGCACTCCAAAGCTTTCCTAATGCAAAGCATCAGATGCCTTCACTACTGCGCTTACACCAAAACACATGCCTTCAAACCTCAGCACACATGATTTCTCCAGCAGCTGGTTTGGTTACATGTGCCAGAAAAACTTTGCTTCAACCACAAACCAATAGTGGTGTTTATTACCTCATGGGGAATTTGCTCACTTCACCCCATATGCCTCACATACCTTGATCTTTACATAAATATTAGTAATATTTTCCTTCAACAGCGAGCCAACAGAAATATATAATATGTAAACAGTCATGTAAGGACAGCTGAGTGCCAAAGTGAAAGTTTGCCAGCACAGTGCATCATGGGACTCAGAAAGAAACAAATGCTTCTTAATGGGACAAACTGTATCTAATTGGAACATTCTGGAGTGGGAATTTAGACTATGTACAAGACTTTTTAACTTAGACTATCTTTTAAAGGGACAGTTGATGCAAAAATGAAAATTTTGTCATTAATTAATCACCCTCATGTCGTTCCAATCCCATAAGACGTTTGTTCATTTTTGGAACACAAATTAAGATATTTTTGATGGAATCCAAAAGCTTTCTGATCCTGCATAGACAGCAACATAACTGACACATTCAAGGCCAAGACAGGTAGTAAGGACATTGATAAAAAAGTCCATTTGACATCAGTGGTTCAACCTCAGTTTTCTAAAGAACTGATTGAACTGGTGACACTAATGTGACACTAATGCCATCATTTATACATATCTCTCCTTTTTTTGCATTTTTGCCTTTATTTTGATAGGACAGTGTTGGTCTTTGAGCCAGGATTCGAACCTGGGACGTCCGTAGCACAACACCGCTACATGTCGGCACGCTGCCCACAAGGTTATCCATTATTTATACTTTTATCAAGTATAATAATGTAATAATCATCTATTAGTCTCACTTCGTATAAAGAAAATACTTTTTTGCTATTTCACGTGTCTTAAATACCTACTGCTCATAGCGTAAGATGCTTAAAACCAACAGTGCATAATTGAGCTTTTACTGGGAGTTTGATTGACAGGTGATCTAACCAATCATAACGTTGAATCTAACATTTTTCCAATAAGACCAGACAGGAGAGTAGATTAATCAGTGGGATTAAGCTTGAAAAATTGAAACAAGTTAAAACAAGATACCTTCTAATGTTCACTCATGTTTATTTTGTGCTATAACTAGTAGAGGAAGAGATGATCGCTTCACGTGCCGCTTAAACTGAGGCGCTACAGCAATCTGTCATGACACATAAAAGAGCCACAAAACGATATTTATTGTTTGACTTCATTAAAAAGTTTTAAAGCTGAGACTTAGCAACCTGCTCTATCACTGAACATTTTTAAAAATGAAAATTCCATTATTATTTTATTAGTAAATAATGACAGATTTTTCCTTTTTGGGTGAATTATTCCTTTAATATCTATGAACACTTAATTTACAATATCAATGACTGTTCACTGAAAACTAGCATAACAACACTGTTTTCAGAGAAACTTGATGATATTAACTATTCCATCCCTGATCTGATGCGTCATCTATATTCAAAGTCCATTAAATAAAACACATCAGTCTTCATAAAATCCTTTTGCAAGAAAAATAAAAAAAGATCAGGCCAGACATGCTGACACAAAATAGAATCATGTAGGAGGATCTCTTAGCAGCACAGAATCTCTCTGTGTTAAGAATGCAAAAAGGGAGCTCGTTTTCCATCATCTATGGCCATAGGTGAAACTTCTGTCCCCGCTGCACGCCTGAAATAGATGCCATATTTTAAAGCAGTTCTTCAAAGGTTCAAAGAGCCAGGAAAAGGGCTGTAATCAGGTCAGAAAGGGGCCATTTGAGGCCCAGACAACCTCAGCCCAGACTTCAGATCGGTGTTGAGGAGCACGGAGCTGTTTAAGACAGTTATGTACTCCTGTCAGATAAGGTATGTGTCCCTTTTTGATCTTTTCCCTCAGCTTTGATCAGTGGCTTTGAGTCTGAGTGTG
Source organism: Labeo catla (assembly GCA_012976165.1). Lineage (NCBI taxonomy): Eukaryota > Metazoa > Chordata > Actinopteri > Cypriniformes > Cyprinidae > Labeo > Labeo catla. The sequence goes on along the minus strand of VONZ01000142.1, from coordinate 1,267,262 downwards.
TGGTGTTCATTTGGACATTAGGCAGCGGGGCAGATGGGAAGACTTGCTACGGAAAGTTGAGAACATGACACAGATTTGCCTTTGGTCTCGTACGCTGTGGGGTCTTTAGATCTGAGCGATGGTGATTTTTTTCAATCTCTCTGTAATGCACTGATCCTGGAGCTAAAGCAAGCACCAATGTGTCACTTGGCGCAGTATCCAATTATCTATAAATGACTGCCGCAGAGAGAAAAGTCAACACAGAAATCTTAAAATGGGAAGAAAATGTTACTATATGTTCCTTCATTTAATGTGGTTAATTATAATATATTATAAAATCATTGTTTTCTTTAATTATACTTTTATAATGATTTTAAGTATTAATACATTATTACATTACATTGTTAAAATATGATATTAACTGTATTAATCGCTAACAAACATTCCAAGTGTTAACTATATATATTTATATTGCATCTACTTCTTTAAAGAAGTACACAGATGATTTTCAATGCTTTACCACCATGTGACTGGTAATAAATTGCCCCCCAAAATTCCTTATGTCCATAACAAATTCCGATGTTCATGCCAGCGATGCAGCTGTCGGATACATACTGCTGATCTGTTGCATCCCTTTGAAACAGATTTTGGAAATTGCGAGCAAACTCCACTGAGCTAAATCTTCTCTGATTAAGTGTGGCTGTCTGCTTTCTCTGATAAAAACAGCTCTCTCCTTCACTTCTGCCCAGCCCCCTTCATCCCTCAGCAGCACATCACAAAGAAGACTTCCAACATTTTTCTTCAGAGTTAAAAAAAAGAGACAGATACCTATACTGTCTAAATCCATTTGGATTTAAACTGTGTTTAATCCAAAATAAACCTGGATTGGAACATGTGAGATATAGTCTTTAACGTTTTTTTTTTCTGAGTTTGCAGCCACAGCCAATATCTAAATGGCCTCTCTCTCAGAGGGGTTGCAAGATCACATTGGGAATTGGACTACTTAAGTCCCTATCTTACTAGCAAAGCAGTAGGTTGCGCCTTGGTTATGGGTTTCCAGATTAGTCAGAGAAATTAAGCGTCTTGAACAAAGAGTGGCAACAAAGTGGGTTCGCAGGAAGAGCCCATTAAAGCACACAAACCAGAGCCCCTCTCTCTTTCTCTATACTTAAACATAGTGCTTGGCTATATACTGGTTCAAACGGCAAACCGGTTTGAACTGCACACCATATGAGTTTTAAAAAAAAAAACAACATACAAGTGGCTAAGCAACATAGACAGCAATGAAAGTTGATTCCTGTTAACTGCATACACTTCTGACTAATGGTTAAAGAACTATTAATAACACAACTAGGCAAATATACCTACTATACACGGCCAGAGATGCTGAAGTGGAATGCAAATACGAGAAAATACTGTAGCAGGGAGATCAACTCACTGTTCATGAACATCCTAAATACTGAATTGGAGTGGGGGTTTGTATAAATGTATCTCTGAGGGAAACTGACTGTCTTCAGAAAAGTTTAGATGGTATTTTCTTTTCATCACCTCTGTATAATGCATATTAATGTAGTATTTAAAAGCACAGCACTGCTTTGTTTACAGCAATAACAAAGGAAAGGTTGTATGCTGCTGTTTCATAAGCGCCACCTGCTGTAAGAAAGTGAATTTGCGTCTCACACTATGTCATAACTACACTAGCACTCAAATATCACAGCCATTAAACCTTTTTAACAGTAAATCTGCATATTGAGTGACTGACACCATCTTTGTCATGGAAAACACTTGTTGGTTCGCATTGAGTTTGCAGATTTAATGTATATGTTTGCTTAAATTTATTTTCAAGAACTGAGGTAAATTATCTATTAATAATTTCAGTATGGCTATAAATGTCATGCAATATGATTTTCAAACTCACATTAAACACTTTTAACATTTAATAAAGCACATAATCAGTACCTGAGATTATAGTTGTGTGGGTCTTAACTACACACAATGCGACGTCGCCACATGCAGTAATAGGTATCTTTTCAACGTTGATGGGAGTTTTTGTCCTAACTAGCCATGACAACAAGTAAAATTTCAATCTTAGAAACAGTTTGCACTTCCATCGCGGCTGGAACAACAACTACAAACCATGACAATTATAACCTCAGGTACTGATTATGTGCTTTATTCAATGTTAGAAGTGTCTAATGTGAGTTTGAATCAGGGTTGCCAGGTTTTCACAACAAAACAATTGCATTTTGAGCGGATAAAATACATGTTTTTTGTTGGGGTTCCCATGATAAATTCGCATTTCAGGGGCTACATATGATGTTATTGGGGTCGCTTCAACCCGTGGCAACAGTGTTAAAGTAGCCCAATTCTGCGGGAAAACTGCGGACTTGGCAACACTAGTTTGAATATCATATTGCATGACATTTATAGCCATACTGGAATCAATAATAGATCATTTACCTCAGATCTTGAAAATAAATTTAAGCAAACATATACGTTAAAACTGCGAACTCAATGCGAACCAACAAGCGTATTCCATAACAAAGATGGTATCAGTGAGTAACTGATACCATCTTTGTTATGGAATACGCTTGCTGGTTCGCATTGAGTAAGCGAACCCACATTTAATGTTAAGTATGACATTTAATTAAGTATGTACATTTAATAATGTTAAAAAGGTTTAATATTTATGAATTGGATTATAAACCAATCTATTTTGTTGCGAGTGCAGTGCGCTTCCAGAAAGAGCCCGCCCACACACGCTTTTGATTGGCTGTGATATTTGATTGATACACGTGTTGCATGTAGTTAAGACACGGTGTCACTGTTTGTATGTTGTTGCTCCAGCCGCGACATTGCAGAAATACATAAAATATTAAAATATCTTTTCCATGTTAATCTGAGTTTTTGTCCTAACTAGCCACAACAGCGACATGCAAAATTTCTTTCTTAGAAACGATTCCTATTTCTGCGACGTTGCGGCTGGAGCAACAACATACAAACTATAACAATTATAATTTCAGGTACTGATTATGTGCTTTATGCAGTGTTAAAAGTGTCTAATGTAAGTTTGAATATCATATTGCCTGACATTTATAGCCATACTGAAATAAATAATAGATAATTTACCTTTTGAAAATAAACTTTTGAAAATAAATTTGAGCAAACATGTTAAAACTGCAAACCAACAGGTGTTTTCCATGGTAAAGATGACATCAGTCACTCAGTATGTAGTTTTATTAATGTTAAAAAGGTTTATATTTATGAATTAGATTAGAAACTTCGAGTCCATTTCGTTGGGAGTGCGGTGCGCTTCTGAATGGCTGATATTTGAATGATTCTGTCACGTCGTGGTGTCGCAAATTCACTCTCTGACAGCAGGTGGCGCTTATGGAACAACAGGATATAATGTTTTCTTTGTTACTGCTGTAAACAGAGTAGGGCTGTGTTTTTAAATACTACATTAATATGTCACACATTGTAATTTACATCAAAAACTGCTCATACTATGGCTTGAGCTGTTTGGATCGTGATTAAAACTGCTATTTCATTCAATCTGATAAAGGCACAGTCAGGAAAAAAAATAACGTGATAAACTGTGAAACCACCAGAATCTTAAAAAAAAAACTGTGATGCCAGCACTACCTAAATATATACACTCTTGTCACTCAGTATTTTTCCTTTTGGTCTTCTAGCGCTTTATGTCACTATTCTGCACTTCCTGTCTTTGATCCTAACAGGCAGGTCAGTTGTGCGGTCATTTCCTCACATTCAGAAAAACACTAATAATTATTTCCTGCATGGCTGCGGAGTAAACAAACTCTCGCATTATGCAACACAGTTCCTATACACACAATAGCAAATTTATTTAACTGTCTGTGTGGTCGTCATCTAAACAGAAAAGACTTTGCAAACACTATCAGTAACATTATTCACTGTGAACATCCAGCAATCAGTGTGCCGGGGTGACATCTTTTCCTTTAACGCTATCAAAAGAGTTGATGATCCACAGCGAAACAATCTAAGAGAAAAAGCTGCTTAACAGTCTTAGAAAAAGCTACATAATGAACCTTAGTGAACAAGGACAATGAAGTAAGTGTTGTGCAAATGAGTGGAATCGCCATCGTTCCTAGTGCGCACTTAGAAGAGGTTCAAGCACTCCATCAAACGCTTTCAAACCACAGATCTTATCAGGTGTTAAAAGGGACTGGAGAACAAAAGCATCCATTCTCTTATGTTGCTCTAAAATGCTAACCCGAAACGGGATGCGGAAGATAGATTAAAGAGAGTGTTTGTTGCAGGTTTACAGGATCACAGAGCTGCCAAAGAATCCATCCAAGCAGTCTGTTGGTGTTTAACAGCTTCATTAAGCCAGTTGCGGTTTGTCCCCAACAGCGCTACTGGTGTTGCTTCCCTGGAGGATTATTGAAAGCAATTTAAAAATTTCATTACATTCGCAAAATATTTACATAATTATTAAGTAAATGTTTGAATACTTAATATAAAGTGCTTGTGGCAAAAACAGAGTGAGAAAACTGAGTCATGTGTTCCAACTTTTCAGAATAAAATTTTCTGATAATTTCCCACCCCCATGTCATCCAAGATGTTCATGCGTTTCTTTCTTCTGTTTTTCTTAGGGTTTTTGAGGAAAACATTCCAGAATTTTTCTTCATATAGTGGACTTCAATGGGGATCAACGCGTTGAAGGTCCAAACTGCAATTTCAGTTCAGCTTCAAAGGGCTCTACACGATCCCAGCCAATGTATAAGGGTCTTATCTAGCAAAACAATCAGTCATTTTCTAAAAAAAATGACAATTTATATACTTTTTTACCACAAATGCTCATCTTGCACTAGTTGGAAAGGTCACACATGACGTAGGCGGAAGTACCGACTTTGTGTTTACAAAGCGAACGTGCAAAGAAAATCAAACGGCCTTAACAAAAAAAGGTAAAACAACGATGTTGGACGATTTTGAAGTTGGAGGAGAACATAGGACGGAGTTTTCCACATTTTTGAAATGGAGCACACAGACAAAGAAATAACGTGATTACTTAATGTGTGAATTCATGGACGCGCATCTCAGAGCTGGTGCAAGACAAGCATTTGTGGTTAAAAAGTATATACATTTTTATTTTTTTTTAGAAAATGACCAAACGTTTCGCTAGGTAACACCCTTATTTTTTGGCTGGGATCATGTAGAGCCCTTTGAAATGTTGATCCCCATTGAATTCCACTATATAGAGAAAAGTCCTGGAATATTTTCCTCAAAAACTTTAAAATCTTTTCGACTGATGAAAGAAAGACATGAACCTTTTGGATGACATGGGGGTGAGTAAATTATAATACAGAAACTATAATAATAGTTCCAGTATTTGAAATACATATCTTTTGTAACATTATAAATGTCTTTACTGTCACTTTTGATCAATTCAATGTATCCTTCTTGAATAAACGTAATGCTTTCTTTCAAAAAATGTAATGCCACCAACCTTTTCAACAACAATGCACAATATAATATTATTTAACATTATACTGAGATTTTCTGTTTCTTCCACGCCCAATCCCCCGCATACAATGACCCTTGTAACACTGTTGATTGTGGTCTCCATTCAGCTCCTACTGACCCAACGACCGGGTGATTACCTAGTACCCATCCCAAACTTCAGAGGCTCCGCAGGACACTCAGCTGATGGGACGTGTAATGGAGGCTGGGTCCCTCCCTGTGGAGGTGAGGAGTAAGTGATGAGGCCTTGCTGGAGTCTGTCTGCTTTTTTATTGTTATTAACAGGGAGGAGGAAGCTCTAAATCAATCCAGTTCAGAGGCTCTTTAGAAGAGGAACTGGATCTGCCAGCAAGAGGAAGTGAGTCTGTCATGATCAATTAGATTCAGGCTCTGAATGTTTCCCAGTGGTTAAGTGATGTCTATTTTGTGCAACTTGGTTGGCCAGTCAATAGATTCTTAATAGAACAATAGATTATAAAAAAGCCAAGCATGACTAGTACTATCACTGTTAGAATCTTGATTGCATTTATAGTGTTGATTTTACCAATAAACATTTTCTGAGTTTATTGGTTTCTTGATGTCATTCCTGATAATGATATCAGTGAGCTTCGCTTTTTTAAATCTGCAGCTGCTATAATTTGATGTAAAATTAGATCTTCATCTTCAAGACTCAATGTTTAAATCTTAGCAACAGCATTAAAGACCCACTCAATCAGATTATAACCACTGATGTTTACCTAGGCTGGTCACCAGTGGACCTGTGATAAGGGTGGTGGTGGAGTGTTACTAATTACCTCACATGAACTAACAAGCACATAAACAGCAGTTATCTGTCCGTCCCTGAGCAACTTAAGTGCTGCTTTAAAGCAGAGAGTGGCTGAGAAGAGTTATTCAGTTCAACTCCCAGAGCTCCCCCTGAGTGAGGACGCTTTTTGCTTCAGCGATCTTCACTTGCAGGGACAAATCAGTTCGTCAGTTGACTCGGCAGATTGCCAGGCCAGAAAAATAGATAGAGAGAGAGACCTGACAACCAAAGGCTGTCTTATATTTGGGTGAATCTTACGAAACCAGTCAAGAAATGTCTAGGTCACATTTCATTCTAAAAACTAAATAAAAAATCATTAGAAATCACATTTACTAACTCCCTAATGCTTCTGGTATTATTTTATTTTTAACAATAAATCGCATTAATGTACTCATTACTTGTATTACGAAAAATGTTTTGTTTTAGCCATTTGTTTTAGCAGATTTGCAAGTTTACAGTATATCACGTAATTCTGAAAAAAGTCAATTGTGAGTTTATATCTCTATATTTACAATTCTGACTTTTTTTCTCAGAATTTTAAAAGAAACTCACAATTGCGAGAAATAAAGTCAGAATTGCAAGATATTTAGTCACAGTTCTGACTTTATAACTCAGAATTGTTTTTATCTTGCAATTCTGACTTTATTTCTCGCAATTGTGAGTTTCTATTAGAATTCTGAGAAAAAAAGTCAGAATTGTAAATATAGAGATACAAACTCACAATTGACTTTTTTTCAGAATTACGTGATATACTGTAAACTTACAAATCTGACATTTTTGATATATCTGATAGTTTTGATATAAACTTGCAATTACAAGTTATAAAGTCAGAATTGTGAGAAACAAACTCACAGTTGACTTTTTTCTCAGAATTCATGATATAAATTCGCAATTGACTTTTTTTCCTCAGTATTACGTGATATAAACTTTCAAATCTGATATTTTTTCTTGGAATTGCGTGATATAAACTCGCAATTGTGAGTTAGAAAGTCAGAATTGCGAGATAAAAACCCACAATAGACTTTTTTTTCTCAGAATTACCGGATATAAAGTTGCAGATCTGATATTTTTCTCAAAATTATAAGATATAAACTCGCAATTGTGAGGTTTAAAGTCAGAATTGCATGATGTAACCTTGCAGTTGTGAGTTATAAAGTCAGAATTGTGAGAAATAAACCTACAATTGACCTTTTTTCCTCAGAATTGCATGATATTCGCAATTGACTTTTTCTCAAAATTGAGTGATATAAATTTGCAATTGCGAGTTATAAAGTCAGAATTGGGAGATATAAACTCACATTTGACTTTTTTTTCCCCTCAGAGTTGTGTGATGTAAACTCACAATTCTGACTTCTGAAAAGTCGCAATTACCTTTTTTAATTTTTATTCAGTGGCCTCCATAATTTCTTTTGGGAAAAAGTTCTTGTTGTAAAACAAGAACAAGAAACAATTAATATGCATGAAAAAATGAAAACAATATGTGTACTAAACTCCCCTCAAGTATTCATCTTAGTAATCAGTTGATATTGGTTTTTAAAACGGTTTACTTTTGTGGTTAATGAACTTTTAAATATGTTCTCCCCAATCCTGAATATTCATTTACATTTTATAAAAAATCATTAATTTAGCTTCGACTCAAGAAATCTCTAACTTTTTCCCCACATATACAAGGAGCAGTGTCTGTCATAAGTCATATATCTGTCCTAAAATGAAACAATAGTCTTTCATAGTCTCTCTTTCATTCCTCACAACATTTCAGAGCATACACAACTGCACCTGCACTGGAAATGTAAGCAAACAAGTGCACTCAAATATTTCATTTTCCAGACCCTCTTATGGTCAAGGCCATTTTACGTGGTATGTTTGGCTTGCTGGTTTACTGAAAATACAGAACATGTGCCTCATTTCTCAGCATTCCTATTAGCTGAAGGGAAAGAGAGAGAGAGAGAGAGAGAGAGAGAGAGAGAGGGGCCAATGCTGGAGGAAGCTGGTGCGTTGAGTCTGCATATTGATTGTGGGGCTGCTTTGCCAATGTTCCCTTAATATGTAGGTCAGCAAAGCTCCAGACTCACTCAAGAGCATGTTAAATTCTCTTATTTGGGTCGCACCTCAATTACCACTGCTCTGGTCCTGATAAGCTGCTCAAAGATGATGTGTAAGGAGAATTCCTTAGGAGTAATTCAAGAAATCACGCTCAGAGGCTATTTCGTGAGAATCGCGGTGCAACAGGCGCACACAACGGAATAAACGGCTCTGTGTGTGTCACTTATGCAAATGACAAGACCACCCATGTCCTTCCCAAACTTATTTACAAGCTTCAGCATCATCTCAAGAAAGAGAAGAGCAGAGCAGCGCTCCTGAAACAATGGCATGACGGTGTAACAAGCGAGTCTTTTCAAAATCTGTGCAAAGAGATGTAGCAACCGAGGTCGGCTGCGGAGCGCGATTGGCCTCGGCGCAACCAATGGAGAGATGCCGCGGCCAACCTCCAATCAGAATTAGCCGCTTTCGAACAAAGGAATGTTGCACTGCATTTGATTATATGAGAGCTGGGAGACTTCAAGAAAAAGATGCTCCCAGGGTACGTGTTGAGAACTATTCAACATGCAGACTTACAGTAGCAGGAGAAAAAAAAAACAATGCTGCTATCTTTGTTTTAATATGAAAGCTTTAATGGATTAATCATGTGCTTTACTACTCTAAGGGATGTTCCATAGGGATAAACAAGCTACACATTCAATTAATACTCAACACACTCCCGGCATGGGGTCAGTGTTAAGCCTCAACCCTAAAGTCCTTTTCTCCGTATGGGGGGGAGGGAGGATGACAAGCTCAGGGATTCAACCCTCCACACACACATTGGCAGAGAGATTAATGAAATGAATTTCAGAGATATAATAAACGGCAAGAAGCAGACACATTCTTCAGCCAGGAGAGAACATGACGGGAGCTGTCAGTCATTCAGAAGGAAGGAAAAAACTGTCTTTCTTCTCAAACTCGTGATTAGCGTTACGTATTTAGCATAGTGTGATTAGTGCGAATGCTCTGTAATTGAGCATCTTGTCGTGCTTGTTATTCCCATTTATCAGTAGGAATGTTGAATATTTTCTCTCCATGTAATCCTGTACTCGTTTGTATGAAATATTTCAAAATTTTTTTTTGTTTTGTTTTTTTTGACACTTTGTACTTAGACAGTAAGAGATACGGAACAGGAAAAAAGCACAACGACTTAATGTTAACTAGATAGATCTAACTCTATTTACTTTGGTAATAGACATTCATAGTCTTTTATATACTGTATCACAGTGTATCAGTGGTTATTATATATACACACTAGGGCTGTTAAAAGATTAATCATGATTAATTGTGATTAATCGCATACAAAATAAAAGTCTGAGATTGCCTAATATATGTGTGTGTACTGTGTGTAATTATTATGTATATATAAATATATTTATATACATATATATACATATAATAATTACACACTGTACACACATATATTCGGCAAACTCTCAATTAATCGTTTGACAGTCCTAATACACACATCTATATATAGTGTTGGGAAGGTTATTTTGGAAATGTGATAGGTTACAGATTACAGGTTTAACTTAAAGGGGTCATCGGATGCTAAGTTCACTTTTACATGTTGTTTAAATATTAATGTGTGTTGGCAGTGTATGTACAAATCTACCCTATAATGATAAAAATCCATGCAGTGGTTTTTAATTAATCTGTAAAAATAATATTCCCTTTTTCAAATCGAGCCATTCTCAGATGCCTGTCGTTGTGGCGTCACACCCACAGAGGCCGCTCCCACAATAGTTGACTGACATGAGCGTTTTACCTCAGATCAGCTGTAACAGTTCGACCTCCATTGTTTCGATGCTGGAGCAGGGATGTAAGTTAGACAAGAATATCTCAGATTGAGCGATTGAGGTGTTGTGTTGCTGGATGTAATAATGAACAGTAGTCGTCATTTACTCCCGACATCTGAGCCGCTGAAGATGCAGTAGATAACATTTGTTTGTGAAGGGAATGCGCCTCCCGATCTACATATATCCGTCTATGTTTGCACAAATCATTCGTGATCCAGCTTCACCTACAGCAGAAGTGAGTATAAGGGTTTTTTTATGAATCTTTGCGATCGCATTTCCTAATAATGTGCTAGTTAGCAAGTTTAGCTGCTAAACGTGGCTAAATGCGGCTAAAATAAACAGGCTCGTCACTCCACAGAGAGAAGAGAGGGGTAGGGCGAGCAGAGCTCATTTGCATTTAAAGCAGCCTCGACCACAATGAGATGATTTTTGCAGAGCTGATTTTGGCAAGGTAAAAAGGGTGTTGTTTTACGCTACCATTGAGAATTTTTAACCAAAGTATATTAGAGACTTTTCATTAAGACCCTAAAGAATCATATCAACTTGTGGAAAATGGGCATCCGATGACCCCTTTAAAGTAGTTTAACTATTTCAATTACTTTATTAAAGTATTGTAACTGATTACATTTGATTACTTTTTGATTACAGTAGTACTCAACACTGATTACTGTCAGACTTTCAAAATCCTTAATCACTTTAAATAAGATCATAATCATTTCAGTTTTAAAGCACAGCCACCATTAAATCATACTTTAACACCTCTTTTTACTTTGAGATCATTCTGAGGCTTAATAACATAAAATAGTTAATATTAATAGAAGTGTTCAGATGTAACCCCTCTTGTAATTGTTAACATTTTCATAACTGTAATTTAATACACTTTCTTTTCTCAGTACTAAGCGTTAAATTTAATTTGTAATTAAATTATGTAACACTGCTACATGTAACTAGTTACTCCTCAACACTACACAAAAAATTGTATATATATATATATATATATATATATATAAAGAAAATTCACGATTTTGAGTTTATATCTCACAATTCTGACTTCTTCCCTTTGAAATTCTGAGAATTATAAGATATAAACTAACAATTCTCAGAAGAAGCAGCTCACAATTATGAGAAAAAAAGTAGAATTGGGAGACAAAGAGCTACAATTTCCTTTTTTGGCAAAAAAAAAAGAAAAAAATCTGAACTGCAAGACGTAAACTCAGAATTGTAATATGTGAATTTGGAATGGACTTTTTTCCCATGGTATTACATGAATCTCACGATTCTGACTTTTGTCTCCAAATGAAGTCCAAATTGTGAGAAGTCGCAAAAACTTGACCTTTTTATTCCATGTTGAAACAGGAAATCCACTTTCTTCCCATTTCCTTATTCATGTTGATGTTTCTAAATTATTTTATGTAAAGCAAACTGATTTTATATTTATTGTTTTGCATTCAAAATTTGAATTGCATTTAGTTTTAATTCGCACACTGGAAATCAAGTTATACTCCTTAAGCTACATGAACAGAATTAACTATGATTGTGTATATTAATTTCTTTTCAAAATGAACTTCAACAAAATATAACTTGGTTTCCACCTTTGAAACAACTTTACATTTTGGCTGATGTCACATTGGCTGTCTGAACATAAAAAATAATGTTAACCAATAAACAAAAACCTATTTAACCACAGTTTATGTTAGAACGTGACCTAAAAGGAAGCCTTAAAGTCCCCATGAAATCAAAATGTAATTTTCATTTTGGCTTGTAGTATATTATGTATGTTACCCTTAAGGTTATCTATAAGCTAGTGCACTCAAAAACAATGACAATTTGCATTTACAAGTTATAAGCATTCAAAACATACAGTCTCTCATTTCCGCCAATATGGATCAACGATTTTAATGACATCACCCTGCGCTTCAGCTTCTCATCAATCTTTCTGTCCAATCAAATGCACTCTAAAATTCAAAGTGTCCTGCCCCTTACACTATAAATACACATTGAAGCTGAAATCGTTCACTTGGTCATAGAAGTTGTACTTTCTGTACGGTGGCATGTACTGCACTATATAGGGGATAATGAATGATTCAGACAGTAAAAATATGCTTTTCATTGGGGCAAATGAAGTCTGGTTTCACACTGTGTCACATGAACAGCCATAGTGTGCACTTAGTCTACTCTGGTCCAGAGACATGATAGCATGGAGCGGATCATATGCATGAATCGGCAAAGACCACAAAATGTATCACACCCATTTAAATTCTACACAGAATGCTATATTTTATAGCAACATGGATGAGATTGTGGCTGTCATATGCTATCAAACACAGAATAACTTAGCTTGTTTCAATGCACTTCAGTGGACCTTTAAGTCAAGATTCTCTTTAAGATGGACTTCCACCCTGTGATTTTATTTGTTTGTTTGTTTTCTGAATATCCTGTTTCACACAAACATACAGCACATAAATCAAGTAAAATGGGTTGCAAAGTCTTTTTCCTGTTTACATGTGTCCAATTAAGCTACAACTTCCTGTTGTAAAGCACTGCTCTAGCAACACTAATGTCATGGTTTTGCTGAACACCTTGAATGCACTTTTAGACCCTTTTAGGTATCTACCAAATGCATTTATATAAAAGCATCCGTGAAATGAGGTAAACCACTAGGCCTGCTAACCATCTGTTTTGTAGTTGCATTATGCTGATGTACACCGACCCCACATTTGCTCACTACTTCTCTATCTTCACACATTCGTTTTTTTTCAAAGTATGGAAACTGAGCTAAAGGGCACACATGTGATCCAGGTAGCGTGTAGGTGTGGCTCTGCTGTGCTTCTCAATAGGGTGCACTGACAGTAATGGTAGGGGTCCTTTAAAGCGTCCCAACATGAGTGACGCTGGTACACACCTCCATTACCAAAAAGCCAGCCACATCTGTCACCAGAACCTGTCGGAGCTCCTTAATTATCACACTAATTACCTGTGAAGGTGTATGATTACAATCACCTCCCGGACAAAAAGAACACAGGCTGGGATGCTGCTGTCATCTCTATTATTAAGAAGAGAGTGTGTTAAATCTATGTATTCATTAAGCTGCCAAACTTCATTATACAGGATTTTGCTTTATCTGCTGAGGCTGTACAAGCATTTACATCTTCCCTTATTGTTTGAGTAATGTTGCAGTTTGTTTAAAGGGACAGTACACCTGTAAATGAAAATTTGTGTTATTAATACACACAATATACAGTTTGTGTTTACAGTTGAAGTCGAAAGTTTACATACACCTTGCAGAATCCGCAAAATGTTAATTATTTTACCAAAATAAGAGGGATCATACAAAATGCATTTTTTATTTAGTACTGACCTGAATAAGACATTTCACATAAAAGATGTTTACATAGTCTACAAGAGAAAATAATAGTTGAATTTATAAAAATGACCCTGTTCAAAAGTTTACATACACTTGATTCTTAATACTTTGTTGTTACCTGAATGATCCACAGCTGCGTAGGTTTTTTTTGTTTTGTTTTTTTTAATTTATAGTTGTTTATGAGTCCTTTGTTTATCCTGAACAGTTAAACTGCCTGCTATTCTTTAGAAAAATCCCGCAAATTCTTTGGCTTTTCAGCATTTTTGTGTATTTCAACCCTTTCCAACAGTGACTATATGATTTTGAGATCCATCTTTTCACACTGAGGACAACTGAGGGACTCATATGCAACTATTACGGCAGGTTCAAACGCTCAGTGATGCTCCAGAAGGAAAAACAATGCATTAAGAGCCGGGGTGTGAAAACTTTTGTAATCTGAAGATCAGGGAAAATGTAACTTATTTTGTGTTCTGGAAAACATGTAAGTATCTTCTGTAGCTTCTGAAGGGCAGTACTGAATGAAAAAAAAAGATATTTAGGCAATTTAGGGAGAATGTACACATCTTCATTCTGTTCAAAAGTTTTCACCCCCGGCTCTTAATGCATTGCATTTCCTTCTGGAGCATCGGTGAGTGTTTGAATCTTCCGTAACCGAGTCCCTCGGTTGTCCTCAGTGTGAAAAGATGGATCTCAAAATATTATATTATTTAAATATACACAAATGTACATGTAAGTGTTATGTGTGAACACTAATGAGATCAGGTGATTCCTAATTAGAGATTCCATTTCCTTTTTTTTTTAATGACAAGGTACTGACAAAGGTTGTACAGGAGAAAATCTTTTGATTCAATACAACAGACTTTCCTGTAAACATGACTCTCCCTCCTTTTTTCAACATGACATCCTACACAAAATATGCCACAAATGCAGAGAGATTTCCCAGCCTTCCTCCAAAAGTCCCTTAGTACACCCAACAGAGATCATCTTACCATGAGAACCAGGCCTCTCCACAGCCTCAACCTCTGACACATCCCAGCCCTCATCATTTCCTCTACAAAAGCCTCCTAAAAGATTTTCAGGTGATAACTCTAATGTCGAAACTCTTGAAGGTTGTGCCCTTGAAGCACAAAAAGAGGTTTCTTACCAATTTTCTGTTAAATCCATCTAGTTATTAGTACTAGATCTAGGTTATTATTAGATGTATTCACTGCTGCTGGTGTATCAAAGCAGTAGATGAGACTATATCCCTCAGGAATTCATGGGAGATGGTGAGAAATGTCTTATCGGCAGTGTAATTATCTCAGAGTGACGTTTAAGCCTATTGCAGTTCCTGAAAGTACGAACACAGTGTGTGATTAATGGTGCATGAGATGTGATCCATCCAAATAAATTTAGAAAATTCTGAATAAATTCGTAATTTAAAGTCTTGATTTTTACATGTGGAAAGTTCCCTGTCAGGAATTTGCATGGAGAGTCACTGGAAAATGTGAGTTGGGCCTTACAGGCTGAAGAAGGGTGGAAGTGTGCAGGACGAGAGGGTGGGGTTGCCTCAGGATCGCTCACATGGTTTTACTGTTGCTGTGTGGAAACTTCAAAGAACTCTGTGGCTGAAGAGGGGAAGAAAAAAAAAATCAATTTTTTTCCTTTCCCGCTTGCAACTAGGCAACATGCCTGCAGGCTAAGTAGTTGTCGCAAAAGGGAGAAATTCTCAGGTTTTTACATGAACTCTGTGAGGTCATGTCTCTCACCCCTTTACCAACGAAATGATGTTAGTTCCTGTACCAGGCAACAGAATGGTGACGTAATCGACTGTTAACGCAAAACCTGTCTACAAACAAAAGGTCATGAATGAAATATTTTGAAAACCCAGCTTTTACAAAGTCTAGATCTTTATCTGCATATATAAATCATTACATCACAAATTTAGCATTACATCACTTGCTCACCAATGGATCCTCTGCCGTGAGTGGGTGCCGTGATGAGAGTCTGACGATCACAACAGTCCACAAAAACCGTAACTCTATTTATAATAAATCCATCAAGACAGTTGTTTCTGGCTACACTATCCACAACATTGCTTTGCAGTGCTATAGTGAATGGGTGCCATCAGAATGAGAGTTCAAACAGCTGATGAAAACATCACAATCAACAACAACAACAAAAAAAAACACTACTCAAGTCCATCAATTAATGTCTTATGAAGTGAAAAGGTTTTGCTGTCAAATGACTAGTCACAATTAATCGCATACAAAATAAAAGTTTATTATGTATAGATAAATACACACAAATTAATGTATATATTTAAGAGAAATATGTTTTGTATAAAATATTTTTATTTATATACAATATATTAAAAATATAATAAGTACATATACTTGTAAATATTTCTTAAATATATACATGAATGTGTTTGTATTTATATATACATAATAATTACACACAGTACACACACATATATTAGGCAAACTCAAACTTTTATTTTGTATGCGATTTTTTTTAAAAAACCCTAGTTTTTAATAAATATATCAAGACATTAGCTGTTTCCGGCTTAAATATGTGTCCACTATCCATAACATTGCTTTCTACAGTGGAAAAGCTATCTCATCTGAATCAGGAGAGAAATATGCACAGATCAAACATCATTTACAAGTGAAAACTGACCAAAACAGTTAAACCTAAACAAATATGTTGGTGTTAGATGATGTCAGAAGACAACAGTGGATTTTTTTTTTTTTTATATATATATTATAGATTATGGACTGGTATTTTGGTCAGAAGTGACCGTTTAAAGCATCTTGGATTGGATTTGTTTTATCTTACAAACATTTCTTAGAAACTTCTTGCTTCACAAGACATAATGTGATGAACTGAAGTCATGTTGTGAATTACTGTGATGTTTTTATCAGCCGTTTGGGCTCTCATTCTGACGGCATCCATTCACTTCAAAGGATCCATTGGTGAGCAGGTGATGTAATGCTAAAATTATTAAACTATTCCATAAACTGTTCTGTTAATTATTCATATTTATGCCATAAGAAACTTTATTAGTTCACAAAAATGAAAATTCATTAGTCATTAATAACTCACCCTCATGTTGTTCCAAACTCGCAAGAACTTTGTTCATCTTCAGAATCGTAAAATAGGGTTGTTATTTTTATTTTCTTTGCACACATAAAGCATTATCATAGCTTCTTAACATTACGATTGAACAACTGATGTCACATGGACTATTTTAACGATGTCCTTACTACCTTTCTGGGCCTTGAACATGTCAGTTGCATTGCTGTCTATGCAGGGTCAGAAAGCTCTCGGATTTGTGTTTGTGTTCTGGAGATGAACAAAGGTCTTACAGGTTTGAAATGACATGAGGGTATGTAATTAATGAGCAAAATGATACAAATAAAAATACTGATTGCTGACATTTTATTTCTAACAAATTCAGTGGAAATGCCTCATCTAACACCTGGCTCTTGAGTAACAACAGCGGCCACAAAAGCCACTGAAAGAGGACGATCGCTGTCAAATATCAAAGCTTCAAGAGAGGAGCGACCTCCCACCTTGTGCAAAGTACTCTCCTGCTGTTTTATGTCAGGAATAAGAGGTCCTAAAAAATTCCTGGCAGATTCTCATGGCTGCGTGTCACAGAATCCAAACTGCGAGAAGTGGGGGAGGTTTACTGCCGTCTGCCAAGAGCTTCAGTCCAAAGTACATACAGTGAAATGACTAATTCCCTCTATTATTTCATAGTTATGTGAGGATTTATTCTACTGTTTGTGTCAGCAGAACTAAATACAGAACAAAGCTTTAGTTTTGTACTTTAGTTTTGTTAGTCACCAAAGCAGAAGACTTACTTCAAATACGTAACTAGTGACCACAAAGCTATAGGTCAGTATGGTGGAATTCAGATATGAAGATCATATGCAAACAAGACCTGAGCGCACAGTGTTGCATTCAAATATCAGGTAGGTGAATGATAGGAGAAAATTAACAGTGCTATAAAAACAGTTTAAATTCATGCTCACTATCTCTACAATGTGGCTTTAAGTTAATGTATGCAAAACCCCGTCTTTCACAGGAGATCTCGCAACCTTAAACGCTGTCTGCCTCCTTTGAAGCCGCCCTCTTCGTATGATCAAAGAACACATATCACCGCCAGAACGTCTCGTTGTAGATGAGGGTACAGGCACCTGCTTTACGGCTCTCGGCGGAAATTACTGCCATCCCATCCTACACAACACATCCCTGACTCTTCTATTATTCGCATGTTCTTGTCTCTAAATAAGCCTTTCCGTGCCAAACAGCTCCTGCTTGGAGGAAATGAACTAGATCATCACTTTTTTACAGGATCAAATCCAGACATTATATTTCTTACTGTACAATAGCACAAATCTTATATGAGACAAATGTTTGGCATTCTCACTTCCTCAGTTACTAGTACTTTTCTGCTAATAGAGGGTTTGCACTTGCATCATGATTTGGTCAGTTATCCGGATGCACGGCCATACTGGCGATACTCGGATGTAAACAACAGCATGAACTGCATGGGTAATGTACTGCTGAATACATTGTTCTGCTAATTTATGCTGTCTAAACCACAGGAAAAAAAAATGTGTGGAAGCTGCTAAATCATACAGAAAAGGACCTAGTAAGCAAGAAATATTTTGACAAGCTAAAGTTAATAGGTGGTAAAGATGCGTACGAGCAGTATAAAGTAAGATATTAGCCTAATATTTCACCTACGTGACCGGATAAGAACAAACATGAATGTTGTCAAGATTCTTGCCCTGGAAATCCTGGTTTAGTTTGGCCAAACACAAACGTCTTTTGTTCCTCAGACAGTTTTTTGCACTCTTCTATTTGATTTGTTACAACTTTTGGCAGTCTATAGTACTCCAAATGTTTTTCCCGGTCTAACCTATTAGTACAGCTCAAAGTATGACAACAATTGACCATTTTCACCAGCAATAATCAGCAAAATATGCAAGTTTCAGTGGCGCCAATATGGCGACTTACGACACGTTGTGAAAACACTCTCTTGACCTGTCGCAGGGAGTTTGATTGACAGGCGATCTGACCAATCATAATGCCTAATCTGCCATTTTTGTCCGCCAAACAAACTAGATTAAACTAGACTTGAACTTGAAAAACGGTGTGT
The DNA here is from genome assembly GCA_012976165.1 of Labeo catla. NCBI lineage: Eukaryota > Metazoa > Chordata > Actinopteri > Cypriniformes > Cyprinidae > Labeo > Labeo catla. The sequence goes on along the minus strand of VONZ01000142.1, from coordinate 1,248,576 downwards.
ACTGACGTCTTTCCGTGGTTGAAACAAGATACGTTATGATGTTCATTCATGCTTATATCATGCTTTAACTAGTAAAGAGGAAGAGATGATTGATTCACGTACTGCTTGAACTGAGTGCTACAGCGATCTGTCGTAACAGATTAAAGAGCCACAAAACGATATTTATTGTTTGAATTTCTTACAATGACCAAATTTGAAATCTGAGACTATGTTTCATATCTAAAGTATCCTGCTTTGTTCACTTCTATCACACACCTATCAGCATTGTTCACTCTGTGAGAACATGATGTTTGGTGTGAGAGTGAATTTTGCAGTGTAGTATTTCAGTATTCAAAAAAAGTACTTTTATTTAGTAAGGTTGCATTAAATTGATCAAAAATGACAGCAAGGACAGTTACAGTTGAGGTCAAAAGTTTACATACACCTTGCAGAATCTGCAAAATGCTACCTATTTTAACAAAATAAGAGAGATCATACAAAATGCATGTTATTTTTTTATCTAGTACTAACCTGAATAACATAAAAGATGTTTACATATAGTCCACAAGAGAAAATAATAGTTGAATTTATAAAAATTACCCCGTTAAAAAGTTTACATACATGTGTATTTACACACACATCCCACAAATTCTTTGGTTTTTCAGCATTTTTGTGCATTTGAACCCTTTCCAACAATGACTTTATGAGTTTGAGGTCCATCTTTTCACACTGAGGACAACTGAGGGACTCATATGCAACTATTACAGAAGGTTCAAACACTCACTGATACTTCATAAGGAAAAACAATGCATTAAGAGCCGGGGGTGAAAACTTTTGAACAGAATGAAAATGTCAAATATCTTTTTTTTTTTTTTTCATTTAGTACTATAGAAGATACTTACAAGTTTCCCAGAAGACAAAATAAGTTACATTTACCTTGATATTCAAATGCAAAAAGTTTTCACCCCTCATGACAATTCACATCAAACAAAAATATCTGCTGTTCACTCTACCATGGCCAACATTAAAAGTCCAGGCGTAGAGAAACAAAGGTCACTGCTTCACAATTACACAACCCCGTGCTACTGAAGGGCTTATGTAACAATTATCAGGAAAAAAAAAAAAGAGGTATGTTTTCACATGCGCTCTCGGTTATATAATATCATCTAATTAAACTTCAGCTGCCTCTCAGCATTTATCCAATCAGCTATCAGGATCTAATTTGACAGTTCACTCAAACATCTGTCAATTGAAATTTTGAGGGGCTGAGAGTGTGATCTATCTCACTCTCACTGTCTCAATCTACAGGTCCTCGCGGCTCAAGTGTTGACAGGACGGGTGTGTGTCCGTGTCCGTCGTCCGGGGACTGGGCTGGCCGCACTGCTGCCCTTTTCCTGTTTGACAGGACTTTGACATTCCGGAGAGGCGTTGCATATAGGCGTCCCTTTCATGCCGCTTTATTAAAATGTTATTGTCCTGGGAACTGCTAGTCACAGGCTGTCCTCGGGAAAGGGACACACACAGGTTCCGTCCCATGAACACAAAAGTGTGGCTTTTGTTTTATTTTATCTATGCAGCACCTCAAATATATTTATCTCATTTTTTTTAAATATATTTTTTAATTAAAAAAATAATTTAAAAATAGATTTTTATAAATAATTTTTAATTATTTAAATTATTTATATAAAATTAAAATATTATTTTATTCTTAAAATATTTTTTATAAAAAAATACTGAAATATTAATATAATAAATAATTAATTTAAATAAATAATTTACAGCCAAACAACTAAAAACAGCTGGTTGCAGAAATAAAAATGCATAAATAATAATAAAGTAAAAAAATAAAAATATGTATTTATTTTTATTTATCCAATCACCGTGAAAATGTTTTATTAGCCTGGTTATAAATGCTTTTCTTTGTAAACGAATAACAATTAATTTTTACTATTTCATTTATTCTATTTCTTTTTTCTTCTTTGAGCCATCCTGAAAGGAGAACAAAATGCTTCCAGTGAATCAGAGATGCAGCAGGTCTGCCGAGGCGCTCTGTGTGCATGTAATGTCTTTTGGGGAGAGCTCTTTGAAGCCTGGAGCTCGCCGGCAATCCCCGATGGCCTCGTCTTTGTTTCTGCGCCTCCCCGGCGTTGGCGCAAAGCATAGGGCAAGAGGGAGCCCCACTTGGCACAGGAGGATGAAACGCGGCAGCCTGTCGGCTCCCCGGCGCTCAAGCCTGCCCCACTAACTGAGTTTTTAATAAATAATGAGGCGCGGTATAAATAAACTACGAAGCTCTTCTACTGCCGAAGGGCTGCAAGATACCAAGGTAACAGCAGTGAGAGAGATAAATAAGTAAACAGCAACTCGTTATCACTTGCTGGTGTTTCTATGTTTGTCAAAACATTAACCAACACCTCAGATTGGGCGATTGTATGTTTTTTTTAAAGATATTTTTTGTCTGGGAAAATGGAAAGAACAAAAAATGGAAGATTTTAATTACCATGTCAGAATCACAGCGGCAGAAGTTCCTCAAAGCAGGGGGTCGCATCTTGTGTCTGAATGTTGCTTCAAATGAGCTGGAATATAGGTGTAATGTGATAGTGTGCAGTGGCACTTTACAGCATATTTTCAAGGGGTATTATATTATTAATTATATAAATTATTTTAAATTATATATAAAAATATGCAAAAAATTGTGTGTGTATATATATATATATATATATATATATATATATAAATTATTTTTAAAAATAAGAAAAACAATATAACTTCCATAAAAATATTAATATTACACATAATTTGTGATATAATAAAGCTAAAAAAATTATAATATGACAAATAATTAAAAAACTAAATTTAATGTTAATGATTTTATTTTATTTTATTTATTTATTTATTTATTTTTTAGCCAAACAATTAAACAGTTTTCAGGTGGTTGTAGGTTAGTTAGTGATAAGCTATATATAGCATATATATAGTTAGTGATTATCTGTCTGTCTGAATGTCATCTAGTTAGTTAGCTAGTTAGTGACAAGCTAGTTAGTTATAATTACTTAGTTATGCAGTTAGTGATTATCTATCTATCTATCTACTGTTAGTTAGTGATAAGCTACACTACCGTTCAAAAGTTTGGGGTCAGTACATTTTTATTGTTTCTTTTTTTTTTTTTTTTTTAAGAAATTAATACTTTTATTCACCAAGGATGTATTAAGTTAATAATTAAAAGTTTATTAAAAGTTAATAATAAATAATTTACATTGTTATAAAATATTTATATTTTGAATAAACACTGTACTTTTTAAACTTGTTATTCATGAAAGAATCCTGAAAAAAAAAAATCACAGGTTCCAAAAAATATTTGGCAGCACAACTGTTGATATTATCCAACATTGATCATTCTAATAATAAATCCGCATATTAGAATGATTTCTGAAGGATCATGTGACACTGAAGACTGGAGTAACAGCTGATAAAAAAATCAGCTTTTCATCACAGGAATAAATTCTATTTTAAAGTATGTTAAAATAAAAAAACATTATTTTATATTGTAAAAACATTTTGCAATAGTACTGTTTTTTTTCTATATTTTTAATCAAATAAATGCAGCCTTGATGAGCATAAGAGACTTCTTTAAAGACTATTACAAGTCTTACTGACCCCAAACTTTTGAACGGTAGTGTATATATGTATATAGCATATTATAAGAGGTATACAGTTTATTAGTTAGTTATAGTTATTTAGTTGGTGAATATCATTCTATCATCTGTCTATCTATCATCTATCTATCTATCTATCTCTCTGTCTATCTATCTGTCTGTCTATCTCTCTAGTTAGTGATAATCTATATATATATATATATATATATATATATATATATATATGTATATATAATTATAAGAGATATATATAGTTAGTTATAGTTAGTGCTAGTTAAGGCTATTTAGTTAGTGAATATCATGCTATCTGTCTGTCTGTCTATCTATCTATCTATCTATCTATCTATCTAGTTAATTAGTGATAAGCTATATATATAGCATATTATAAGAGGTATATAGTTGTTAGTTATAATTATTTAGTTAGTGAATATCATTCTATCATCTATCTATCTATCTATCTGTCTACCTATATGTCTATCTATCTCTCTAGTTAGTTAGCGATAAGCTATATATATATATATATATATATATATATATAATATATATATATATAATATTAGAAGAGGCATTTAGTTAGTTGTCAGTTAAAGGTTATTTAGTTAGTGAATATCATTCTATCTATCTATCTATCTGTCTATCTATCTATATCTAGTTAGTTAATTAGTGATAAGCTATATATATAGCATATTACAAGAGGTATATAGTTAGTTGTTAGTTAAGGTTATTTAGTTAGTGAATATCATTCTATCTATCTATCTACCTGTCTATCTATCTATATCTAGTTAGTTAAGTAGTGATAAGCTATATATATATATATATATATATATATATATGTATAGCATATTATAAGAGGTATATAGTTAGTTAAGGTTATTTAGTTAGTGAATATCATTCTATCTGTCTGTCTATCTATCTATCTAGTTAATAATTAATGATAAGCTATATATATATATATATATATAGCATATTATAGGAGGTATATAGTTAAGGTTATTTAGTTTGTGAATATCATTTAATTTTATCATTGTCAATATCATCTATCTATCTATCTATCGCCTGCCCATCCAGTCCTTATGGGCAATGGTAAACAAACTTGGCTTGCTGTCCTTAATGGAGGCTCGAACCTGAGGCTCAGCTTGAGCGCAGAGTTCGACCCCCCATTGCGATATGATCTAGAGGGAGAATAACAGAAACAGAGGAGGAGAAGGGGAGGTGGAGGGATGCCGGAAGAACGGAGGCTAGGACGGTGCAATGAGAGCTGCTTATATAGGCTCGTAATGATGATTGACAGGACTGAATGATTAGGCTCATCCCAAACCTACGTTTGGAACTTCATTTAGTTAGTGAATATCTATCTATCTATCTAGTTAGATTGTGATAAGGTACATATACAGCATATTATAAGGGGTATTATATAGTTAGTTGTTGGTTATTATAGTTATTTAGTTATAGTGAATATCTATCTATCTATCTATCTATCTATCTAGTTAGTTAGTTAGTTAGTTACTGATAAGCTATATATGTTTAGCATATTATGTCTGTCTATAGCTTATTACACCCTATACATACCCTATACAGATATATTACTTTTTCTAGAACATTTGATGATCTAGTCGTAAATAAATAAATAAATTAAATAACAAAAGTGACCTTTAGAAATAGCCCAGCAGATGCATCATGTTGTGATATGTGTGCTCTATTCTCAGCAGCCCTGCATCACACACACCTATGGGTGATACATCACCAGCAAACTCTACTGACAGCAGACGGAGGGAGAAAATAGGTCTCCAATAACCAAACAACTCAACATCACGCTGAATTCACTCTCGAAGACATTCTTTTATGCAATCCTGCCACCCAATATTGAGGTCATATATCCCTCAATCTTTGACCCACGCATATAAACTTGCACACAGGTTGCATAATGTAATATTTACGTTCGTTATGTGTGGTTTTTACTGCTCCAGCTAAGATGCTGCAGGTGAATAACCTACAAGCTCAGGTTTAAAGGTCAGTTATGGCTGAAAGTGCATCAAAGTGATGAGCTCTACTTCTGTGGAATTAATACCAAAACAAATAAAGGGCAAGTCTAAGCTGCTTGTTTGAAAAGGATCACTTTACAGATCTATCTGTGTATGTATAAATTCATAAAATTAAAAAGTAAAAATGATTTTTATTTAAAATGAAACATTAACACATTCTTTAAAATCATCATCATCATTATTATTTAAATGATTTGTATTTTTAAATATTTAATACAATTACTTTATTATTTTAATTAAATGTAAAATTTCAATTAAAAAGAAAGATTAATTTTAAAATAAACATAAAACAAAAATAAACATAAAACATTGCAAATAAAGTAAATAGAGATCATTTTGGATTCATGTGGATCTATTAGAACAAATACACATATCTTTAACAAATGTCTTTCTAAAAGACATTAAGCATATTAAATCCATAATGCAGGCTTTAATAACAGAATACACAATTAAGCAAAGCAGTTATGGCATGGTTTATGCGATGATCACTGTATTTAGCGAGCTCCGTTAGAACCAAATGAGGTGTTGACTATTTAATAATTCATTAAACTTCTCAGATGCAGAGATAGACAGCTTGAACCAATCTCTTGTGCACACACATCTCAGAGATTGCAAGCTGATTTAGGTAAGACCTGCCGCGTTGCAGTGCTTAAGACCCACAAACTGGAATTGAAACTGGAACCGATAAAACATAAAAAACACAGGTCGGAGCAGAGATAATAGATGGCAAATGAGAACCAGTGTAGGGGATCTGGGACAAGCAAAAGATGAAAAATCATGAAAGGATGATGAAAAGAATGAATGAAAAGCTGGCTGGGTGGAAGCCTCTTTAAATGTTCTCCATTTCATCAAAGTGACTGTTGGAGGCACTTAACAGCTTTCATATTAAAATGATTAAGCACCTTTTGAAGCAGTGAGGGGTGGAACGGGCATCGCTCTGTTGGAGAGCAGGAGTGAGGGGACCTCAGAGACTGGATCTGAATGATGTCTGAATGTCATAACCCACGTCACCAACTCAACTGCAGATGCACACAAACCTATCAGCTGTTACACACACTTTAATCAAGCTATAGCTTACCAAGCTGGCTCTCATGTCACAAAGAACATAGACTTCACTGCAAAATCAGCATGATTTGTAGGTGTGCATCCACAACTGCGCAGACAGCTCATTTACGTAGCAACATGGTTAACAGCTGTTAATGCACAATCACCGTTCTAGATCGACTAACTGTAATACTCTGTAAAATTTATATTCAAAATAAATCCATAAACACAGGCTACACATTGCCAGATTCGGATGAAATGCGAAACATTCACTGACGCGCTTCAGTCAGCAGTGATTAAACCGGAAGTGCATTTGCCAAAAATAAAGTAAAATGTAAATATTAGGATTGTATTTTTAAGTGTACTATAAAGTAATTATATTCTTATTTAATACTCATTACTTATTTTAAAATATAGTAGTATCATCACTCATTATCATTATTATTTTATATTAAAAATTTGTATATAATTGCAAGAGTAATCTTCTTAGATTTGAATATTGGCTAATCATTCATTTGAAAAAAATGCCTAATGGACGTTAATCATTTAAAGACTTTCCTATTTAGAACAATTAGACAGACATCAGTTACCAGTCTCAGTTAATGAAACACATTTAACTTGAATATATGAAAATACTCTATTAATAATACTAACACACTAGTTTAATTCTGTAACCAGTCAAAACGTCATGAACAGCAGAAACTTCTACAAAGGCCTCGAATGAATCAGTGAATCTGATTCATCCGAGCGAATTTCATTAGGATGTTGATTAACATGAGTTGTTCAAAGGAATAAAAAGGTTTCATGTAAGTCAAGTGGTAAAAATGTCCAAATGGACAGATTTAGAAAAAAAGAACCAAACTATGAAAGCCTTTTTCATTTTTCTATAGAATACAGAAATAAAAAGGGTAGCTGCAACTTTTTATCTCATAATTCAGGCATTTTTCTCGCAATTCTGAGTTAATATCGCACGATTCAGACTTCTACCTTACACTTCTGAGAAAAAGAACTGTGAGATATAAACTCAGAATTCTGACATTCTTTCTCATAATTCAGAGTTTATATCTTACAACTCTGAGGTTTCTTCCTCAAAAATAACACTGAATCTGCCATTTTTGTCTGACAAACAAACCAGACAGGAGAGTAGATTAACGTCGGTGGATTTTAACTTGAAAAATGTTGTGTATTCCCTGGTGAAAAAAAACAGTATATGCTGGTAGCTAGGTTTTGATGCTGGGATGCTGGTTAGGTAGGTTTTGATGCTGGTTTATGCTGGTCCTTTGCTGGTTTATACTGGTCATGATGCTGGTCAAGGGCCAACATAAACCAGCAAAGGACCAGCATAAACCAGCTAAGGACCAGCATAAACCAGCATCAAAACCTACCTAACCAGTATCCCAGCATCAAAACCTACCTACCAGCATATACTGTTTTTTTTCACCAGGGTTGACATCTTTCCATGGTTGAAACTTCTGGTGTTCATTCACATTTATTTTGTGCTATAACTAGTAAATACGAAGAAATACAGTGATCTGTCATGACACATTAAAGAGCCCTGCCTGGGCTGGTTGGCTGGTTTTAGCTGGTTTAAGCTTGAAGTAGTTGGTTTTAGCTGGTCTTCCAGCCTGGCTAGGCTGGTTTGAGCTGGTTGTTTCAGCTGGTCTCCCAGCCTGACCAGCTAAGACCAGCCTGGCCAGACAAGGAAGTGGCCAAAACCCCTCTAAAACCAGCCTGCTGACCAGCTAAGACCAGCCTGGATGACTAGCTAAAACCAAGCCGGCCAGCCAACCAGCCTAGGCATTTATTGTTTGAGCTTCCTTAAAAAAAAAACAAAACGGAGACTTTGTTTCATACTAAAAGGAACCTGCTCTGTCTTGTCCATCGGCATGTTGTCTGCAATGTATTTTTAACTGTGTGAGAACATGGCGTGAGAGCGTTATGGCTCATCGGACATAACAACAGGAACAAAGGCAGGGGGGGATCTTTGTGATGGTCAACTCTAAATTCACATCTGGCAATTCTGTTTCAATTTCTGTTTCCACCACAGAATATCTGACAATCCTGACTTTTCCCTCACAAATTCTGAGTTTGTATCTCACAATTATGTTTATATCTTGCAATTCTGAGTTTATATGTAGCGATTCTGAAAAAAAAGAAACGTGAGATATAAAGTAAACAAATAACAAGTGAGATAAGTCCCAATTATTTGTTTCACTTTTTTATCCTGTGGCAAAAACAAGCTTACATAGCAAGCTTCTCAAAGTTGCATGTGCATTGTACAAACAATGTGAAAAGCAAACCGAATACCTGACTGGAATGTGGTTAATGTGCCCTCAAGGGGCTTGTATTGAGGTAGAGAGCTGGTCTCATAAACTCCTGCAGGTGTCCTGTGCTGGCGACGCTGTGAGGTGACGACGTTGAGAGTTTCCTGATGTTAGTAAAACTAAATGGTGTGGGGATTTCCTGAGGGCAGAGATACTTCTCTGATCACGTAGAGTAGTAGTTTTCAGACTGCTCAGTTATTTTTTTTTCCTGACGAAGGGAAAAACTCACTTATCTATGTTCATTCTACAGACACGCTGCAGGAGTGTATCCATAATCCTCCGCCTCCAGACCATGTGTTTTGTTCTGATGGGGAGTCCAGACTTTGGCCTTGATGCATAGTAGAGTTTCTGCTGTTATGCTGTATTGTACCATTCGATGAATAAAATGCAGGTAGTTGTATGCAAAGCTGTTTTTTTCTATTTTAAATATGAGTAAAAAGTCCAAAATGCAGGAAAATTTTCTAAACATAAAAGACCGTCTAAAACACAGCTCCTCTGACAAAGTGTAAAGTATGCAGTTGAGGTCAAAAGTTTACATACACCTTTTAGAATCTGCAAAATGTTAATTATTTTACCAAAAATAAGAGGGATCATACAAAATGCACATTATTGTTATTCACATAAAAGATGTTTACATGCAGTTTAGAGAAAATAATAGTTACATTTATAAAAATGACCCCGTTCTAATGTTTACATACACTTGATTCTTAATACTTAGTACTTAATACAGCTGTGTTTTTCTTTGTTTGTTGATAGTTGCTCATGAGTCCCTTGTTTGTTCTGAACAGTTAAACTGCCTGCTGTTCTTCGGAAAAATCTTTCAGGTCACACAAATTCTTTGGTTTTTAAGCATTTCTGTGTTTTTGAACCCTTTCCAACAATGACTGTATGGTTTTGAGATCCATCTTTTCACACTGAGGACAACTGAGGGACTCATATACAACTATTACAGAAGAATCAAACACTCACTGATGCTCCAGAAGGAAATGCAATGCATTAAGTGGGGTGAAAACTTTTGGAATTTGAAGATCAGTGTAAATGTAACTTATTTTTTCTTCTGGGAAACATGTCCTGTAGCTTCTGAAGGGCAAAACCAAATAAAAAAAAAAGATATTTAGGCAAAATAAGAAAAATGTACACATCTTCATTCTGTTCAAAAGTTTTCATCCCCCGGCTCTTAATGCATCGTGTTTCCTTCTGAAGTATCAGTGAGCATTTGAACCTTCTGTAATAGTTGCATATGGGTCCCTCAGTTGTCCTCAGTGTGAAAAGATGGATCTCAAAATAATACAGTCATTGTTGGAAAGGGTTCAAATACACAAAAATGCTAAAAACCAAAGAATCTGTGGGACCTGAAGGACTTTTTGAAGAACAGCGGGCAGTTTAACTGTTCAGGACAAACAAAGGACACAAAACAAATATCACTAAAAAATAAATAAATAAATAAATAAATAAACTTTTAAACTTAAACAGGTTCATTTTGATAAATTCAACTATTACTTTCTCTCGTGGACTATATGTAAACATATTTTATGTGAAATACCTTATTCAGGTCAGTACTAAATAAAATTTAACATGCATTTGGTATTGTCCCTCTTATTTTGGTAAAATAATTAACATTTTTGCAGATGCTACAAGGTGTGATTGGTAGGCTTCTTTATGTATTTATTAGCTATACTATCATTCCAACGACACCCATTTACTGCAGAGGATCTAGTGATGTAATGCTAAAATAATGTACAAATGAATAATTAGGATTTGTAAATGACCGAAAAAATTCAAAAAGAAGTACAGTATCATACACTCTACAATGCATAAAGACCTTTGACATAATTGTTAGAAGCGCCAACCAAAAACTTCCACAAGATTTATGATCCAAACATGTATAAATAAAGCTGTTGTACATTAAAGTGCCTTAGAAAAGAGACCAGCAGCCCTCAATCACTCCATTCAAGAGCTGCTCGAGTCAGTTTGCGGCTGCCAGCATCAGCTCCACTACAACCCTTACTTTCCGGTCTCTCACGGGCCTGTATTGTTCAGTATAACTCCAAACAGATGGTCTACAGGCTGGAAACAGGTGAGACCTCTCAACTCGAGCAGCTATAGACTCAAGAGCAACTCTCAGACTCAACTGCCTCATTCCATTCACTCTGTAATCAAACAGCACAGCAGTTCATTTATCCCTGATGCCTCAAAACAGCCGCTGCTCATTTCTGGATTTGAAATCGATAGGATTTGTAGATCGATCGCAGTACAAAGCGCTGGATCATATCTGAATTAGGATATTCAACATCTCCCTGCTGTAAATGCAACAAACAGCTATTGATCAGCTGATCATTAAGTGATTCTGACGATACTCTGTGGAATCATTCGATGTAAAAAACAGTAAACAGATGCTGGGACAGTCTGCGCTACTTTTTCTCTACGGCCCCAGGGGAATGTCGTCACATGATCTGTGACTAAAGAGAATATAAAAGGGATTGTGACCTCCGGAGAGGGCAAACTAGTTTGGGGCCTTGCGACAAAAGAAAGCATTGAACCACACTCTGAGGTGCCATTAGTCAGACTTATCTTTTTGTTTTTTGCTAGCAAGTCCACTGGTGCACATTTTAGAGGGAAATATCTGGTTAAATTTTTGCACTTCTTAACCTCTTGACCTTGTCTTCTGTGCTTCTTAAACAGTCAGGGACAATACAAACAAAGCTCTCGAAAAAAACATCACCAGGGTGCAGCTTACCACTTTTTATTTAATTTAAGAAATGGCTGTAGGAATGAAAATTTGCTGAAAATACGCACAAATTCGGAGAAATTTTGCATTGTATCACCTGCTCACCATTGGATTCTCTGCAGAGTGAGAATAAGAATGCATACATGGTTGTTAGATGCTTAATTGCTCAAAGAATGGAGATGATAAATACACCACGGGTTTAGCAGATTGCCGACACGTTCTCCAGACTGAGACCTTGCCCCAGGCCAGCAGTGGAGTGTCATAACCCTGTGTGTACTTCACACATGAAAGTTGTTCTGTACTCGTACAGAGCGATGTACAGCAAAGCAGCTGGCATTAAGTTCAGCTCCATATGTCTAACTAGTGGCCCACGTCCCAGTTTTATCCGAGCATAAGGCTGCAGTTCTGCTGCAACAGTGTATCTGAGGATTGAGTCTTTGTGGAGATTTTATCCTAACGCTGACTATAAACAGCGCAAATGAGTTTCGCCACTACATGCAAACACGCTTAACTGCAAAAACGCACTCCATCAACCAGACCGTCTGCTAAATGAGATGAGATCTATGGCATGTTTGCATTTTGGCACAACTGCTGTATCTAATTCTATGGAAGTAAATGAATGAAGAGATAAAACGCTCTTAAAAATAAATTAGACGGTTTAAAGGGGACACTGGCATGCAGAATTCACTTTTACATGGTGTTAGCATATAAATATGTCTTAGCAGTGTTTGGGCACAACCAACCTACAATGATAAAAATCTATTCACAACTTTTTTTTTAACTCTAAAATCTAAACAGTCTCAATTATCAAGCCGTTTAGATTTACTGAGCAGTATGATGTCATATTGCACAGGTCCCGCCCACAAGTGCTGACAGCTGTCCCGTATTATCATATTTCCTCAGCCAGTTGTACGCTGGCCACCATTTTCTCCACGCTCGAGCAGCTGTAGCGACAACATTTAGTAAACAGTGCAGGTGTTTTGTAGTTGGATGTAAAAGTGACAACCTGATCACATAACGAAAATGTACCTGTGGGAACTTTTTCGCCATGTATTTTTTCGGAACAGATGAACGTACATATGGTACATATGGTTTTGTACGTAGTACGGTAGCATTAACCAAAGCAAATGTGACGTAAAAACACAATCGCAAGCATGCCGTTTTAGCTTTTTTCAATCTCTTATCTTTCAACTCTTTCATTGGGAGTCATTTTTTTCACAGGATTCGTACCCAAGGATTTCACATCTGAAGTCCAATTCCGTGCCGGCTGAGCTACCAAGCAAGCTTGTTATGTCCGGAAAGCAAAACATACGTAGCTGTAATCATAACTGTGTACGAAAACGATTACAAGTGCTCGCTGTTTTACCACCTCTAGTGTTCATTTCGTGTCTTGCGAAAAAGTTCCCACAGGTACGTTTTTGTCATGAGATCAAGTAGAACAGTAAACGTAAGAGTCTTCATTTTCTCCTGATATCAGAGCCACTGAGGACACAGTGGATTAGTTTTGGTTTTGATGGTAACGTGCCACCGAATTCACAAAAATCAGAAGGGACGGGGTAAACAGTAGCTCACTATCATTTAAGGAGACATGCACCAAATTGGGTCGCTGTGAAAAAAGCTGTTTTCGTGGTAAAAAGAGTGTTGAGGAATTTTAACCAAAGAATGTTTCAGACATTTCATGAATATCCTAAAGCATCATACCAACTTTTGGAAAAAAGGCATCCGATGTCCCCTTTAAAGAAAAAGTTCTTGATGTTCTATGTTATTTTCAAACAGTGTATTGGTATCTAAGTATCATCCTAAACTGAAGTTTTGTGGCATTTAGTAATCTCTTATCTAAATATACCTACCTCATCTTATGACGAAATCGTACCTGTGGAAACTCTTTCACAAGATGCGAAATCCGTACCAATAAGTACATATCACTGCAGTTTCTAACAGAAATGAAAACTAGAGGCGGTAAAACAGCGAGCACTTGTAATTGTTTTTGTACACCGTTATGATTACAGCTACATATGTTTCGCTTTCCGGACGTAACAAGCTTGCTCGGTATCTCAGCCAGCATGGACTTGGACTTAGGATGTGAAAAACATGACTCACGATGAAAAAGTTGAAAGATCAGAGATAGAAAAAAACAAGTATAAACGGCATGCTTGCGATTGCGTTTTTACATCACATTCACTTTTGTTCATACTATTGGGCAGGTTTAGGTACAGTGCAGATGGTACGTTATTTTAAAACGTCACAGAGCATTAGTTGCAGCACCATTCAAACTCAGAACTGCGGTGATGTACAAAACTAACGTCACATAAAACATACCATATGTATGTTCATCTGTTCCGTGGAAAAAAAACCCCGAACACTCGTTTAGTGCCACTCAGTGGACATTTCACATCGAATGTGTCACGAAATGTACATGGTGGTACGTATTTCACGTCTTGCAAAAAAGTTTTCAGGCTGAGATCAGGCTGAAACATACACACTTCCCTGCAACACAGTGTGCAAAAAAGCAGGATGTCACAGGTCAAAGAACAAAGGTCAGAGGTCAGTCATTCAGTAGGCATGGGAATGCACTTCACGATAGGTCGAAAAGTAATGCAGTTTATACAGCACCATTCACAAAATTTAAGTAAACAAAAGTGATAGTGAATACATTTACATTTCAAATAAACTTCTGAAGAATCCTGAAAAGAAAATTCAATTTATCACTTTTTCCAAAAAAGCAGAAATGTTTATTGAGCACCAAATCAGCATATTAGAATGATTTCTGAAGGATCATGTGACACTGAAGACTGGAGTAATGATGCTGAAAAATTAGCTTTGCCATCACAGGAATAAATTACATTTTCAAAAATATGAAAACAGAACAATAGTTATTTTAAAATGCAATCATATTACTGTTTTACTGTATTTTGTATCAAATAAATGCAGCCTATGTAAGCATAAGAAACTTCTTTTTAAAAAAAATCTTACTGACCCCAAACTTTTGAACAGTAATGTGCACTCCTTGCACACTGAGACGGTTCGATTTAGCTTTTTTTTTTTCATATTCGTCATCCTTTCCTATTAAAATGCTTGCTATGGATGTGAAAATGCAGAAAACTGAACCTGATCCAAATGTTTTGGAGGCAGTGTGTAAACTCGACTGACACAATGTGAGGTTGTATTTATTTTTTTAACTTGCGAAATTTTGACTCCGTGTGCAATAACCTTTAGAGCACAGTAATTTGAACGCAGCCCAAAAGTCTGAGAACTTTCAGGCCATCTATATTTAGTTTACACCTAAAACAGACCGAATATGCATGATGGACAAAACAAATGCTTTTCCAATAGCTACAGGACATGTAAACGCGACAAAAAGGCTCTGAATTACAGGAAATGCTCATGAAGGCATCTCAAGGGGTTTCTAAAAAGATTCTCGACCCTTTATTTGTAGGAGCATATGTCATATTATTTTCTTTCTCACCCTACTTTTTTTTCGCACACCGAGGAACACATACTTAACGCTTTCTAAAATGCACGGTTAACAAAAGCTCAACACGTCTGCGGCTCTGTGGATGTTCCACAGCAGATCTGCCACTGTCTCGAGGCGATGCAAGGATCCTCTAACGTACCTTATTAATTCTCTGCTCTTATCTCCTGAAGCTGGCTATCATTACAGCTCTATATATAGCGTCTCAGTGGGACTAAGGGAAGATGCACACACACACACACACATTAACATTAATGGCTCTGGGCTCTTCTCTGCTCAGGCGTAATGTACAATTCGACAGCACACAAAGATACAAGAGCTACACACAGATAACACAAAAGCACGACACGCTTCGAACTGTTCTGGCAAAATCATCCTCAATTAATTTCAAATTAAATATGCTAATTACGCAGAAAGAAAATAAAAAGGTCACTTCTGTTTTCAAAATAGAGCAACAGAGTGGATATGTCAGCGAAATTTCTGAGGGCTATTTTTTTCTTTTTATGTTCGAATATTTCATGAATATAAAATAGCCCGTTTTGCTTTTCACTGGTAAATGAATGGGCGTCTACAGAGATCGTGAAGTGCTTTTTTGCCAGTGTAGACTCCCACTGAGTTTGCTAATGAACAATCACCAGGGACTCCCTGATGGGTATTGTGTGGGAGCCGCTCCTGACAGTAATGTGAAAGCCGGATTACTTTTTGTTGGGCCCTTTGCAGCATTATTTCCTCCGTCTCCTCGGCGAGCATCTTAACCCTCCATTACATTTTTAATATTTACTAATCACGCAGCACTTTTCGCTTTTATCATCCACGGTCCATCTAGAAGCATACTTGGGCTTTTGTTTGGCTGCGTGTGATAAGCACAAAGTGTTTTATGGAGGCCCTCAGAGGGGCCTCTTTGCTCACTCAGCTATCTAATTGAAAACTCCCCTCTTGTCACCGGCCCTCCCTCTGGGTGACTCCGGAGAGGGCCGGCATACGGAGCCTGAGGCCTGGGATCGCCGGGGGTCATTTGAGCACGCGGGCGGACTAGTGTCAGAATGTGACCTCTCTTGCTGCCCCTGGGGCTGGACATGTTCGTCCATGTGGAAAGCAAAGGCAAGTCCAATGCCATTTCTCCAGCCTTCACAGGCTGCTGGACAGAGCGGTCGATTGAGGGCAATTTAGCGCATGCAACTTCACTGCGGCTCTGATCGATTGAGTATGTATGCGTGCATTAAGGTTCAGTCATTACATCTACACGTGAGGGATGGGATCCCTGTGGTGGATCAGCTCAGATGATGTGCAATAAATCTCAGGTGATTTTTTACGCTCAAAATCTCATATCATCTCACTTTTCATCTAGATGGTGTCACATAGGTTTGGAGAGTAAGAGAGAGAGAGAAAGAGAAGGACTTTCACCCAGCATGCAGTAGCTATCCATGTATTGTATACTGTTTTAATTAATAAAAAAAATTGTTAAAAAAATAGTTATTAAAAAAAATACTTAAAAGATTAGTTCACTTCAAGAACAAAAATGAACAGATAATTTACTCACCCCCTTGCCATCCAAGATGTTCATGTCTTTCTTTCTTCAGTCGCAAAGAAATTATGTTTTTTGAGGAAAACATTTCTGCATTTTTCTCCACATAATGGACTTCTATGGTGCCTGAGTTTGAACTTGCAAAATACAGTTCAAATGCAGTTTATCTAGCTAAACAATTGGTTATTTTCTAAAAAAAATTTACAATTTATATACTTTTTAACCTCTGTCTTGTCTAGCTCTGCGATGTGCATGCGTAGTCTGTGCACTCCAGTTCATGACAGTTAGGGTATGTCGAAAAACTCCCATCTCATTTTCTCAACTTCAAAATCTTCCTACATCGCTCTTTTACCTTTTTTGTAAAGGGCGTTTGACCTTCTTTACATGTTCACTTTGTAAACACTGGGTTGGTACGTCTGCAGTGATGCAGGACGATTTTGAAGTTGGAAGAGAAAATGAGATGGGAGTGCGCATGTGCATCGCAGAGCTAGATAAGATGAGCATTTGAGGTTAAAAAGTATATAAATTGTAATTTTTTTTTTTTCTTCATTTCAATAGATAAGACCCTTCTTCCCCAGCTGGGATTGTTTAGAGCTCTTTGAAGCTGCATTTAAACTGCAGTTTGGAAGTTCAAACTCATGGGCACCTTAGACTTCCACTATATGAAAACAAAAAATCCTGAAATGTTTTCCTCAAACGTAATAACTGTAAATTATCTGTAAATTTTTGTTCTGGAAGTGAACTAATTCTTTAACTACTTGAAGTTTAACTAATTGAAGTTTTTAATTACTTCTATTTAGTTTTAAATACTTCTATTTAGCAAAAAATGTAAAAGTGATAGACTTTTACATAGTTTCAACAAAAATATTAAGCAGCACAACTGTTTTCAAAATCAGTAATAATCAATCTTATCATCTTATTGGAATGATTTCTGAAGGATCTTGAGACACTGAAGACTGGAGTAATGACTGTTGAAAATTTAGCTTTGTTATCACAGGAATAAATTACATTTTAAAATATATTCCAGTACAATACAGTTATTTTAAACTGTAATAATATTTTACAATTTTACTGTATTTTGTGGATTGAATAAAAGACTTACCAACTCCAAACTAAATTATTTTGTAGTTTAAATTATATTGTCGGAAGACTTTAAGCATTTTATTGGTTGTCACTTGTTCAACAAAACTTGTTTTTGAGTGGGCCAGCATAGCAACATTGGTTCTTCCAATCATAAGTTTGGGGCGGGACCATCCGTTTGTCCAACCAGTAGACAGGTGAAGAGTTTGGAAAACTTGTTTTCAAACCAAATCACTATTTTTGCAATTTGTTTCATGTCACCTTTAAAGGGATAGTTCACCTAAAGAATTCTGTCATTAATTACTCATCCGCATGTCGTTCCAAACCCGCAACACCTTCACTCATCTTCAGAACACAGATTAAGATATTTCTGACCAAATCTGTGTGCTTTCTGACCATGCATAGACAGCAACGCAACTAAAACGTTCGAGGCCCAGAAAGGTAGTAAGAACATTGTTAAAAAGTCCATGCGACATCAGTGGTTCAACCTTCATTCTATGAAGCTACAAGAATACTTTTTGTGCACAAAAAAAACAAAGAAAACAAAAATAACCGGGTGGCGCTAAAAGAGTGTTCAGTTTTCTTTCCTGGAAAAGATGAACATACATATGGTGCGTTTTATGTGACGCTGGCTTAATATCTGTCACCGCAGTTCTGACTTGAAACGTACCATCTGCACTACAGCTGAAACTACCTGAATAGTATTAACAAAAATTAATGTGATGTAAAAACGCAATCGCAAGCATGCTGTTTTAGCTTATTTTCCGATCTCTGATCTTTCAGCTCTTTCATCGTGAGTCATGTTTTTAACAGGATTCGTACCCAAGGATTCCACATCCTAAGTCCAATTCCGTGCCAACTAAGCTACAGAGCAAGCTTGTTACATCCAGAAAGCAAAACATGCGTAGCTGTAATCATAACTGTGTACGAAAACGATTACAAGTGCTCACTGTTTTACCACCTCTAGTGTTCATTTCTGTTGGAAACTGCTGTAATATGTACTTTATTAGAATATGTGTAATATTTTCTTCATTAGACCAGGTAGTTTATCGATGTCTCTACTACCTTTTCTTGGCCTTGGAAGTATTAGTTGTTTTGCTGTCTATGCAGGGTCAGAAAGCTCTCGGATTTCATCAAAGGTCTTACAGGTTTGGAACGACATGAGGGTGAATAATTAATGACAGAATTTACATTTCTGGGTGAACTATACCTTTAAGACCACCGAAGTAAATAAAAATATCACACTCGCACCAAAACAGCTGCTATTTACAAACAGAAACTAACTGAGCTCATAAACAACACAGTTGTGCAATCATCTATGATGTAAACATCTGAAATCACTGGATGCAGGATTGCACATTTGCGCCAACACCAACGCTGAGCATCTCCAAACCCTCAAAATGAAATTCCAAGACACTGGCTGAGCCCTGAGGCTATTGGGAAACTGGAAAATGTCTGCTTTCCTGCAATTACTGGTGTAATAATCTCAGAGGACCAAAGCTATACTTGCATTGTGACAAACATGATCACTTAAGCCATTTGCATGCAGGGATAATTAGAAAATATGCACTGATTAGCTTCAAATGTCTCATGTACAGCCCCACAATAAGGAAGACTCATTAGGTAACATGACTAATTGGCATTAATATGATTTAGACATGTAGCAGCACAAGAGTGCACCAAGACGGCGTATATTAATAGTTAGCGCTAAACCTAAAACACCGGCAGCAGAGAAACCAGCGGACCTGCAGGCGTGTCAGATGCGCTATGCGTCTGCGATCACCAAATCTGAAATGACAGACAAGTAGGTAATAAAGCACAACACCAAGCAAACACATCTTACTTGGAGTATGGCCATCAAGTATAGCTGTGCTACATATATAGAAACACTCTCAGAGGCCGTATCAGTTCTGCTCTCATTCAGATAAAACTAAAAAGGCGTTTTGAAATTGAAGTCCACTGATCAAGGCGTTTTTGAGGCAATTCCTTAAATGAGAAGTAGATTAGAGACCGCATGGAGATTAAGCTCATTGGAAGTATAGAAGAACCATCTGGGCATTCATAGGACCCTGGGTTTAATTAATCTCATAGACGGGGGAGGGTAATAAGCAGTCTTACCCAAATCAGCATTTTAGCACTAGAGAAAGTGAGAGAAATAGGAGGGAAGAAGAAACCAGCGGTGGCTGTTGTGAAGACAGCAGCAAGGTTGAAATAGAGCATATTGCCTACAGGGAAATTAGCACTGTGTGCGCCATGATGAATGCCCCATTGTGTCTTCTGAGTGCATGGGGGAAAAAAAAAGAAAGAAAAATGTCTGGCTGAAATTATGAAGTGCTCCCCTTTTTATCATCCTCGTGCCCTTGTCCGGGAGTTTTCCCTGGAAACGGGGGAGCAGAGAAGTGTTTTAATGAATGTTGTTGAGCTGTAGGGTTCTAGTGAAGACACTGTGTGCTTGTATATTGAACTGGAATCGGGAACCACCAGTTCCTATTGCTCATCATTATAAATTAATGAGGAAAGCTTCTCTCAGCGCTATATGTAAGAATGCATTATCCAGCGCTGCCTGTGGTCAATTTACAGGTTCAGTTTCTTTGACGTCATTTTGGAAAGTATGAAAAATTCGAAATTAATTCCACGTATCCATTACAAATCTACAAACGTACTTCTGCCTTCTATAATAAGCTGGGTCTTGAGGAACTGAGTGGTTCTGTGGCTACATAAGACAGCTTTCATTTAGTCATAAGTCATGTGTCACCAGTCTGAAGAGTCACACTCTGGTGATGAATGCTTTTCCCAGGGCTTTAAGACGTGATTGTAGTCTGCACTTCTGAGTATGCCTGTGTGTGATAGTCAATGTACTTGTTAATTAATGTAATTAGTGTTTTTGCAACTCCCTTTAAACATTTGTGAAATTGATGAAAATGCTTTTCCCGTGCCTTTAGCACGTGTGACTGTCATCACTGTAAATTATGAATGATATAGAGACTTTCTGATGTTTGTGTGCTTGTGTTAAAGGCAATGTGTTTGTTAATTAAAAGTCATTTTTAAATGTTAAAACACTACTCTGCCAGCAAAAAAAACAGCTAAACTATGTAGTTTGTAGGATGATTCCTCTAACAAGTGTAAATAATATAACTTTTTGTTTGTTTGATCATCACAATCTGCCTGACAATAGCAACTTAGGCTCAACCAATGGCGTGAGTTTGAATCTGTTTGTCCAGCCAATAGATGACAGAGAAAGTGTGCAGGAAACCTGTTTGAAAACTGTCATTGTTTTTGCAGCAGTTTTGTGAAATTGGTGAAAATGCTTTTCCCAGGGCTTCAGCACATGTGACCGTAGTCAAGTTTTAAATAATTAATTTCCATTTTATTGCATGAAATAAGTATTTGATAAATACTTAATATTTGGTACAGAAACCTTCGTTTACAATTAAAGGTAAGACGTTTCCTGTAGTTCTTGACCAGGTTTGCACACACTGCAGCAGAGATTTTGGCCCGCTCCTGCATACAGGTCTTCTCCAGATCTTTCAGGTTTTGGGGCTGTCGCTGGGCAACACAGAGTTTCAGCTCCCTCCATAGATTTTCTATTGGGTTCAGGTCTGGAGACTGGCTAGGCCACTCTAGGACCTTGAAATGCTTCTTACGGAGCCACTCCTTAGTTGCCCTGGCTTTGTGTTTGGGGTCATTGTCATGCTGGAAGACCCAGCCACGACCCATCTTCAATGCTCTTACTGAGGGAAGGAGGTTGTTGCCCAAAATCTCACGATACATGGCCCCATCCATCCTCCCCTCAATACGCCCTTTGCAGAAAAGCACCCCCAAAGCATGATGTTTCCAATGGAATTTATACCAAAAAGTTCTATTTTGGTCTCATCTGACCACATGACCTTCTCCCATGCCTCCTCTGGATCATCCAGATGGTCTTTGACAAACTTCAGACGAGCCTGGACATGTGCTAGCTCGAGCAGGGGGACCTTGCGCGCGCTGCAGGATTTTAATCCATGACGGTGTAGTGTGTTACAAATGGAAACCATTGAGACTGTGGTCCCAGCTCTCTTTAGGTCCTCCCATGTAGTTTTAGGCTGATCCCTCACCTTTCTTAGGATCACTGATACTCCACGAGGCGAGATCTTGCATGGAGCCCCAGTCCGAGGGAGACTGACAGTCATCTTGAATTTCTTCCATTTTCTAATAATTGTGCCAACAGTTGTTGCCTTCTCACCAAACTGTTTGCCTATTGTCCTGTAGCCCATCCCAGCCTTGTGCAGGTCTACAAATTTGTCCCTAGTGTCCTTAGACAGCTCTTTGGTCTTGCCCATAGTGGAGAGGTTGGAGTCTGATTGATTGAGTGTGTGGACAGGTGTCTTTTATACAGGTAACGAGTTCAAACAGGTGCAATTAATACAGGCAATGAGTGGAGGATAGGAGGGCTTCTTAAAGAGCCAGAATTCTTGCTGGATGGTAAAGGGATCAAATACTTATTTCATGCAATAAAATAGAAATTAATTATTTAAAAATCATACAATGTGATTTTCTGGATTTTTTTTAGATTCTGTCTCTCACAGTTGAGGTGTACCTACAATGAAAATTACAAATCTCTCCATTCTTTGTAAGTGGGAAAACCTGAAAAATCGGCAGTATCAAATACTTATTTGCCCCACTGTAACTGTTGTGGTGTAACTTTTGCTAGGTACTGAACAGTATATGACTGCTGTGAGCTGATACAGTGAGCCATTCTATTCAACATTAGCCCACATAACCAATTAAACTTCATCTTTACATTTTAGCTTTAATGCATATTTTGGATATTAGCCATCAATCACTCACGTCAATCACTCCGTAGGAACTCAAAACCGGCCGTTTTTTGCTCCAAACGTTTTCTTCCAACCAATTTCTGTTCCGGATTTGCACTGCATTACAATTAGGGGTGTGCGATATGAACATTTTTTGATTTTTGACGATTAAAATATCCCTACGATCTGCTATTATTGAAGAAATAAAGTAGGCCTATTGTGCTACAGTGCACATTCTATCAGTTGCAGTTCTGGCGCCTCCGTCTCACGCGACATACATTCACACCAAATATTTACTCAGCAGCAGAATTCCACTCACTAAACACTGCACTTATTTGCAATCACACAAGTACATTATTTGCATGTGCTTTAAACCTTGCCGCTTAAACATTACATTTGCGTGCTGTTCTGACATGCGCTTACATTTGAAGCGTGTGCACTCAAAAAATAAATAAATACATAAAAAGCCTGTCAAACAGCGCCTGATTACTGGAGTAAGTTATCTTTCATGTGTGGTTTGGCCCAGGTGTTTTATGTAGCCTAATTTCACAAAGCTAAAGTCTGTCAGACCATTCTGTTTCTGCTTCAGATACTGAAATTATAATCTAACTTAAATCAGAAACAGCTCATGCATGCAGCATCTTTGTGTGGATTAAGTTTAAAAATGCAGCGGTTGCCTCTAATTTAAATGGCTACAGAGAATGTGACCTGTAATAGAGAAAACAAACATCTTGTTCATGTACTCATATTTTCATTCTTTCTTGTCTCTTTCTTAAGGCAATAAATAATTATGAGAAAAAGGCTTTCAAAATCAGCCCATTTGTTTGTAAAGCATCGGCAATCAGAATCGGCCATGAAGAACCAAGATCAGTGCATTACTAAAAAGAAGTGTGTGGTAAAGAATTCAAGATTAGGATCGACTGGTGATGCTATTAATCATCAGGATGTTGCTGGCCGTTCCTCTCAATTGGCAGTTGTGGTGCTCTTTAATATTCATTGGGTGCTCCTAGATTTTATTTGGTGCTAACTTTGTGAATCTGGGAGCACCAGTGCTACCAAGCAAGCCCTGGTTTTACTTTTTTACATTTACTTTGATTATAACTATGTAGTTTGTAGGATGATACCCCTGAAAAGTGTAAATAATATAACTAGCCTTTATTTGTTTGACCAGCACAATCTGCCTGACAACAGCAACTTTGGCTCGAGCAATGGCATGAGTTTGAAGCGGGACTATATCCGTTTGTCCAGCCAATACATGATACAGAAAGCGCTCAGGAAACCTGTTTGAATAGCATCATTTGCTCCCTTGAAATTGGTGAAAATGCTTTTCTGAGACCTTTAGCACAAGTGTGATAGTCAAGCACTGTACATTATGCATGATATAGACTACGTTTATGTGTTAAAGGAGAAGTCCACTTCCAGAACAACAATTTACAAATAATTTACTCAGCCCCTTGTCATCCAAGATGTTCATGTCTTTCTGTCTTCAGTCATAAAGAAATTATGGTTTTTGAGGAAAGCATTTCAAGTTTTTTCTTCAAATAATGGACTTCAATTGTGTCCCCAAATTTGAACTACATTTTGGAAGTTTAAATGCAGCTTCAAAGGACTCAAAACATTCCCAGCCGAGGAAGAAGGGTCTTATCTAGTGAAACGATCGGTCATTTTTTTCGAAAAATAAAAATGCGTATACCTTTTAAGCACTAAAGCTCGCGTAGCACAGGCTCTCGGATGTGCATCCACGGGTCGTTCTTGAACGATTCGTTCATTTTGAACGAATCTTTATTGTGACTCGCAAAGAACGAGTCGTCTCGGGGAGTGATTCGTTCAGTCGCGCATGCGCAACATCCAATTAGGTTCTGTTCTGGAATTAGTTCACCTGTTTCGAGTCTTCAGGTTTTTCAAGTCGTTCGTTCATCTTATGGGGCTGTCACGTGATGCTGATTTTGCTAAAATGAACGAAATGACTCGAAAAAAGATTCGTTCATTTTGCTGAACGAGACTCAAAGGTCAGAGTCGGTAAAATGATCTGAACTTCCCATCACTACTACGAATCACGTCACTACAAGTTCATCATCTATGTACTCCAGCTAAAAACGGTAGAGTACAGCGAAAAACTCATCAACAACATTTTATTTTCTCCTACAACTTCAGAATAGTCCGACATGTTGTACCTTTTTGTCTGTAAACAGCGTTTGACTTACTTGCACTTTCTTAGTCTTTGCGCGTTCGCTTTGTAAACACTGGGTCTGTAGTTCCGGCGTGACTTTTCAACGCATGCCAGAACCTGTGCTACACGAGCTTTTGTGCTTTAAAAGTATACACATTTTTATTTTTCGAAAAAAAAAAAATGACTGATCGTTTCGCCAGATAAGACCCTTCTTCCTGGGCTGGGATCGTTTAGACCCCTTTGAAGCTGCATTTAAACTGCATTTTGGAAGTTCAAATTCGGGGGCACAATTGAAGTCTATTATATGAAGAAAAATCCTGAAATGCTTTCCTCAAAAATCATAATTTCTTTACGACTGAAGACAGAAAGACATAAACATCTTGGATGACAAGGGGGTGAGTAAATTATTTGTGAATTGTTGTTCTGGAAGTGGACTTCTCCTTTAAGGTCAATATTTTTGTTAATTAAGTCATTTTTAAATGTTAAAATACTGTTCTGCCAGTTTAACACGCTGAAACAACTATAAATATGTTGTTTTTAGGATGATTCCACTGAAATGTGTGAATCCCCGCATTCTTTTGTTTGACCATCACAATCTGCCTGACAACAGCAATTTCGGCTCAACCAATGGTGCGAGTTTGTCTAACCAACAGGACAAAGATAGTGTTCAGGAAACCTATTTCAAAAGTGTTTTTGCAACTCCCTTTTAACATTTATGTATGTACATGTGTTTCAAATTCTAGTTTATATGAATTTTTGTTTAATTAAATGACATATTTCCTAATGCACGTTATTTTTTAACAATACTGTATGACTGCCTGGTTTTGCTTGAAATTGTTTAAAATGGTATACCATACTGAGTCTGTGTATGTGTGTGTGTGCATGTCCAGATCATTCCCACAGTGCTTCCCAAAGCAAGCCAGGGCTTGTTAAATAATTTAACCCCCGGAGTCAAGCATAGGAACAGCTTGAGTGAGTTTTGGAGGGAACTGCGCTAAAGCCTGGTGGTCCCCATCTGTGTCTGCAGAGGGTCCCCAGACGACCTGTCGCTTAAGAGTGTCCAGAAACAGACTCTCTTCAGATAATTGGGCTTATGCTGCTTCAACATTTAATTACGACCGCAAGGATCTAATCATGAATACACCTAATCCAAAGCAAAATGGTGGGATTTCACAAAGATTAAGAAGATTATTTAACAAAAGACCAGCTCCTTTAGCAACATGACTATAATATCTGCACAAATCTGGATTATTAACAAACGAGCACCGTGTTGTTTAAAACTTGAAACATGAAAGTGTCAGACTAACCTTGTCATCTCAAGACAACACCGTCCAATGTCTTTACAAGGTTGAATTTGAGGAACAATTTGTTTTATTTAGAAAACACAACTTCCCAAAAGGATCAAATTACATCTTACTAGCTTTAATACTTCTAAAATAAATTAGTAACATTTTTTGAGTAGTTTATCCAATGTTTATTAAAAGCGAAGCAGTGTAGGAGTTTTAAGTTCATGAAATCTTTGCAGTGAGCCAAATATGGTAGATGTCAACACAGAGCAACACTACCAGCTTTTTCAGACTGTAGGAATGTCCAGGTCTCTTCCGTTCAAGACTTCCTCCTCTACACAAAAATGTGGAGCAAATTCCTTCCTGGAGTTCCACTGAAGCTAATCTGCGCTCTGAAGGAGACAGCAGTCTGCTGCAGCTGTTTACCAAAACACATGAAACCCTGTCACAAAGACACGTGTAGGGAGTGGACAGTCTGAAAACAGAAAGTGCTGCTACACAACATGCATATGCAGTCAGAGTGACGTGCAGAGGTGAAAGAGTTAACAGAGGATGTCAGAAATCATCCTGCTATGCGTTATGAGCCATCAGCACTCATTTTCAGCCATACATATCCAGTGACCGTCACGCAGTGGTCGTCGGCTTTACTCCCTCCTGCCTTGATGGCAAAAACAGATAATGCTTGTTCACTTTTTTCTGCAGAGAATAATAAGGGGTGATGTGTTCAGAAAATTAGACACGTAGAAATTGTGTATTTGCTGTTCAGAGACATGTATTTTGCACCACAAGAAAAACACAAACGAGTTATTCCCTCTGAATAACTGCGGGAAATGTAATACAGACCAAAAATTTACTACTTGTAGGACATTAAGTCCCAGGTGTTTCTTCAGCTACAGAAACCTTTATGTTACTGGTGGTCCATGGATATATTTAACATAATTTAAAAAAGTCAAATCATTTTTGCTACTTTTCAAATGGATTGTATATAGTTTTACCCTTGTCCTAGACCCAGACTTTCAATCTGTTAAGGTAAGAAAAGGTAAGATGATTATAACAGAATATGTATATAGGATAGTACTGTCAAATCAATGAATCGCAGTTAATCATGATTAATCGCATACAAAATTAAGTTTGTTTTTACATAATGTGTGTCTATTGTGTATATTTATATGTATATATATATATTTAAGAAATATTTACATGTATATATACGGTATATTTACAGTTGAGGTTAAAAGTTTCACTTTTCACTTTTGCAGAATCTGCAAAACGTTAAGTATTTTACCAAAATAAGAGGGATCATACAAAATGCATGCTATTTTTTATTTAGTATTTTATTTAGTATTTAGTATTTTATTATACCTGAATAAGATATTTTACATAAAAGATGTTTATATAATGCTGTCTCCGCTGTTCTTCAGAAAAATCCTTCAGGTCACACAAATTCTTTGTTTTTTTCAGCATTTTTGTGTATTTGAACCCTTTCCAACTGACTGGATGATTTTGGGATCCATCTTTTCACACTGAGGACAACTGAGGGACTCATATGCAACTATTACAGAAAGTTCAAATGCTCACTGATGCTTCATTGGGGAAACCGATGCATTAAGAGCCAGGGGTGAAAACTTTTGAAAACAATGAAGATGTGTACATTTTTCTGTTTTTGCCTAAATATAATATTTTCTTTCCATTTAGTACTGCCCTTCAGAAGCTACAGAAGATATTTACATGTTTCCCAAAAGACAAAATAAGTTCAATGTACCCTGATCTTCAAATTCCAAAAGTTTTCACCCCCCGGCTCATAATGCATTGAGTTTCCTTCCAAAGCATCATTGAGCGATTGAACCTTCTGTAATAGTTACATATGAGTCTCCTAGTTGTCCTTAGTGTTAAAAAGTTCTCAAAATAATACAGTCACTGTTGGAAAGGGTTCAAATACACAAAAATGCTGAAAAACCAAATAATTTGTGGGACCTGAAGGATTTTTTTTTTTGAAGAAGAAGAAAAGTGGGCAGTTTAACTGTTCAGGACAAAAAAGGAACTCATGAACATCTATCACTAAAAAAATACAAAAAATAAAACACAGCTGTGGATCATTCAGGTAACAACGTAGTATGAAGAATCAAGCGTATGTAAACTTTTGAACTTTTGAGTTATTTTTTATAAATTCAGCTATTATTTTCTCTTGTGGACTATGTGTAACGTCTAAGATATGTGAAATATCTTATTCAGGTCGGTACTAAATAAAAATAACATGCATTTTGTATGATCCCTCTTACTTTGGTAAAATAATTAACATTTTGCAGATTCTGCACAATGCATATATTTGCACATTGTTAGTAGACAAATAAAATCAACTAGTGAGAGTGTGAAGGGTGTGATCTTTCTTCCACTGACTATATTACAGCATCCCCTGATATTTTGGGGTGCATTTTCTATCCCAATAAAGCACAAAAATACCACAGGCTCATAGTGGAGAGTGGCTCGTTCTTATAGGCAGACAAGGTCAATGCAGATACTGACCTCTGCTAAGTCAATCAAACGGCTCTACGGCTGACAGATGAATGGATTAGCGGAGCTGACCCACTATGACTGGCCACTCACGGCAGTAAACAGCTCCATCCTCCTCAGAGCGAATATCTGTAACCTCCCAAACGACAGGATTCATAAGCAGCACACCTGATTATTTATAGACGCATTCAGCAGAAACTCATTCTCACCGACCTGGGAACAAAAACTCAATTGAGCCTTTGAATAAAGGAAGAAGAAAAACATTTACTTTGACAATAAAATGGTGTATTAAGGTAAATAAATGCAATTGTGGTTAAAAACAGAGTCTGATTTTCATTAATAAATAATCAATTCTCAAACACAGCTAGGATAATTTTTTAAATCTGCCACCCGTAGGCTTTATGAGATCATGAATTTATTATTAGACAACATAAAGGGGTACCAAGAACTGTTTAAATCTCTGTCTAAACAATCAGCGGATTACAGTTTCCTTTATTTACAGCTGCATTACGAGTGCACAGAGGGGTCGAGTCCCAGCTGAGTGCTACCTTGGTACCTGATACCCATATTTCCCATGATCAAGCCTCTAAAGGTTTAAGACCAGCTATTTTTGACATCTCGCTATTCTTAGTGCTGCAGTCTCTTCCTGTCCTGCTGTTCAAATGGCGCTTAATAATTTAGCGAAACGAGCGCTGCTGTTTATCAGTTGACCACACAGCCTACTGTAAGTGCACTACAAAACACTGCAGAGAGTGAGAGCTGGAGGTGAAGAGACCTGTATAACGGCACACTTCCCGTCTATATGACCTCCATGACAGCGTCTTTGATGTGTGAAATAGACACGGTTGAGCACTATGGAAAGAGCCTATTGCGGAAGCCCAGCTGAGTACACCCACGCAGCCCATCTGTAGTGGAGGTGATTCACACTCATACACACACAGAAACACAGCGCTGAGCTTCCTCAACAGCATTTACTAGGTCACCACACACACACAGAGTTAAGCAAGTATGTATAACACTAGTGTTCAAAGTTTTAAGTTTGGGGTCAGTACAAATATAAACAATGTTTCGTGGCACAAAAACATTAAAGGGATAGTTCACCCAAAAATAAAAATTACCTCATGATTTACGTACCCTCAAGCCATGCTAGGTGTATATGACCTTCTTCTTTCAGACGAATACAATCGGAGTTATATTAAAAAATGTCCAAGCTTTTTTTTTTTTTTTACGATGGATGGATGCACTTTCTTGGGCTTCAAAATCTCAACACCCATTCACTGCCATTATAAAGCTTGGAAGAGCCAGGATATTTTTTTATATATATACCTCCGCTTGCAGTCGTCTGAAAGAAGAAAGTCATTTACACCTAGGATGGCTTGAGGGTGAAAAAATCATGGGGTAATTTTTATTTTTGGGTGAAATATCCCTTTAAGCTGCTTTAAAACAATCTACACAATTACAGTTACACAATCCATACAATTAAAACGGTATACTTGACTTTTTAGGCAGTTTTTAAATGTAAAATATTTTGCCAGATAATTATTTGCATTATCATATCATGCAAATTTATTACATGCACAATCGAATAATATAAAAAATATTTTTACAATGTTATTGGCATTGAAAAACAAAACGTTCATAGAAATCTTCAGTTTATGTATGGTCTATAAAGCAAGTCTGAGTTAGCAGCATTAACCAAAAGATACGGAGCTTAGTAAAAGGTCAATTCTGATTACTGCTCCTGGATAATGTTGCCTGTAAGTGCCGTTCTATGATCAATTTCCCCATCCAAACCCAAACCATAATTACTAGTGAGAAAAGGAAATATGAGTGTAGATCAGTAGCTGCAGGCAACTATAGCTTCATATACATAATTTACCTAAACTACATCCATATCCACTTCATTAATTGATCCAAATCAATAAATCAAACCACCCACTAACAAGCAATATGCAACGAGCAATGACATGACTGAGGTGACCAATAAAATGATGGCATACCATTCAAAAGCTCTGTAAGATTTTTTATATTCTTAGGGAAGTCTCCTGTGCTCACCAAAGCTGCATTTATTTGATGAAAAATAAGTAATATTGTGAAATAATATTATTACTTAAAATAAAGGGGTCATCGGATGCCCATTTTCCACAAGTTGATATGATTCTTTAGGGTTTTAATGAAAAGTCTATAACACTTTGGTTAAAAATTCTCAGTGGTTGTGTAAAACAACACCCTTTTTACCTTGTCAAAATGAGCTCTGCAAAAATCATCCCATTCTGAGGGATTGTTCCTTTAAATGCAAATGAGCTCTGATCGCCCCGCCCCTCTCTACTCTCTGCGGAAGGACAAGCTGTGCTCGGAGAGATTATTTACCTTAGCTGCATTTAGCCGTGTTTAGCCGTGAAACTTGCCAACTAGCATGTTATTACGAAAGGTGATTGCAGAGATTCATAAAAAAAAACCTTATACTCACTTCTGCTGTAGGTGAAACTGGATCACAAATGATTTGCGCTAACATAGATGGATATATGTAGATCGGGAGCCACATTCCCTTCACAAACAAATGTAATCTACTGCATCTTCAGTGGCTCAGATGTCGGGAGTAAATGACGACCACTATATTCGTTATTACATCCAGCAAACCCAACACCTCAATCGCTCAGACAGAGATATTCTTGTCTAACTTATATCCCTGCTCCAGCATCAAAACAATTGGAGGTCGGACTGTTACAGCTGATTTGAGGTAAGACGCTCATGTCTATCGTGGAAGCGGCCTCTGTTGGTGTGACGCGACACAGACATCTGAGAATGGCTCGATTTGGAAAAGGGTATATTATTTTTACAGATTAATTGAAAACCACTGCATGGATTTTTATCATTATAGGGTAGATTTGTACATACACTGTCAACACACATTAATGTTCAAACAACATGTAAAAGCGAACTTTGCATCCGATGACCCCTTTAAAATAACTGTTTTCTATTTTAATATATTATAAAATGGCAAAGCTGAATTCTCAGCATCATTACTCCAGTCTTCACTGTCACATGATCCTTCAGAAATCATTCTAATATGCTGATTTTGTGCTTAAAAGACAGTAGCTATTACTGAAATCAATAATATAATGGATATAATCGTAATACTAATCATCTGGAGTAGTGTTGCACGATATACCGGTACTTAAAAAGTATGGCGATACCCTGCTTTTAAAAACGGTACAATTCCGCATTTTACTAGTACCTGTACTTTAAGAATGCATTTTAATAAGAGCCATATTTCTGCTTGTCTGTGTTAGTTAATGGAGCACACGCGCAGTTTTGTTTACACACATACACGTGACGTTTGCGGTGTTTTCAGCTATATGAGTACATGAACACATGAACATAATCTCTAGAACTGCTCTGAAACTCACTTCCTCAGCATTTTGTGGAAAACTAACATCATATAATGAAGACCCTAAAGGTCTTCAGCAACCCGTCAAAATAAAAGTTTGGTTTAAACTGACAGTCAGTTAGTACTACTACTACTATTAATAAAAATATTATTAAAACAATGTTTAAGGAATATTTACCAGAAAGAAAATATTTACTGGAATTTATTTACCAGAAAATTGCAAACACACAACACAGTATTTCTAAAAAAAAAAAAGAAAGAAATAGCCTATAATAAATAACTCTTTATCACATCTAATTATCCTTTATAAATTCATTAGACATGCTTTTAATTATTAAAACGTAATGAAACAATTAACATAGAATCCAGAAAATTAATGGAAAACAGATTCACAAACAAAACCGAATTTGAGAAAAATTATTAAAACGCATTTCATATGTCCTTGTTAAACTTTTAAGAATCGCTGTTAAATTCTGCAAGTTTCATCATTTCAATTAATTAGACATGCTTTTTGAGAAATATTTTTTTAATGTAACCATTAAAATAGAGTCTAGAAAATTTAAAATAAAATAATAAAACCGATTTCATAGGGCCCTCTTTATTTAATTTGGGTGTTTGTTTTACTGTAATAGTCCTTCAGTTTGTTACTTGCATCTAAGCTCTTATTATTAATAACAAAGATAAAATAACTAAATAAAATGACTATGTCATGATATAAACTGTTGTCGTGAAATAAAATTACTATATCATAAAATAAGATTTGGCTATATCTTTTAATCTAACTTACCAGTATAGCAAAGATAGTTGTTCACCATAATCCTGTGTAGTGGCACTGGCATGTTATTATCATTATTTTATTTATTTATTTAAAAAAAAAGGAGGATGAAATGCTTTGTTTTAATATATAAAATAACTATGATCCCCATATGGATCATCTATTATTAAATTACTTTTCCTGTTGTTATATGTTTTTTTTTTTCACAGTATTGGTTCAGTAGTAGTATTGTGATATTTTAGTCAGGTACAGTATCGAAATCAACATTTTGGTATCGTGACAACACTAATCTGGAGTACTTTGATTGATCTTCTACAGTAAATAATACAGCCTGTAACTTAAAGATATATTGTATGACTCCATATAGCATTCAAATGCCCACATCTGTGTTTTAAAAGAAACAGAAAACAATTACATTTGGTTCACGTTGAAAGAATAAGAGGCTCACATCCACTCTATTAGCTAGCTATGTGTCACTAAAACATGAAAGGGCTACAGGCTCTCCATCACAAGCCCCATAATGTGTTTTCTTTGTGTGTTCATACGTATGTGTGCGCATGTGTGCCAAACGAGCATTCCAGAGACTCGATGTGACAATGTGTCTTGATGTGTAAATTACCACCACTTGTGTGAGAACCCAATCTCTGATCACTTCCTTTACATACTAAATGTGTTCCTATAGCGACCGTATGACTGGCACAATGAGCCCAGTGGGTGGACCGCTACAATAGGTCCTCTGTTTTTCATGGAGAGAGCGCAAATATTTGAAGTCATACAGGGACAAAAGGAAAACTAATACATCTGAATATACACTTCATAAAGGAGTCAGGTGAAAATGGCACATTTTCTTAGTCATTTTTGTCACATGACTTCAAATTAGACCCCACAGACTTTCTAATAATCCTTGTTCTTTGTCATCTTTCACCTGCCAACTCCAAATAATCCACATATAATAATTAAAATTAATTAATTATCAATGGACAAAAAAAAATGTAAATAAAATAAAATCAAATAAAATTCCAAAAAGTCAAAATTGACACCCTTAGTTCAATTTATTTAAACGTTTTTCATGAATGTAATTACATATTAAAAACTGGATGGGATTATAAGTAGTTTATAATATTTAATATTTATATTTATAAAAAATTGTTGGAGGGAAACCATTAAAATCGAGTCTGATACAGATAAACCGATAATTATTTTCATGTTATGGCCAATAACCTACAAATAACTGTACAATTAAAAGCAAAACAAAACATTAAAAACTAAAATCAATACAAGTGAGGCATCACAACCTGATATTGTACAGTATGAAAAATGAATATTATTTTGAGCATTGCTAAAGATTACATTTAACAATGATATTAAAATATTTGTTTTTAAAGATTAGTCAGTGTTAAAGGATATAGGTAATGTAAAATTAAAAAAATATAGGAAGTGAGCATGAATGATTACATATTCAATATCAGCTGAAGCATTAATTTAAAAAATAAATAATCTCCAATAGTAATAAAATATTTTATTAGATTCAATTTGCTTAAGACTTTGCCATTTTAAACATTAGTAATAACTAAATAATTTAAAATTTTCAATAAATAATTTATTCATTTAAATAAAAAAAAACACAAACGTGTATGCATGTACTAATTTAAAAATAATTAAAATAAATAAAATAGATAAAATATATTAAATGGTTAAATTAATAAATAAATAAATATATCACATTGTTACATAAAAATAAATAAATAAATGCCTAAAAAATAAATAAATAATTAAAATAGATAAAATGGTTAAATAAATGAATAAATAAATAAAATATATTAAATTGTTAAATAAAAATAAATAAATGCATGACTAAAAAATAAATAATAAATAAAATAGATGAAATGGTTAAATAAATAAACAAATAAATAAAATACATTAAATTGTTAAATAAATAAATAGATGAAATGGTTAAAGAAATAAGCGATTATTTAAAAAAGACTAAATAAATAAAATAGATTAATTGGGTACATACACAAATAAATTAGAAGAAATTGTTAAACAAACAAACAAACAAACAGATAAAATAGTTAATAAATAAGTTAAATAAATAAATAATTATTTTAAAAAGATTGTTCTTACTATACACAGAGAACCATTATAAAACAATGCATCAAATAAATAAATAAAATAGACCATACATTGTGAACCATTATAAAATAATGGTTCAAATAAATCAGTGAAATAAATAAAATAGATGAAATGGTTAAATGAATAAGCAAATAAATAAATATGCAATTATTTTAAAAATAATAAATAAATAAATAAATAAAGTGACTCAAAAAAGACCGTTCTTACCATACATTGGTGAGAATAAATAAATAAATAAGTGATTAATTCAAAAAGACTGTTCTCACCATGCATTGTGAGTCAGCTCCTGCCAAACATAAATTATTTTTCTCCACCTGTTTCCCAGTCCATATCACAGTTCTGCAGCCCTGTGGAGATGTCTGGTGTCTCTCCCACAAAAGTGACCTCTTGACCCTGCCTCGGTGTTTCATGGGTGGGACAGAACAGTGTCGAGAGGTGGGGGAAGTGTGTAGCACCATTGTGTCAAGCAGCAATCAGCTCTCTCCAGGCCTTTCACAGTCTGTGTGTAACACAGCAGCTCCGGCATTTACCCCACTAAAGACTCGTCATTAAACCGTCAGCCCCGACAACACCAACAACACATTTACACAGGTGCCAGCCAATCTACAAAACCCACAGTGGCTTTTTTTACCACAGAAACAGATTTAAGAATCCAGCGCTAGCCGCTGATTAACAAGACGCATTATACAGTGTGATGCAGCTAATAACGCCACTCTTCATTAGGACCACAGCATTTTGTTTATGTTATGATTGTGATAATTAATGGTGTTTTGACTGACAGCTGATACCAATTACAGTGCCTGCACTTCTATGTGTTGTTGCAGGCCATATCATGAAATATTCATGCAGCATCGACACGCGCCAAGCGCCGCACATGGAGCCGTCCACGTTTTATGCACCGCGACCATATTTTCCATAAATGCAAATGGTCTGTAATTGTTTTCATGAGAAAGGAGATACTACGATCTACAGATGGGGGCATTCATGCGGTACAGTCTCAATGGCAACATTTGGTTAATGGTGCACAAATATCATCTTCGCAAAAGGAAAGACAGAGAAAGAGGCTGATTTAAGACTGTAATAAATGCTGGAGTATCCACCGCAATTAACAACTGTTTTACACAGAGAGCTTTTTTTTCTACGAGAGGCTAATTATAAGACAGAGAATTGCTTCTCAGCATAGGGAGATATAATAAACTGTGATGAGCCCCCAGGCATTCTCCTGGGCTCCCGCCATGTGATCTGAACTGACTTGGAGTCGGGTTACTCCACACTAACGGCTGACTCAAAACCAGTGCAGACAGCAAAATGAACGTGAAGCCCTGATCTTGGCAGACAATGCCATTAAATGTTACCACGATGTCTTTGTAATTACACGTCATACACCTCGGTTCAAAAGTTTGAGGTCATTTTTTAAATTAATACTTTTATTCAGCAAGGATGCATCAAATTGAACAAAAGTGGCAGTAAAGACATTAATGATGTTATAAAAGAGACTTCTTAAAATAACAACCCCAAACTTTTGAACTATAGTATGCCCTGTGATTTCCATAATGCAGAACATACGAAATCACAGAATCTAGTCAATTCACTGTATAACGCAGAATGTAAAGGATGATTTTTGGATGAATAAATCAAAAGTAGGTCAATACACTTACATCAAAATGCGATATGGACTAGTCTGTGTGACTATAAAGTGACAAAAATACTATTTAAATATGAATCCTGCATGTTCTGCGTGTCTCTGTGTGAATGAATGGCGCAGATGCGCAGTTTCATTTACTACACACACTGTATGGAAGGCCAAATGGTTCAAAAACAAATGAATTTTAACACGTCAACAACAGGTAAAACTTTTCGAATAATATTTTTTAATTTAACCATTCCATAGTGTATAAAGGCAAATTCACAAAATGTATGTGGCTGGACAGTGCATGAATTAGTCATTTTTAACCAAACCAAACCTTAAATAATATTTTAGTACTATAAGTAATAAAAAACAGCTTTTTATGGTACATGTGTGATATGTAAACCAATAATAAATCACATCAAACTCTCTAAAGTCCTTTAAAATATACCTTTGTTACAATTTATTTTGCCTTTTTTACATAAATGTAACTACATATTAAAAACGGATAAACACCACTCCCATAAATGACCCCGTTCAAAAGTTTACATACACTTAGTTCTTAATACTGTGTTGTTACTGAATGATCCACAGCTGTGTTTTTATTTGTTGTTGTTTTGTTTTTGTTTAGTCATAGCTGTTCATGAGTCTCTTGTTTGTCCTGAACAGTTAAACCGCCCGCTGTTTTTCTGAAAAATCCTTCAGGTCCCACAAATTCTATGGTTTTTCAGCATTTTTGTGTATTTGAACCCTTTCCAACAATGACTGTATGATTTTGAGATCCATCTTTTCACACTGAGGACAACTGAGGGACTCATATGCAACTATTACAGAAGGTTATAAAAACAAATATTCTGTTATCCGTCATATCCTTAACTAAAACTTAAACACACTAAACCAAATGAAAGCTAAATATAAAAAGAATATAAATAAAATAAAATTAAATAAGATTGATGAAAAACTTTTGTAAAAGTTGTCTGGAAACAAACTGAAACAAGAAAAAAAAAAGAATATATATATAGGTAATATATATATATATATATATATATATTTTTTTTTTTTTTTAATAATACATTTAAATAATAAATTAAATTACATTTAAATAATAAAATTCACAATGGCAAAACCAGAAATGGTCCTAAAACAGGTTTCTTTTTTCTTTTTACACACATAAAGTAAAGTAAAATAAAATAAAATAAAATATCCTGAACAGTTAAACTGTCTGCTGTTCTTCAGAAAAATCCTTCAGGCCCCACAAATTTATTGGTTTTACAGCATTTTTGTGTATTTGAATCCTTTCCAACAATGACTGTGTGATTTTGAGATCTGTCTTTTCACACTGAGGACAACTTAGGGGCTCATATGCAACTATTACAGAAGGTTATAAAAACATATACTCTGTTATCCATCATATCCTTAACTAAAACTTAAACACACTAAACTAAATGAAAACTAAATATAAAAAGAATATGAATAAAATAAAATAAAATAAGATTGATGAAAAACTTTTGTAAAAGTTGTCTGGAAACAAACTGAAACAAGAAAAAAAAAAAGAATATATATATAGGTAATATATATATATATAAATTAAATTACATTTAAATAATAAAACCAGAAATGGTCTTTGGTTTTTCAACATTTTTGTGTATTTAAACCCTTTCCAACAATTTTTAGATCCATCTTTTCACACTGAGGACAACTGAGGGACTCATATGCAACTATTACAGAAGGTTCAAACGTTCACTGATGCTTCAGAAGGAAACAAGATACATTAAGAACTGGGGGGGGGACTTTTGGAATTTGAAGATCAGGGTAAATTAAAAAAAAAAAAAAAAACACAGCTGCGGATCATTCAGGTAACAACACAGTATTAAGAATCAATTATGTAAACTTTTGACTTCAACTGTATATCTTACTGAAGGGAAAATAAATCTAAAAATGTAAGAACCATCCATTGAAAAAAAAAAATCACAAATCATCAAGCTTGCAGATTTTGAAGCAGTTTTACTGTCAAGAAATTAGCGAGAAAGAAGTTAATGCAACCGGACATGTGGTCTCATTTCTGTTTATGACCTCATAGGTCACTGTCCAGCTGCTTGAGTTTCATCAGTTTGACCTATGAGGAGTGACACTCTTTCGAGACATGGTACATTTTGAAAAGTGCACTTACATAAACACTCAGTTACGGTTATGTGGAGTGCGACGAACGATCACAAGAGACCATTATAACAACATTAAAACATTACGACGAGAACATCGTGTCACAAAGGGTATGCTGGGAAGCCGAGCGAACGCATAAGGACAAAAACACACAATTGCTCACACGTACACGCCCTCATTGCACCTGTACGAATTAAGTGGACACCTGGGAGGGTTCAGACAACACCTGTTCAACTCCTCAAATCAGAGTTGTGCTCTCTTTATACCCAGGAGGCCACAAAGACACACAGACACCCATGTGGGGAGTGTCCTAAAAATAACATGTCCCTCTCACTAGTTATTCAAGGAAGGAGTTCTTGTGAAAGATGAAGTCGTTCATAGAGAGCACGATACTGGGTGTTAACTAGAGTAATTGCTATCAGAAATGCAATTAGGCTGCAAACCGTGTGTATTTATAAATCTGCATCTGTTTCTAAGTATTTCCCTCCCCTAACTAGTTACGTAATGAGAACTGATGAGGCAAAGTTTGACTAACCGCCTGAGTCAGCAAACTTCTAAAAAAGGATGGTGTAATACATTAATCGTGTATTAGTTTTCAACTCAGAGACTGTTCGTTCCTCTCTCTTTCTCATGCAGTTTGCACACATGGACTCGTATAACACATAATCATATATACACACTCTCCAGTGTGACATTACAACTGTCATTAACCAGAGCCGACAGCTGTGTGTACTCTGACTTGCGTTGCTCTCGTGTACAGAGAGATCTTTGACCTTAAACACACGTCACGCTTTACGCCACTCTACCGCTCTTATACACACAGACACCCTGTATATGACCCCACTTAAAACACTGTTGTCCACTTAACCCACTGAACTGTTTTAAAGCACTGGAGAGAATGACATGGCCTGTATCTATATTTGTCTATGCTAACATTTTTATAGTGTTTAATACTTGGTTTTTAAGTACAAGCTCCACAGCTGAGGCCAAATATTGTGCTGATGTCAGGGTTCAAATATATGGAGCTTTTATGAGGGTAATAGGTCAAAGTTGTCCTCGTCCTGCCTTATTAAACACACACACATGTATATATGCATACAGTAATATTTGAAAGAATATATACTGATTTCCTACATAACCAAGCTTGTTTCTTAGCAGAAAACTGTAAACTAATGTACAAATAACCTAGTAAAATAGAAAAATAAAATATTAGGTTTAACATATTCGAAATTTGCTACAATTCATTTTTATACGAACCTTTATTTTAAAAGTTTTAAAGCTTCTGAATTTATAACTGATGTCATTAAAGAATATATGATAGACAATGAATATAGGAATATATTAAATATGGTGATTTTCTGTCATATCCTTAACTAAAACTAAAACACACTAAACTAAAAAACAAAACAAAAAAAAAAAAACATATATATATATATATATATATATATATATATATATATATATATATATATATATATGTAATAATATATACATATATATATATATATATATATATATATATATATAAAATAAAATAAAATAAAATAAATTAAAATAATATTGATGAAAAACTTTTGTAAAACTTTTGTCTGGAATCAAACTGAAACAAGAAAAATAAAAGAATATTAGAGGTACTATGTTTTTTTTAAAATAATAAATAATAATATATTTAAATAATAAATTAAATTACATTTAAATAATAAAATTCACAAATGGCAAAACCAGAAATGGTCCTAAAACAGGTTTCTTTTTTTTTTCTTTTTCTTACACACATACACACATAAAGTAAAATAAAATACAATAAAATACAATAAAATAAAATAAAATGAAATGA
Source organism: Labeo catla (assembly GCA_012976165.1). Lineage (NCBI taxonomy): Eukaryota > Metazoa > Chordata > Actinopteri > Cypriniformes > Cyprinidae > Labeo > Labeo catla. Next base: position 1,208,046 of record VONZ01000142.1, on the reverse strand, counting down.
AATGAAATGAAATGAAATGAAATTAAATTAAATTAAATTAAATTAAATTAAATTTGTTGTTTTGATTTTGGGGTGAAATATGACTTTACAGTTATTTTTCATTTTATTTAATTATTTTGGCATTAAGGTAAAAAAATATTAGAGGAAATATTTTAAAAAATAAAATAAATAATAAAAACTTTAAATAATAAATTACACTGAAATAATAAATTCACAAATGGCAAAACCAGAAATGGTTCTAACACAGGTTTTCTTTACACACACACACACACACACACACACACACACGAAATAAAATAAAACAAAATTGTTTTGATTTTGGAGTGAAATATGATTTTACAGTTATTTATTTATTTATTTATTTGCATTGAGGTAAAAAGAATATTATAGTAGTAATAAATGTAAATAATAAATTACATTTAAATTAAAAATTCACAATGGCAAAACCGGAAATGGTCCTAAAACAGTTGTTTTTTTGTTGTTGTTGTTGTTTTGTTTTGTTTTTTTTTACACACACACACACACACACACACACACACACAAATAAAATAAATAAAATATTTTTTTTCTTTTGTTTTTGGGGTGAAATAACGTTACAGTTATTTTTATCTTATTTATTTATTTTTTGCATTAAGGAAAAAAAAAAATAGAGGAAATATTTGTAAAAAAATAAATTATAATAAACGTATGTAATAAATTAAATTTAAATGATAAATTCACAATGGCAAAACGACCAAAAACTAGTCCTAGAACAGGTTTATTTTTTATTTTTTTACACACACACACACACACACACACACACACACACTCACAAAATAAAATAAAATAAAATAAAATAAAATAAAATAAAATAAAATAAAATAAAATAAATTATTTTTTTCTTTTGTTTTTGGGGTGAAATATGACTTTACAGTTATTTTTATTTAATGTATTTATTTTTGCATTAAGGAAAAAAACAAACAAACACACACTCACAAAATAAAATAAAATAAAATAAAATAAAAGTCTTATTTTAGTTTGTCTGGAAACAAACTAAAATAACTTTAAGTAATAAAAAAAAATTACTAACTGAAAAAAAAAGAACTAAAAATTAAAAAAGAAATATGCTGTAAAAATTACAAGCACATAACATTTCTAAAAATATACTAAAATGAAAATAAAAACTGGAAAAGCTCATTCTGAAATAACTGCTATAAAATCATATTTTTGTATACTCTATAAACTCATAACCTCTACACACTCTTTAAACTGAGAGCAAAGTTTTATGAGTCACTGATAGCCTAAATTAACATAAATCTGTCAAACCGCAAACAATCTTCTACTATTGCTCCAAAGCAATCTCATCACCATCACACACACCCCCACCAAACAGCTCAGTTGCCATGACATCACCTAAAACAATAACAACACTACAATCCCAGTCCAGTGCATAATGTGGAAAAAATAGACAATCAATTACACCGCTGCGGAGCTCAAGATGACTCACGATCTGATACGCCAACTTGAATAAAAGCGAATTATAATTGATGAATGGCACGATTCACAGAGCCCACTCTGATGACATCAGCGCAGGTGAATAAAGGGGGCGGAGCCTGGACGTCCGGTGCAAACTGATCATGTAACGGCTGAGTCATTCTCCAGCGAGTGAACGCCGAGGTGGGTGTACAGATGACTCACTGACTCACAGCGTGCAGGAGACGAGTTATACATGAAAGACACAGAGTTACAGTAAAAAGTGCCGAGTTCATTTACAGTAACAGAATCGATATGGAGTATTAAGCGCAGATAAAGAAAGGCTGTAAAATACTCATGCCTGGACTATACTATCATAAACCCAAAGGAACTGATGTTTTCCAGTAATACACAACATCTTAAATCCATCCAGGTCAGTGTGGTCAAATGACGGGTAATAATCTGCGAGCGGCTGCCCAGAGGCTGTGGATGAAACATGTCTTTATGGTGATTTCCCATCAGTCTACTAGAACTGGGAGGAGTTTTAGGCATTTCAGTTCAATACTGCCCTTTTTTAGCTTTTTTTGGCAGATTACTGGAAGTGGATAGCATGACCCACAGAGGAACAAAACAACAGCTTCATCTTCTTAAATATATGAACTTTCAGAGCAAGATGAATCACTGGCACGTGAGCCAAAACGCACTTTGAGTGATTATTCAAACCGCTGTTGTTTTGACACACGGTCAGCAGAGAAATGTGATGACGAAGTCATGTGTGTTTATGTAAAGTCACGTTAAATAGATCCACACCTATACAACACATCTTTGGATTAATCATACCAGAGTTTAATCATAACAGAGTGGCTGGATGACAGCGGTTACATTTTTTTCCCCAGTGTTTTTGTGTGATATAATGGGTTTATGTTGTCAGCTCGCCAGTGAAAAAGATGCATGTCTTACTACTTAATAGAAATAAAGACTAATCAGGACTTACAAAAATAATCAAAAAGAGTGTGGAACAAATGCATTTTTTAATGGTTTTGAATAAAGTCTCTTAGCTCACGAGGCAACATTTATTTGTATTGTAAAGAATTCAGCAAAATCAAAAAGAATGCTAGAGGAAATATTTAACAAAATAATCATAAAATACAAAAAAAAAATAATTGTTTTGATTTTGGGGTGAAATATGACTTTACTGTTATTTTATTATTGTATTCATGTAGTTATTTTAAAAAAATAAACAATACATTTAAATAATAAATTACATTGCAATAATAAATTCACAATGGCAAAACTAAGAAATGGTCCTAAAACAGGTTTCCTTTTTTTTTTTTTCCCCCCCACACACTAATAAAATAAAATAAAATAAAATCACATCACATTTTTAGTTTTGATTTTGGGATGAAACATGACTTCACAGTTATTTGTTATTTTATTTATTTATTTATTTGTTTGTTTGTGTATTTACATTAAGGTAAAAGGAATAGTAGAGAAAATATTTTTTTTAAATAAAAAATAATAACTGTAAATTATAAAAATCACATTTTTGTTTAGATTTTTGGGTGAAATATGACTTTATAGTTATTTTTTTATTTTATTCATTTATTTTTACATTAAAGTAAAAAGAATATTTGAAGAAATAATAAATAAGGTAAATAATAAAAGTTATTAAAATAATAAATTCACAATGGTAAAACTGGAAATGATCCTAGATCAGGTTTCAAATTTTTTTTTATTTTATTTACACACAATCAAAATAAATAAATAAAATAAAATATAATAAAATCACATTTTTAGTTTTGATTTTGGGGTGAAATATGACTTCACAGTTATTTATTTATTTTTTATTTATCTATCTATTTATTTATTTGTTTATTTATGTATTTATTTTTACATTAAGGTAAAAGGAATATTAGAGAAAATATATTTGTATAAAATAAATAATATTTGTAAAATATAAATAATAATAATAAATGTAAATAATAAAATTACATTTTTTGTTGTGAAATATGACTTTATAGTTATATTTTATTTTATTCATTCATTTTTACATTAAAGTAAATTCATATTTGAAGAAATATTAAAATAAATAAATAAATAATATAGAAATTTAAATAATAAATTACATTTAAATAATAAATTGACATGGGCAAAACCGGAAATGGTCCTAAAACCGGAATGAAAACCGAAAACTGGAAATGTTTTTTTTTTTGTTTGTTTTTTTCAAACACACACAAAATAAAATACAATAAATAAAATAAAATAAAATAAAATGTTTTATTTGATTTTGGGGTGAAATATTACTTTGCTGTTATTTATTTATTTATATGGCATTGAATGTAAAAGGAACATTGGAGGAAATAGTAGGAAAAAAATATATACATTTAAATAATAAATTACATTTAAATAATAAATTTACAATTTTCTTTTTTTTTTCTTTTTTGTTTTTACACACACACACACACACACACACACACACACATAAAATGAAATGTAATAAAATAAAATTCACGTTTTTTGTTTAGATTTTTTGGGTGAAATATGACTGACATGGCCCTGCGATTCACCCCAAGTTCTTCATATCACATATTTTGATTTAAACAATGCACAAGGATTTCTGTGGTTAATGTTTCTGTGGTTCATCTGTATGCATGCACATGATCGTCTAAAAACATTTCTTCACTAAAAACATAGCTTCATTACAGCTATTGAAAGGGAGGTTCCTTTTCTTAGGTTTGGACTGGGATGGGCCCTATTGGTGATAAAGCCATTAACGTGCTGAACATTCTGCATGTCTAAATCGAAAATCTACAAACAAGTCATCAGCGTTGTTCACTCTCACACACACAGAGCTATCCATCTCATCAGCGCTCTTTGTTTTCCATTTCAACTGAGTCACGACTGAAATTCATCCCCTACTGTTCAAACCTCTCTAGATTTTCCCAGAATTAAATGGAAAATCTTATAAGCCGAACGCCTTTTTCTCTCTGGGATGTGCATTTGAACGTGATTAGCAGCCTTGTGCTGCGGGTTCTCTCTGTTCTGTCTCCCTGCGTGTGATTTCATTCTGCTTTGGCAGGTGGTAGGTGTAGAGTGTGTCACGATCCTGCAGCGAGTGGTAATCGCTCTCTATATACAGCACCGATGATACAGACGGTGAGACGCTGTTCATTCACAACTCCGCTGCCAGATCTGAGTCATGACAGAGCGAGAGAGAGAGAACAGTGTCCCACTAAGCAGTGGGAGAGATGCACTGACCTCATTCTGAGTCATGGAGGCCGTACCCTGACCCAGCCTCCGTCAGCGAGTGCGTGCGCGGATCATCGATAACCTACATACGGATAATACTTATACAATCTGATTCTGCAGGTCACATCTTTTCAGTTTAGCATCACCGCAGAGGCCGCAGGGATTTTGTCTTAACACTTTTTAAAAAGCTGATTATTTGCTTAAATCATTTAATGTTCTGAAAATTGGAGGCTGAAATGAATCTCTCTGACATTAAAGATCTCGTGGAATCAGAATGGGCATTCGTAGCGGCTTTTACTCTGTGTTTGTGTGCTTTGATGTCAAGCAACAGTATTTGCTAGTATGCTGTTAACCGAATATTGACAAAACTTCATTTTTAAAGGAGTAGTTCAGTTCTAGAACAAACATTTACAGAGATGTACTCACCCCATTGTCATCCAAGATGTTCATGTCTTTCTTTCTTCACAGTTGTAAAGAAATTATGTTTCTTGAGGAAAACATTTCAGGATTTCATAGGGGACTTCTATGGTAAACACGAGTTTGCCCAAAATGCAGTTTAAATGCAGCTTTAAAGGGCTCTAAATTAGTTAAGGGATCGTTCTTGAACGATTCGTTCATTTTGAAGGAATCTTTAATGTGACTTGGGACGAACGAGTCGTCTCGGGGAGTGATTCGTTCAGTTGCGCATGCGCAACATCCTATTAGGTTCTATACTGGAATTAGTTCACCTGTTTCGAGTACTCGGGTTTTTCGAGTCGTTCGTTCATCTTATGGGGCTGTCACGTGATGAACGAACGACTCAAACCCGAAAACCTGTCAGATAAGAGGTGAGGTGAGCGAATCATAGACTAAAGACCCAGGTAAACAATGAATTAATCTTTTCTGTTTCTTACAGCATTATAGTTTTGTCTTGTTTGTAGTGTGATCAGCGTTTGCGTAAGCAGTAGATGTGTTAGGGAAGTAACACGTAAGATTTTAATTATATTTTGCTAAAATGAACGAAATGACTCGAAAAAAGATTCGTTCATTTTGCTGAACGACACTCAAAGGTCAGAGTCGGTAAAATGATCCGAACTTCCCATCACTACTCTAAATGATTCCAGCTGAGGAAAAAGGGTCTTATCTAGCGAAACAATCTGTCATTTTCTAAAAAAAAAATTTTACAATTTATATACTTTTAAACCTCGCTCATCTTGTCTAGCTCTGCGTGAACTCTGTGTATTCCGGTTCAAAATCGCCCTACATCGCTGCTTTACCTTTTTTTGTAAAGGGCGTTTGATCGTCTTTGTACGTTCGCTTTGTAAACACTGGGTCGGTACTTCTGCACCGATGTAAGAAGATTTTGAAGTTGGAGGAGAAAATGAGATGGGAATTTTTCTACATACCCTAACTGTATTGACCCGGATTACACAGAGTTCACGCAGAGCTAGACAAGCATTTGAGGTTTAAAAGTAAATAAATTGTCATTTCATTTCGCTAGATAAGACCCTTACTCGGTTGGGATTGTTTAGAGCCCTTTGAAGCTGCATTTAAACTGAATTTTGGAAGTTCAAACTCGCAGGCACCATAAAAGTCCACTATATGGAGAACATTCCTGAAATGTTTTCCTCAGAAAAACATAATTTCTTTACGACTGAAGAAAGAAAGACATGAACATTTTGGATGACAACGGGGTGAGTACTACTCCTAATATATAGTTCTCAAAAGTTTTGGAGTCAATGAGGTTTTTTGTAAAGAAAATAATACTCTCATTCAGCAAGGATGCATTAAAATGATCAAAAGTGACAGTCACAACATTAATAGTCAAGTGTTACAAAAGATTTCTATTTTAAATAACTGCTGTTCTTTCGATTCAGCAAAGAATCCTGAAGAAATCGTTTCCATAAATATTATGAAGCACAACTGTCAGCATATTAGAATCAAATCAGCATATTAGAATGATTTCTGAAGGATCATGTGACACTGAAGACTGAAGTAATGATGCTGAAAATTCAGCTTTGCCATCACAGGAATAAATTACATTTTAAAATATATTCAAATAGAGAAAAGCTATTTTACATTATAATAATATTCTTCAATATTATTGTTTTTACATTTTATGATTTTTGTATTTTTTGCAAAAATACTCGAGTACCAAAACCAGCATATTGCAATGATACATATATAAGAATTTCATATTCGGGTCACATTTCACCATACATATTCAAATACTGAACTATGAAATTACATTTTGCATCATGATAATGCTAGCTATTTTTGTACCATGATATTTTCCATTCTACCAAGAAATTTGCATTGTGACAGTTTCAAGACAATTGCTTATGGTTTACATACAGTTGTCCTGAACAAATTGCTTCTGAGGATTTTTAAACAAATATTTTTCGTATACAGTATACATTAAAAGGCAAATACAACCATGATGTATACATGGTTAACTTTACAGTTTGTTAGTTAGTTAGTTCATTTTTGTTTTTGCGCATTATGGTAAAAGAATATTCCAGGCAATTTTTTTTTAAATATTTACATATTTTTTGAGCACCCAATCAGCATATTAGAATTATTTATGAAGATCATGTGATACTGAAGACTGAATTAATGGCTGCTGAAAGTTCAGCTTTGCCATCCCAGGAATAAATCACATTTTAAAATATATTAAAAAAATAGACAACAACTATTTTACATTATAATAATATTCCTCAATATTTTGGTTGTTACAGTTTACAATTTTTACAATTTATGATTTTCGTATTTTGATCAAATAAAAGCAGCTTTGGTGAGCATAATGGTCTTAAAAAAAAAAAAAAAAGAGATTTTAAAATTGAAAAATTTTTTAAAAATCCAACCAGCCCCGAATTTTTGAACAGTAGTTCATGCAAAAAATATTGGTATAACATATATTAAATATTACGTTTGCAGTGATCTAACACTTAAACTTTCAGTTCATCTTAAAAAATATAATGATTTACTATTTAATAATTTAGTAATAACACTGTTAAATGTATTATTTGCTATGCAATTTGATACTGTACACTGTAAATTTTGCCTGGGACCCTTTTGTCAGGGAACCCTGACAAAAAACACATATTTTACGATTGGGCTAGTTTTGAGTAGCAATTAGGTGAGTTTAGTTGTGAAAACCTCGCAACCCTGTCTATAAAATGAAAACACTGGCATACTGTTATGAACAACAGTTTTACAACTGTCGTCATTTTACATTTAGTCATTCTCTTTCAGCAAACAGTATATAATTATTGACAACTCATCCTCAACTACACAGATTTTTGTCCAATCAACTGACTTTTCGCAAAAACACGGCCCCTCGTTACTGTCGCGACGTCCGACGAGCCATTCTGCTCTCACGACACACATCATGTTCTCACGCAGTGAAAAATCGCAGAGCAAAAAGGAAACGGACAACGTGTCGATAAACAAAAGACAAACAGACAAAGTCTCAGCTTTCAAATGTTGTCATTTTTAAGAAATTCAAACAATTAATACCATTTTGTGGCTCTTTAATGTTGTAACAGATCACTGTAACGCCTCAATTCACGTGAACCAGTAATTTCTTCTTTACTAGTTATAGCCTGAAATAAACATGAGTGAACATCAGAAGTATCTCGTTTCAACCACAAAAAAGATGTCAATACATTAGTCATAACATTTTTTAAGTTTAAGTCCACCAATGTTAATTTACTCTCCTGTCTGATTTGTTTGCATTATGATTGGTCAGATGACCTGTCAATCAAACTCCCTGTGAAGGGTCAACTGATCTCCAAGTAAGAATGCATGAGAAAATCTCTGAGATACGTCCTGTCCAAATACATCAACACACAAAATAAATCCAAACTTGATTTTACAGGGCCTTTAACAACAGCTATGATTAAAATATGTGTTTTTTTCTTTCAATACAGGTTTACAAATGCACAATAAGCTATTTTATCCCCACCCGCAGTGATAAATCGAGTTTGAGCCAACAGCAGGCTAACAGACCCACGGCGTGCCACTCAAGTACTCTGTGTTCACAACACCAGTATCAGTTTGGCTGTCTGCCCCATGACTTCTCCGAGTTCAGGTCGCCTAGCAACCGCTCCCCTGCTATTTGAATTTTCATGCATCACTATGTCTGCAGTGATGTCACAGTTGCCCTGGCAACCATATGCCCGACTTATTGTGACACTTGCACTGTAAACTATCAGTCTACGGGCTAATGACATTTAGGAACAAAGCATTTGTATTGCTTTCTGAAAACCTAGTGCGATAATGAAGCTCTAATTTTTGCGTTCATCTAATTAGCTTTTTTTCTTCAGGGTATTAAATTGTAAAACAGATACAATAATAAGTAATGAACTCTTAAACAGCACAGCTTCTCTGTTCTCATCGCTTTTTCCTTTGTCTGTTTCTCTCCAAATAAACCCCACAAAATGGCTCCAACATAATTCTTCATATACGCACGCTGCCAAAAGTGAGGCATTGTTATAATCACGTAAATGACCAGTGCTGCCCAGTCAGTCAGAAAGCCACGGGATTGAGCCAAATATAGAGCAGGTCAAAGAGAATGAAACCCACAGGCCTTTTTTAGCTCTAAAGACACTAAGCCTCTGCGCTCGAGTTCCTCTTTTTATTTTCCTGCCTTGATTTAAAAAGGATGTTTCTGCATTTCGTTGACCTATGTCTTTCTTAATCATAGTCATTTCCTTAATCCCTATAAAAACACATATAGCTCTCTGCCACAATACTGGCAGAGCTAAACGTCAGACATTAATAGCACCCACTAATAAGGTCAAAACCGGGGTACAAGACATGGGGATTTTCTGTTATGCATTTTCCGACAAGATCGGGACCTTTGAACTCTTAATCTCGATTGATTTAGTGGCCTTTCGCTCTGAGAGAGAGTACAGGGTGCATCCTGTATCTTTCCAGCTCGAGCTAAAATGATCACTGACCTGAATGTACAAGAAGTGAACATCTCGTTTTTGTACGAACCCGAGCCGATGCTTTTGTTCATCTACCTCTAGAGAGTAAATATTGATGACTGGGTCAGTCAGGAGTCGCCAGGCCAGCGGTAGGAAAAAAAGCGATAATCTGTCTAGATCACTGCCTTGCCAGAGATAATCTGTCTAGTTCAGAGTGTACAGTACAATGAGGCAGCGCCACAACAGAGTAAAGCCGAGCATGGATATACAGACACAGGAAGCTGGTGTCTTCTGCCAGTCCGCCAGCTCCCACAAGACAGTAATGTCCTCTGGGTCCATTATAGTCCCTGAGTACATGAGGAAAGAGTCTGGGGAAAAGAGAAAAAAAATGACAAAGTGAACATGAAATTAGACAGAAAGACATTTATATGAAAGTGTACTTCAAAATTCACTTCTTAGCAGAGATACACACTTACAATGTACAGTAGCTCAGGTACAATGTACCTCGTTCTCAATCAGGGGGCATAAGAAAATTTCCACAGGGCCTCAAGATGACTAAAAAGCATTTTAATTCATACATTTCATTTAAATAACATTATTTTAATATTAAAATAATTACACTTTAATTTAAAGTACTAAAAAAAACTTACATTTATTATATAATATTAGAACATGATAAACTATTAAATAATGAAATAAAAATAATAATTCCTCCAAATGACTGTTGTTTTTAATTGAAGAACATTTTTGAAACTTCTGAAATGATAAAATAAGTAAATTCTGGTAATTCATTTAATATCAATACTATGGAAGCCCACCACTGAATAAAAAATGAAAAATGGAATTGCAACTTTTTATCTCACAATTCTAACTTTACATCTCGCAATTTGGAATTTTGTCTTTAGAATTGTGAGATATAAACACATTTCTGAGAAATGAAGTCAGAATTGTATGATATAAACTCGCAAGTGAAAGTTATAAAGTCAGAATTGCGAGATATAAACTAGACAAAAACTGACTGATTGTAATTCCGACTTTCCCTCAAATGTGTGTTTATATCAGGCAATTCTGATATAAATTCAAAAAGTCAGAATTGCAGGAAAAATTCAGAATTGCGAGATACAAACTAGCATTTGTGAGAAAAAAAAAAACATATAATAATAATTAATTTTTAGTTTATATCACGCAATTCTGACAAAAAAAGTTAAAAAATTTAAATCAAGAAAAAAATACTGATGACTCATCCTCCACTAGACAGATTTTTGTCTAATCAAATGCTCTCTTTCAGAATGCCCTGCCTATTAATTTCACCCAAGACAGTTTTTTTATTTTTTTACTTTAAGATCCACTATCCAAATTTACAACTGGACGTGTCAATAAGCTCTTCGCTGAGTGGCTTGTGCCACAACGCTTCAGGCTAATTTCCGGATTGAGCTGAATCATCCGTGTCACCTGGCACAAATTCATGTCTATTCACGTCTCTGCATTGACTTTTCATGTAATCTACTTGCCAAAATATATTAAATTCCTACCTGGTCTCACGATGAAAACTTTCCTCTGGGAACTTTTTCACAAGACGCGAAATCCGTACCAATAAGTGAATATCACGGCAGTTTTCAACAGAAATGAACACTAGAGGCGGTAAATCAGAGAGCACTTGTAATCGTTTTTGTACACAGTTATGATTACAGCTCCATATGTTTCGCTTTCCAGACATAACTAGCTTGCTCGGTAGCTCAGCCAGCACGGAACTGGACTTAGGATGTGGAATCCTTGGGTACGAATCCTGTGAAAAAAATTACTCACGACGAAAAAGCTAAAAGATGAGAGATCGAAAAACAAGCCAAAATTGCATGTTTGCGATTGTGTTTTTACGTCACATTCACTTTTGTTTATTCTATCGGGTTATTTTAAAATGTCACAGACCATTACAGTTATAGAGACACTCAACGGATATTTTACGTCAGAACTGCAGTGACACATACAAAACCAATGTCACATAAAACATACCATATTTACATTCATCTGTTCTCGGGGAAAAAAAACAAACAAACACTCTTTTAGCGCCACCCGATGGACATTTCACGTTGAATGTCAGGAACCTTACATGTCGGTACGTATTCTGAGTTCCCCGAGGCACATTTTCGTCATTAAACCAGGTTGTTAAATTTGCTTTTGGATGATTTTGGTGTTTATTATTGCGGAGAAACCAGCCAAGAGCTCCCACTAATTGAGTGTTATAGTGAGACTATGTTAATTTGCTAAGTGAATGAATTATTTTTGTGATGTGAACAGAGCAATTTCCATGTCCAAATCAGCAATATTCATATAACATTAGGCATAAAGTTCATGGATAAAGTGTGCATCCAGTGGACACTTTACTATCCCATGAAGCCACGGAAGAGGATTTGAATGGCAGTGAAGTGACACAACTAACGCTGGTAGGTTGAACATACTTTTTTAACGGTCACTAAGTAATTACTAATTCAAAAGAAGTACCTATTCAGAGCGTATGGCATTTCAGCCTAACTGTGATCTATCTAAAGCCTATAGGCTTTTTTGAAAAAAGCTCTTTGATATGTTCCACCCCAAACTTCCTGTTTTAACAATAAATACATCAATACAGCAAAGACAACTTTCAGGATTTATACCGTTTTCCAGTGTCAAGAAGAACACAATGAAATGAGATATCCCAGATAGAGTCCTGTCTGTCTTGCAATCTTACAAGTGTTTATCGCCGTTCGAGAGCATGTGATTGAACGCTTGTGTGGAATCTAGAGCTCTGCGTAATGTGACAGGTGATTTGTATGGGGTCTGGAGATTGCTGACAGGAGAACAAACTCATTCATTGTCTTCTGGTGTGCTGCCGTTTGACACTGTGGCACGCTGCCAAGCCCAGGCACTGCCAATGACATACAACAACAACTCAAATGTGCAAAACACATGATTACTACACGTCCCACAGATTATATCACAACAAACTATAAAGTGCAACATGTGCTGTTTCATAACGACATGCTCTCAAATAGGCCACTGGAGATATGCAGTAATGATAACTACATAAACAACACTGTACTCACGCAAACAGATCAACATAAAGGACCTGACAACATACAAAATGTTTTATTAAAAATATATATGGATACTTTTCTTACACAAGTGCATTGATTCACTCACGAGTGTGGAGTATTTTTTATGATGAATGGATGCACTTTATTGGACTTCAAATTCTCAACACCCATTCACTGCCATTATAATGTTTGGAAGAGCCAGGACTTTTTTTAATGTAACTCTGATTAAATTTCATCTGAAAGAAGAAAGTCATATACACCTAAAATGGCTTGAGGGTGAGTAAATCATGGAGTATTTTTTAGTTTTGGATGAACTATTTCTTTAAGCTAGGTCTGCTATAGTTTTGTTTTTGATACATTAACAAACACTGAAGGGAAGTTCCAGCAGATAAGACTTGGGAAATCCAAGCTTACTCCTCTCACTGCCATTTGCAGTTATGTCACGACAGACCTCACCCTGAAAAAACAAAGCACACAAGCATTAAGCCTGTTTAAATGTCACTTTGGATGACATAAAATAAAAATTTTACTCTGTGGGCGATAACAATTGACAGGTACTTGGCATAGCAATCAATTCGTCATAACACTTTCAACATAAGGAAAGTGATTTCATTTAAGAAGTTCGAAAACACCAGAAATGGGATTTCCACTTTCAGCGCTGGCAGAATAATAGAGGCAGGAGGCATAACAGGGCTATCCCCACAGCGCACTCGCAGCAAACCTGAGCAGACACGCTCAGGGGAACAGTTAGCTAATCTTGGGCCCGGAAGCTCAAAATAGAAAAGTGCAAATCATACCTGGATTTCCCAAACCTGCAGAAACTTCACTCAGCTAAAACTACCCACAGTTAAGTCAAACGCAAGAAAGTTTCAAGACTGTTTTGCACTACAAAGACAATCTTAGAATGTTTGCAGACTTGTGCTAAATGTGATTAGCATAGGCTTATTACTACACTGTAAAAAATAAAAAACACAATTTGTTGAGTCAGCTTAAAATAATTTGTTACCCTGCTGCCTTAAAATTTTAAGTTCAGTCAACTAAAATAAGTTTAGTTAACTTGAAATGTTAAGTTGTACTAAGTAACAACTTAGATATTTGTGTTTCCTAAACTTAACAGATGGGTAAGTAACCCAGCTGCCTTAAAATTTTAAGTTGATTCAACTCAAATATCTAAGTTGTCACTTAGTATAATTTAACATTTCAAATTGAATAAACGTTTTTTGAGTTGACTGAACTTAAAATTTTAAGGCAGCCAGGTTACAAATTATTTTAAGTTGACACAACAAATTGTTTTTTACAGTGTACATGAACAGTGTTGTTAATAATGACTAAAACTGTTAAAATAATTTTTGGTATTTAAAATAAATCTGAAATAAAATATAAATATAAAGGTGAAAAACTTAAATTAACATCAAACTACAGTAAACTGAGCTGAGTAATGACACTATTGTCTTTTTAAAGCTACTTAAAGCTTAAATTTGACTTGTTTCATAACTGACAATTTAACTACTAAAATTAAATTGCAATAAAAATAAAGATACACTTTGTGTCCTTGTTACAGGGTAATTACACACTGGAGTACTGAGTAATATTATCTAACTACATGTATTTACTAGTGCGGTCAAACCAATTAATCGCAATTAATCACATCAAAAATAAAAGTTTGTGTTTAAATAATGTGTGTAACAGTAATGATAATTACATACACAGCACTGTTATTACACACAACAAACAATGTTTTGGTGATTTTCATCTCTCTTTTTCTAGTTTAATGTGAAGAGGTGTCTATATGCAAGTCATTTTTAGCTTAAAGGTTGTTTGTATGAAACTTCCAACAAGCAACTTTGGTTCAGCGTTTGGGAAACCTGTTCGAAAACAATTAGACGCTTGAAATTAGACACTTTATCTTTAAAACTAATGTAAATGAGCTCTGCAATGATTGGCCAAGGGCCCTTTCCAACGCTATCTCACGGCAAAGCCTACGTATTTTACAAGGTGGCTAATTCATCCAAATTCGTACAACCTCACTCGTACGATTTTGTATGATTTGCCTAGACCCCAGTGACAGGTTGGATTTAGGGGCGGGGTTAAGTGAAGGGCATTCGTATGAAGTCATAACATTCCCAAGTATTTTTTATTCATATGATGCAAGTCATGGTAACCAAAACAACTTTGTCTTCAAAATATCTTCCACAAAAGAAAGGTTTGAAACGACATGAGGGTAATAAATAATGACAGTATTAAATACATAAATCTACACAGTACACACATATTAGACTTTTTTTGTATGCGATTAATCGTGATCAAGCGATTTGACAGCACTAGTACTTACTGTATAGTTAGGGTTAGAATGAAGGTTTGGTTTAGCTGCATGTAATTATGCATCATTTTTTATTATTACTGTAGTTCGATCATGACAACTCGAAAGATTTTAGCATTGTTTTTGTTGGTTATTGCTGTCGTAGATTATTGCTGATGCTGCTGCAAAGCAAGTACAATAAATTGCTACTGCCAATTCGCATGACAATACAGTGCTGAGCATTTAAAGGAGAAGTCCACTTCCAGAACAACAATTTACAGATAATGTACTCACCTCTTTGTCATCCAAGAAGTTGGATGGTTTTTTTTTTCTTCAGTCTTAAAGAAATTAAGTTTTCTGAGGAAAACATTTCAGGATTTTTCTCCATATAATGGACTGATATGGTGGCCAGAGTTTGAACTTCCAAAATTCAGTTTAAATGCGGGTTCAAACAATCCCAAATGCAGTTGTAAACAATCCCAGCCGAGGAAGAAGGGTCTTATCTAGAGAAACATTCAGTTATTTTCATTTAAAAAAATGTAAATACTTTTAAACACTTGTCTAAACACTTGTCTTGTTTTGCTCTCCCTAAACTGTGTATTCTGGCTTAAGACAGTTAGAGTATGTTGAAAAACTCCAGTTTTATTTTCTCCCTCAACTTCAAAAATCATTTTAAAATCATCCTACATCGCTGCAGAAGTACCAACCCAGTCTTTGTAAAGTGAACATGCAAAGATCATCAAACACCCTTAACAAAAAAGGTAAAACAGCGATATAGGACGACTTTGAAGTTGATGGAGAACATGAGATGGGAGTCCAGGCAGAGTAAAACAAGACGAGCGTTTGAGATTAAAAAGTATATAAAATTATTAAATTATTATTCTTATGAAAATAACTGATTGTTTCGCTAGTTAAGACCCTTCTTTCTCGGCTGGAATCGTTTACAACCACACTTGCAATTGTTTGAAAGCCGCATTTAAACTGCATTTTGAAAGTTCAAACTCGGGGCACCATTGAAGTCCGCTATATGGAGAAAAACACTAAATTATTTTCCTTAAAAAAAACAATTTCCTTACGACTGAAGAAAGAAAGACATGAACATCTTGGATGACAAGGGGGTGAGTACATCATCTGCAAATGTTTGTTCTGTAAGTGGACTTAAGACATACTGCTGCTGCACAAATAGCATATCTAATAACCCGTCGCAGATCTATACAGGTGGAGCTGGGGAGGTGGAGGGTTTCAGACGAACTCTGAAAGCGTGCTGCGAACTGCTCTAGTGAATGCTAACCAGCCATTTAAATGTAAAGCTGCACATGCAACATAAACCAATCAGGTTGTGCCAAGTAGTTTACCACTGTGAATATCATCAGTTCTCGTTTTAGATCCATCACAATGCACCATCTAGAATTTCATGAGTTTGGCATTAAGTACTTGTAATGTTTAACAAGGACACAGTAAAATAAAGTGTTAATGATTTAAAGCTAAACAGAAATATACAAAATGCTCAAGTGTTACTGAATGTGGAATTTTCTGAATGGTGGCCAACTCTACAGATTCCTCTACAAATTCCCTCCATAATCAGGTTATGAAAGGCCAGTTTAGGGTCAGGCGAAGTCAAAGGCAGTGTAGTGGTTCTGGTAGGCTGAACCTTTAGATCAGCTGACAAAAAGCGAGATGGCAGAGACCGTGTCTTGATTCTATTGAAGAGAGAGAGAAAACCGCAAGCTCTCACATGTGACACCATGTGAGTCTGGCTCCAGCAGAGAGAGCGAGGGAGCGTGAGACTGCCGGGCTGAGACAGTGAAAGAGAGAGATCTGCTTTATGTAAGTGTCTGCCGTGAGAGGCTGGATGTTTGGAGGACTCACATGCTGATGTTGTGGTCTCTACTAACCAGGCTAAGTGTGGGATGGCCCTCTCTCCTGCCCGTCCCCTCCCCTTCCTGCCTCTGCTCCCCGCTTCACCCCTGGCACTCTGAAATGCAGCTGGGACAGGGTGTGCGTGTGTGGGCGAGCATATTTGTGTGTGTATATCACTGTTGGGAAAGGTACAAAACTGTGCCCATTTAAAAAAGTCGTTAGTTGTGTTATAAGTTATACATTGAAGTGATTTAAAGGGATAGTTCACCCAAAAATTAAAAATTTCTAAAATGAAAAAACCCATAAGACCTACGTTTATCTTCAGAACACAAATTAAGATATTTTTGATGAAATCCGAGAGCTGACCCTGCATAGACAACAATGCAACTGACACGTTCAAGGCCCAGAAAGGTAGTAAGGACACTGTTAAAACAGTCCATGTGACATTAGTGATTCATCCTTAATTTGATGAAGCTACAAGAATACTTCTTGTGTGCAAAGACATGCTGCACTGCTACTTACTGAAAAAAGCAGCTTTTTACTGGAAAAGCTACTGATTTGTAAACAATTGCGCTGCTGTCACTGTCTACTGAAACTAAATTATGTTAGCAATGGCGGTACTCTAGTTATTTACTCACTATTTACTTGTGTGCGTGGGTGAGTAGCGGAAAGATCTGAGACTCCAACTTTGCATTAAGCATGCTCAAAGAATAGGCTTGTGTCTAGTTGGCCTCCACCCTCCTTACTCACACATACATACACACACTCCAACACACACACACTTTCTGAACCCCAGCCTTCCCCCTCGCCAGCGCAGGCAGCTGGCAAAACACAAAGGGAAGAAGTGTGCAACTGGTGCGATAAAGCCGGGAACATCTTGTCATGTCGTCGTCAGCAGAACACATTCTCCAAACAATAAATCCTCATGCGCCGAGCTCTGCCCCTCCACCCTCGCTGTAAGATCACCACTGGAGACCCTCCCGACTCTTTCACATTCACGAGACGCTCCAACACTGCCTTTTAGAGTCACAAAGAGACAAAAAAGTCCCATTCACTACTCGCTACCCCCCTCTGCATCTTGGTATCTAACACAAGGGCCAAAGCGAGGGAGTAAACTGTACCCCCCAAATCATTTCGTTGTGATTTTTTAAAAAAACAACACTGAAAGGGATCTTTAAAGGCAAATTTAGAAAAGTAAAAAAAAAAAAACACTTTTTTAAAAAGTAGCATAAAAAGTCACATAACAGCTAAAAGTCACCATTAAAATCTAAATTGACAATTCTTATTGTTCCACCCTATATTTTTTCTCGTTCAAGAACCTATTTCACTTATATACACGTCACACTATGGAAGAAAACGGCATTGCAACTTTCACGTCATGCCTATTAATGTGATAATTAGGTGGAAATCTTACTCTCTGCCAGCTTTCACATCACTCACAAAGCTTGTCAAATCTTTTGCAATGCATCTTCATCAAGCATATTTGAATATACTTGAATATGCATATGAGGGTTGAGAGCTGCAAAAAACAGGGCAAGATTATCAGTGAATTACAGTTTTTCTTTAGTGCACAAAAAGTGACTTATGACTTTGAATATTTGAAAGTCTTACAGACCAGCTTTCTAAAACTTCTGATGCTTTTTTTTGGAGTTTTGGCAGTAAAAAAAAAAAAAAACATTAAAAAAAATAATAATAATTTCAGTAACACTTCACCTAAAGCCTTTATACAAGAAATTACAAATGTAGTTTCAATACATAATAATATAACATAATATAATTAATATATTGTTTTAAGAATATATAATAATATGATACATTATAATACATTATTATGAATACATTTATAATGCATTATACATAAATGCTTTATGTAAAGTGTTACTATTATTTCTAAATTCTTAAAGTAAAAAGAATTTCCAAAATTGTCAACGATATCTTGTTTATATATAGATTTATTTTATCAGTAACAAAATTGTTCATTATTTACAACTGTAATATTGTAAATGTATATTTTTATAATTCATATTTTTACATTTATTTGTATTAATATTGGATCTTTAATTATTTACAGTTTAACATGTATACTACTGTTGCAGTTAATGCTAACTTAAAGTTATTCTTTAAAAACATATTTTAATATTGTCAGATATATTAAAAAAATGTATAAATAATTTCTAATTATTGATAAATAAAATGTAGAAATAATTTCCATTATTGTTGCCAATATAAAAAAAGTAAAAAATAATTTCCAATATTGCCACTGATAAATTGTTTCTTTTTTTATTTTATCAGTAACAAAATTGATCGTTATTTACACATTTTATTAGTAAGAATATTGGAAATGTTTATTTTTATCATTTATATTTTTAAATTTATCTGGATTAATATTGGATCTTTAATTGAGCGTGCTTATTTACACTATTTTGATATTTAGATTACCTTTGCGGTTAACGCTCACTTAAAATGAATTTTTAAAAACACAAATGAGTTAATATTGTCACAGATGAACTTAAAAAAATATATAAATAATTACCAATACTGTTGCAGATAAATAAAAAATGTAAAAAAAAAATCCAATATTGACAAATTGTGTATATACATTTTTTATTTTATCAGTAAAAATTGGTCATTATTTACACGTTTTATTTTGTAAATGTATATTTTTATAATTTATATGTATTATATATAATTTATATGTATATGTATTCATTTGTAAATTTATCTATATTAATATTGGATGTTTAATTGTGTGTGCCCATTTACACTATTTTGTCCTTTAGATTATTTTTGCGTTAACGCTCACTTAACGTAACCCTTTAAAAATACTTTAATAACACTAAAAAAATGAAGACTTCTTTAAGTTTAACTTAATTTATTTAATAATAAAGTTCCATCAAATTAAACTGAATAATCATTACGTATTTGAATAGAATAATTGATTAAGGATTGTGAAAATACATTAAAATGAAAATATCTAACGATTATTCAATTCAATTTGATGGAATTTTACTATCAATTAAATTGTGTAAATTAAAAAAAAAGCCTACTTTTTTTTTTTTTGAAGTGCACTGTTGAAAGAAAAAAAAATTAAATCTCATTGAATAGCAATTTTTTCATACTGTATATTGTAATGTTGAGATACCTGAATTCATGTTTCACACTTGATTAACTGATTTTAATTTCTAGTGTTTTATTTTGTATTTATTTAGACAAAAAGTTGTTTTAGTATTGTGTGTGTGTTTCTTTACGTTTTATTTTTTGCATTTTTTGCCTTTATTATGATAGGATAGCGTACAACAGACAGGAAGTGATGTAGGAGAAAGAGAGAGATGGAGGGGGGTGGGATCAGGAAAGGTCTTCGAGCCGGGATTCGAACTTGGGACGCCTAAAGCGCAACAGTGCTATATATAGCCACTAGGCTATCGGCGCCGACAATTTTCAGCTTATTAGTAATCAGCCAGAACTGTAATATTCTTCCATCCCTACCTTTAACGCATAATTAATAAAAGTTACAGGTCTGTATGTATTCTAGATCAAGTTCCCCGGTCAATCAGAGCCGGTGAGACATTAGGACAGAGCGAGCACTCTCTGCTAGAGGGTAGCAGCGTGTTCCGTAGCGTCAGGCGCTCAGAGACCTGTTCTGCGAATCCTCTGAGGACATCGGTGCAAAGTCTGCCGCTGTCTGACTGTTCCCATGGCAACGGCCAGGTGAGCAGACAGGCTGGAGAACACGGTGGGAACATGTGACTCTCCCCACATGCTCAGACACACAAACAGATCTGTCAGTTAAACGCCACGCTGCCTCACAAAACAAAAGCACACCTAGATAACAGTGACAACGGGTTACTACTGATGCATGCATGTGCAAATCTCTTGTAATTTAAAATCTGCACACACAGCATTTCTGTGACTGCTAACTAACATTCACAAAGACAAGGCAGCGTTTTCGGCATTAGCTCGGATGGAAAGACAGTGAGGGAGAGAGAGAGAGAGAGAAAGAGGAGAGGCGGGGCCATCTGCCTGGGGACTGGAACTCAGAGGTGTCATGAAGTCTGAACATCATGTAACGAACAGAACTCTGACGGCAAAGAGAGAAAGTGGGAGAGAGAAAGAGAGAGGACAAGAGGATAATTAGCTACTGTGAAAAAATAGTCCTTGGCTACTGTGATGAGTTCTTTCTCACCCAGTGCCTCATATAACAAAGGAGCCAAAGAATAGATATTACTCAGTCTTACATCAAGCCAAAGTTATTACTGTTAACTCAGATTTTATGTTTAATAAACTATAAGGAAGGCAAAAAAAAATATTTCCGTTAACAGAAATAAAAGTAAAAAAACTGTTTTAAATAAAACTAAACCGAGACTATAAACATGCATTAGGCAACAACCTCAAATAAAACACTTTATGTAATTTTATTTATGAGCAGTAGCTCAATATTCCAAAGTTTGGAACATTCTTGACAATAATTAAATATATCAGATTGTTCAATTCAAAAGAATTTAAGCATGAATGATTCTCTATGTATTTTGTTAATTTAATTTAATTATTTATTTAATTTAAGTTTATTTAATTGTGCTTTTATTAATTTTATTGTGACTTTTTGCTCGATTTGTACTTTTTATTTCACACACACACACACACACATATACATACATATATATATATATATACACACATATATACACACATATATATATATATATATATATATATATACATATATATATATATATATATATATATATACATATATATATATATATATATATATATATATACATATATATATATATATATATATATATATATATTTTTAAGACAATGTAAGCACAAATTATTCTCTATTATTGTGATTTTTTTGCTTAATTTTTGGCATATACACTACCAGTCAAAAGTTTTTGAACAGTAAGATTTTGAATGTTTTTAGTCTCTTCTGCTCACCAAGCCTGCTTTTATTTGAACCAAGTGCAGCAAAAATTTGAAATATAAAATCTGAATAATCGTTTTCTATTATATTTATTCCTTTGATTTCAAAGCTGATTTTTTAGCATCATTTCTCCAGTCACATGATCCTACAGAAATCATTCTAATATTCTGATTTGCTGCTCAAAAAACATTTATTATTATGTTGAAAACAGCTGAGTAGAACTTTTTTCTAATAAACAGAAAGTCAGAAGAACAACATTTATCTGAAATAGAAATCTTTTGTAACATTATAAATGTCTTTCTCATCACTTGTGATCAATTTTAAGCATCCTTGCTAAATGATATAATGTAGAATGTCAGCTTTTTATTTCAGATAAATGCTTCGGTCCATAAAAAAATGTACTCAACAGTTTTAAATATTGATATTAATAATAAAAATGTTATTCTTATAAGTTTCCAAGCATATTAGAATGACCTCTGAAAGATCATGTGATGCTGAATACTGTAGTAATGATGCTGAAAATTTAGCTTTGATCACAGAAATAAATTACATTTTAAAATATATTCAAATAGAAAGAAGTTATTTTAAATAGTAAAATATTTCACATATAATACTGCTTTTGCTGTACTTTGGATCAAATAAATGCAGGATTGGTGAACAGAAGAGACTTCTTTATAAAAACATTAAAAATCTTACTGTTCAAAAACTTTTGACTGGAAATGTATACTAGTTTCTTGATACAAAATCTGCACCCAGTTCATGTGTTCTTATAAGTCGGAAAATTAAAATGAGTATGGTGTATTTTTTTTTTCAGAATAACCTAAAACAACACTAAAACTACAAATAAAAACTGGAAATAATAAATATAATAAACAAAACGAACTGAAGTTAAAAAGTAAAAAGCAAAAAAGATTAAATATAACTATTTATGCTAACTAAACTGAAATTGACAACCAAAATACAAAAAGAAATGCAATTTATACACCTATAATAACCACCTCACAGTTTAAGCATGTCAAATGACACGTCACTGCTCAAATAAATGAAAACGTGCAATTCTGCTTGCAAGTTTTCATAAGACTTAAAAGCGAGACAAACGCTATGTGATGGAGTTCAAAATCATCCATCACCGTTCGAGCTCGTCAGCAAGTGTCAGATTTTCGTAAGCTAGTGGCTCACGCGTGGCTATTTAATTCATAATGAATGACGTGCTGAATGTGTATCTCCGCTCTGCATTACTTATTGATAGGATTCTCTTAGCGTCTGCTACCATAACTGGTATGAGAGGCCGCTAGTGCACCAGCTAAGGGGAAATGCACTTGCAGTAGCTCCAGGGTCAGGGAACAGCGCAGCACTCGCACTCGGCTTAGGTTTCAAAGACACATGTGGCTCAGGAAATCCCATCGGATCTTCTGTACAGCCACTTGAGAGCCCCTGCAGCTCAGCAGGGAGACTGTGGCTATTTCAAAGCCTGGGGGCCCTTATTGGCCCACGATGTAGAGACGAATTTCACCCAAGGCCACTGGAAGCACGGGGCGGTCCAATTTTAGAGCTGTAGGCTGTGGTATATAAGGACATGTTTGCAAATACAGTCACCAGGGTACATTGGAGGGGTATTTTTAGAAGATCTTTAATAGGCATCCTGAATTAGCATGGGGCAAAATATAACTCATAATATGATTCACTCCAGATATGAGCATGAGCCCTAGTTTGTTATGACATCATCCAGTGGTCGAAGAAAGACCCTGCCTTATAGAGAACAGGGCATGAATTTGATGCACCTGTGAGGTTGACCCAAGCATGAACTCTGGGTTGGTAGGAAAATAATGGGATTCACAAGTTGTTCTGGGTGATAAAAGTTGGAAAGCTTTCAAGCTTCAAAAATGGTGTTTAAATTAGTCTAACAACTCATGCTTTATTTCATGTCTTTTCAATAGATTCAATAGATTTGTGTAAGGAATAGACTGATTACTGATTGAATCAGCAATGAGTTGTTAACTGCTGCAACATAATCACTGAACAAATCTGAACTTGAGTCAGTGAGACTAAATTATTGAGTCTGTAAGTTAAACCCAAATCAGTTAGATCTGAATTAGACTCAGTGTTAACCGAATCACTAAGTGAGCTGAATTAGTGAATTAGTGAGTGAATTCAAGCCAAGAGTCAGTGAGTTAAGTCCAAATCAACTGCACTGAATCAATGAGTTACAGTCAATGAGATTGAATAACTAGTCAATGTGATTGAATAACTGAGTCAATAATTTGAATTAGAGTCAGTGTAATGAGTCAATGAGAATCAGATCCTGAATCAGAGCCAATGAGACTGAATCACTGAATCAGTGAGATGAAGCCAAAATAGTCAGACTAAAACCTTGAGTCAGTGAGTTGAACTCAAATCAGTGTGACTGATTCATTGAGTCAATTATTTGAATTAGAATCAGTGTAACCGAATCATTGAGTAAGTGAGCTGAATTAGTAAATAAGACTGAATGATTGAATCAGCGAGCTGAAGCCAAACCAGTTAGGCTGAATCCTTGAATCAGTGAGTTGAACTTAAATCAGTGTGACCGATTCATTGAGTCAGTGAGAGTCGATGGGATCAAATTATTTTAATTCAAGCCAAAGAGACCAAATCAGTGAGTTAAGTCCAAATCAGTTGGACTTAAGAGTCATTGAGACTGAATCACTAAGTCAGTGAGTTGAAGCCAAAATAGTCAGACCGAATACTTTAGTAAAGTATACTTTAGTATAATTTAGTTTACTATACTGATTCATTAAGTTGGTGAGACGAATTACAGTCGATAAGATCAAATCATTTGAACTCAAGCCAAGGAGACCAAATCAGGAGACCAAGTCAGTGAGTTAAGTCCAAATAAGTTGCACTGAATTATTGAATCATTGAGTCACTCATTGAGTGATTTACGGTCAATGAAATTGAATAACTGAGTTAGTGAATTAAATTTGAGTCAGTGGGACTGAATCATTAATTCAATGATTTGAATTAGAGTCAGTATAACCAAATCAATTAGTCATTGAGAATCAGTTGCTGAATCAGAGTCAATGAGACTGAATCAGTGAGTTGAGGCCAAAATACACTGAATCCTTCAGTTAGTGAGTTGAACTCAAATCAGACTGATAGATTCGTTAAGTCGAAGAGATGAATTAGAATCAATGAGGTCAAATTTTTTTAAAGCATCCAAATCATGAGTCCAACTCAGTTGCACCGAGATTGAATAACTGAGTCAGTGAACTGAATTAGAGTCAATGGGACTCAAGCATTGAAAATAGACAGACTGAATTCTTGAATCAGTGAGTTAAGTCCAAATCAGTTGCACTGAATGCATAGTCAGTGAGTTACAGTGAATCAGTGAGCTGAATTAGAGTCAATGAGATTTAATAACTTAGTCAATGAGACCAAAGAGACCAAATAATTGAGTTAACTTGAGTCAGTAAGACTGAATCACTGAGTTAGTGAACTGAGCCCAAGAACTGTATCTCGATTGTGAACAATAATTTAGTCTGGATTTGTGAACTTGACCAATCAATTAATTGAAGCAATCAGACTTAACTGACTCAAGATTTCTTTATGATTTGGACAACACAACTCACAGACATGACAAGGAGTGCTTGATGATATTAAAGGAATGTAAAGATAGCAACAGAATTAAAATTTAAAGGTTTTAAAGATTTGGACGCAACAGTGAGTTGGATGCAAGAATCTTAATACAGGTTCACCCTGCTCACCTTCAGTCCACACCAGTCATGTCTCATAAATTCAGCGAACGAAAGTGACTCATCTGCCTCGCTGTCAGTCCCGACTGATCTTCACATGTTGTTTAGATGCTGGAGGACATGCACTCCTTTCACTTCAGATTCCAGAGGACAGGAGTGACTGACCTTGTCTATGGACACAGAACTGCTGTGTTTGTCAGTATTGAGGAACCTGTCACATCCATCTCCAGCTAATTGTCGTATTAGATTATTGATGGCAGGTATGAATGTGCCTTAACGACACAGGGGCTGCCAAAACAGCTCTCCATAAAGAAATCTATAGGCTCTGTCAATTCTGCATGCTGAGCGATTAAGCTAACCTCACTCCCAGTCTAACTCCCCTTTGCTGTCCTGGAGCACATGAAGGGGAAAATTGCTTTCACAAGGTAGCAGTGAGTTTGGATCCCATCACAGGGACATCTTATTGGAATGTCAGCTTTGATGAATGGATACAAATGAACATTCCCTACATTGGAGGCCTTTCGCTGAGGAAGAGGATCACTGCTGCTCTTGCTCTTCAGTGTCTGCTATCAGCTGATCCCTCAAACAGCGGGGGGAGGTGAAGTAGGTCGGCATAAAAAAGCTCAGCTTGAGGTAATTCATACCACTTTGAATCGTTAGAAACATCAGGACAAAGTGGGCGCCTAAAACCAAGCTCAAGGTCGACCTTTACACTTCCTGTTTCCTGTTCACTTGCTGATGTGGTTCAGATTCCAGACTCCAGACATCTCAAAATGGACATGGCTGGATAAGCATACTTGGTTATTTAAGTGACTTACATTGTCTGACTATTAACTGATTTTTCTCTATTTAGTCATCAAAAATAGCTTGAAACAAGTCACAACTGAGCCGCTGTGTATCTCCATTCAAACACAGCAGTGTTTAGTTTATGACTCAACGTGCATTTTTAATTGAATTTAGTGAGTCAATGATTCAATTTCCCAGTCACTTAATTGCTTCATTCCTGAATAAATCAGTCGTTCGAACCAATCAAATGAATGAATGATTCAGTAATTAATTCAGTGACTTGCCGCCACCTACTGGCAGTTTTATTTTATTTTTTTATTTTTTTTTTTTAGAGTATCTTAGGTAATCAATGGTTGACAAAATGAACCCAAAATAAAAATTCTGCCATCAAAGACTTACTTTCTTCTGTGGGATACAAAAAAAGTTACATTTTTAATAATGCACTGTACTTTTTATGTGCAACTACAATGAACGGGGACATTCATTACATTTTTTTTGTTTATTATTTTTTTCCATTAACTGTTCAGAACTGACCAGATCTGTGAGTTGAACTTAAGAACTGGATCAGTTTGATCATTGAACAAACCATTCAGGCAGGTTTTGTGCACTAAATGAACCAAATCACTGAGAAGATCCAAATCAAAAGACTGATTCATCCCTGAATCAGACGTCACTTTATGACAACTAGGACGGATACCAAGTTTCTCAGTGGATAACAGCTTAATCTCGGTCTGTTTCTCACACAAAGCTATGACAGTACTTCAGAAGACTCCGAATACAGCGCACAACTTATATAGACTACCTTTATAGAGCTTGACAGCCCCACTTCTCATTAACTTTCATTATACACAAGAGAGTATCTGGGTATTCCTCAGAAATTCTCTTTCTGACTTCCACAGAAGAAAGTCAGTTGCATGGGTGTGGTACAACTCAATGACAGAATTAATTTTTTTTGGTAAGCTAGACACTTTTGGATTGTTGCTGAGCATTTCAGAGCTGTAGCTTATAAAACTATCCAGATGAAGTAAGTTCTTTGTCTCATGCTTGTTTTGGACACAGGCTGATGAAGACACAGCTGATCCCAAATCAGATACCACAGGCAGACTGTGTCTTACGCCAGAGTAGGATAAACATAAGCGCCTGAGTGTCTGCAGTATTTGTGGTGCGTACTCTCATGTTCTCTGCAGCGTTAATTGCTGCCGTTGTGCTATAAATAGAGAGCGCACATCCACGGCCAGGTTTCTTTGTCCCTCTCCTCTGGATTCAATATGCCGCTGCTATTTCTGTGAGTGCTGCACTCCAAAATAGCCAGTATTGAGCTCTAGTGGATCCCTGTGTGCTTGCCTGTAGCTCTAAAAATAGCACCTGTCAGATATTTTCTCCAGCGTGCCGACTGCATTCAGATGAGCTAAAGGGGTATTAATATCCACCGGCAGCATTGTCATATCCTGCAACTGATCACGCATAACGTGGGTGGAGTGCGTTTTGGAAAGTGTGTGTGACTTCATGATTGTGTGTGTGTGTGAGGATGAGTGTAAGCTGACATCATCTGGCTCCGACGTCTCCTCTACTTCATTCTCAGTGACCTCCTGTTTGTAGCTCAGGAAACCGCACTGTGATCCCGACCCCTATGCGTGCACTGAAACTGTAGACTGCCATGTTATAAGAGAAGAAATTATATTAAAACTGCGTTTTCTTCTGTTCCTGTGCATATACAAAACCCAGGGCTGAAAAATGGCGTGCTGATGATTAAAGGCACTCACATGTTGTTGTTATAGCACTGTATTGTGGTGTTGTGTGCAGGATGCTGTTGTGTGCAACTCCCTCGGAGCTCCTGTGTCTGTCCCCTCTGACTCCAGCCATTAATCAAACTCCCTGCAGTCAGACCTGCATAATGCAAACCAGAGCTGACGACATGTGCAGCCCCCCGGCTCCTAGCCACAGGAGAGAAGAGAAGAAGAGAAAAGAGGAGACAAATAGAAAAACAAACACATCAATAATTATAATTTCAGCGACATGAATCTGTCACAGTGGAGTTTCATTTGTTATTTGTTGTCTGATATTATGCACACTTTTTACTACACTATTCCTCTTGTAGGTAACATGAAATAGTGTTCGGAACCCATTTTACATCTAAAATGTGACATTTATGATTGAAATTTAATAAGAAAAAACAGGGGATGTGTATGAGCAGAACAAGTTACGTTGCAAAGAAAAATTTTGGATGAAATGTACATATAAAGAGCAGTAAATATGCTAAAAAAAAAAATAAATAAAAATCTAAATTTAGTCATGAAAGCCTTTTTTCCCCACAATTTCTGAGCCATTTAATATGAAAGCCTGTTTTTGCTGCTGAATTAAAAAAAATTAAAAAGGAAAGGACATTTTCTCACAATTCTGACTTTTTTTTTGCAACTGCGAGTTTATATCTCACAAATCTGAGAAAAATGACAAAATTGTGAAATATAAACTCACAATTACAAGTTATAAAGTCAGAATAGTGATATAAACTCACAATTCTAACTTTTTTCTCAGAACTGCGTGAAATAAACTTGCAATTGCGAGTTATAAATTCATAACTGTCATAAAAGTCATAAACTCGCAATTTTGATAAATAAAGTCGCAATTCTGAGAAACAAAGTCAGAATTGTGAAATATAAACTTGCATTTCTGAGAACAGTCATTTTTTTTTCCCTTAAAATTGGACTTTATAACTCACAATTGCGAGTTCATATCTGACAATTCAAAAAAAAAAATCAGAATTGCAAGAAAAAAAAAAATGCCAGAATTGCAAGAGAAAAAGTCAGAATCGCGAGTTTGTATCACGCAATAGGAGCAGTAAATATGGTCAATTTTAACTTTTAAATAGCTAAAAAAATAATATTAAAAACTTAAATAAATTTACTCATGAAAGAATTTTTTTCCACAATTTCCAAGCCATTTATTATGGAAGCTCATTTCCGCCACTGAATTTAAAAAAAGGAAATTGCGACATTTTATCTCAGAATTCTGACTTTTTTCTCGCAAAAGCAAGTTTACATCTCACAATTCTGTCAGATATAAACTCATAATTGTGAGTTTTAAAGTCAGAATAGTGAGATATAAACTCGCAATTCTAACTTTTCTCTCAGAGTTACAAACTGCAAGACAAACACACAATTCTGAAAAAAAGTCAATTAGGAGTTATGAAATCAGAATTGTGATATATATATTTGCAATTCAGAGAACATAGTCTTTTTTACAATTAAAATTGGACTTTATAGCTTGCAATTGTGAGTTTATATCTCACAGTTCTGACTTTATCTCAGAAACTAACTTTTTTATTCAGTGGCGGAAACAAGCTTCCATAATTTAAACCATGTGTGGTTGAGTCAAAAATCCCAAAGACAATTTCTAGATGAAATGTACACAATAGAAGCAGTAAATACGGTAAATTTTGACTTGTAAACAGCTAAAAAAATTTTTTTTATAAATTTAGTTGTGAAAACCTTTTTTTTTAACAATTTCCAAGCCTTTTAAACCATTTGTGATTGAGACAAAATTTGAATATGATCATTTTAACAATACATACCACAGAACCACAGATTATTTTTTTTTAAATAGATTATCTTTAAAATACATCATAGTCTAAATATGATGATTACCATGTGAAAACAAAATATAAAGGCAGCAATCTATATTTTAATGTATAAAGACCCATTTAAAAACAATGTCAAATTTGTCAAATCTATTTATATATACACTTATATGATTTCTTCTATCTTTGATAATGACATGTGTTTGCAAACACAAGTACAAAAATAACCATAAACGTTCAAATGACTATTTAGGTCTTGATTGTAGGTTAGTGTAACACCTCATCCTGGCCGCAGCTATCATTTGGCCAACAGACTCTCTCTCTTAACCCTAATATAGACTCTCTACTGTATTGGCGCCTGCCAATCTATTCTACATCTATCCTACCCCATTAATAGAACAACCTTGCAAACATAGACTGCATGGCGTATTCACTGGCTATATTTGGCACAAAGTGGAAAAAAAGAGCAACTAACACTCAAATCTAACACCCACTGACTAAATATGACTAAATTCAGCAATTTATATAGTGAATCATCATCAGTCTCACTGACTTTCAAACCAGGCTAGAAATAGACTGCATTTCTGGCAAGAATATGGAAGATATGAAACTATGTTTTTAGTAGTGTAAAATAGTCATAGATGCTCTTAGAAGGGGCAGGGGAGACACTGCCCCCTACAGGAAGGCATTGGGAACAAGAGCTGTTTATATGAGCACATGCCATAGTGGGAAGGTAATCTCACCACTGCATCACACACCTGATAACATCATGAAAACCTCAGTCTGTCTCCAAAGAAGTGCGTATTTAAGATAAAGCGAAGATAAGCAGTCAGGTCTGAAACAAATTAAAGAACAATTACACAGAAAGAATAAAGACAATGCGAACTGATCCATGAAATTGTATAACAAGCTATTTAAAAGAATGGTATAACAAGCAATCAATCATGTAATGACAAATACAACCACATGGGATCTTTGTTAAAGGAATATTCTGGGTTGAATAAATGTTACACTATATATATATATATATATATATATATATACACACACACACACACACACACACACACACAATTATTATAGAATTTACTGATATTTAAAATAGCCTTTATTCTTAGATTTTAGCAATCATTTTGTGCATGTGTCATTTTTTATAAAAAATTGTTTTGATATTTTACTATTTCACTAAAACGAAATTCATCTATTATTTATAATATGTATCTATATTAACAAATGTATATACATAATAGAACTTATTCATATTTCAAACTAGCTTTCATTTTTAGATTCTAGCAATAATTTTGTGTCATTTTTATTCATATTTTATTTTTTTTTGTTTTGATATATTACTATTAAACTAAAATAAAATAGGAAATTCATCTAATATTTAGAATTGTTTATTTATAATAGCTAACTTATTTATAATAATATTTAAGTAATATTTTCATATTTAATTAAAATTGAATGATTAAATAAATAAGTAAATAAATAAATGAGTTTGTGGCATAGCATTAATTACCACAAAAATATTTAGACTTAATTGGATAATTAATATTAAAAAAAAAAAATCCATACAAAGAGGCACTTACAATCCAAATGATTTTAAGATTTAAAAGCAGAACTATGATGCATTTAATATTCTAAAAGCATGTACATTAATCACTCTTTTTAACCATATGTATTATTTGATCTGCAGTTTAGGCATGCAACAAAGTTGTAAAATTTGGTAAATTTATATTACATTCGGTAAAATTGGAATTTAAATGAACAGAAAACACTACAAAGCAATTTATTCGCATAAAAGTATCACAAGGCTCAAAAGTAGAGCATCTCATTGTGTAAAAGGCCACTTCCATTTTCAGTTGGTCACTGACATTTTGCTTAAAAGAAAACACAAAAACAATATGAGAGTTAATTGGTACTACATTACTATAATATTGAACGTCAAAATGAACTGATGAACAGTAAAAACACTGAACAGTTGTTTTTACTGAAGAACAGTAAAAAATTATAATGAATATGTTATATGATGCATATATTTAGCAAAATGCACCTCTCTGGAGTTCATTTTTGTAGCTGACTAACGAGTTCACGGTCACCAAATATGTTTTTTTCTGAGGTAAACGTGACGTTACGTGACATTTTGTTTACAAGCTGTTATGTTGTCATCATTCCGCGGTTGAAGTACTGATTAAGCGATTACATGAGACAGCATTCAGATTTCGGTAAGTTGTACTTATTCTTTTAACATACCTTTGGATGTTTATTCATGTTTACTCCGAGACGTAACTATTATTAAAGCGGAAGAGACGATGAGTTCAATGCGCTTCCCACTTCCGCCTCTCTTGAACTGAGGCGCTACAGCGATCTGACACTACATTAAACAACGCCAAAACGGTATTTACTGTTTGAATAATGTAATAAAATGAACAGAACTTGAAATCTAATACTTTGTTTCATATCAAAAATACGAAACCACAAAGTGTATTGTGATTTATACAATGGGAGGCGCGCTACACTTCCATTCATTAACTGAAAACAGGCTAGACTAATCGATTCTTGGGATTTAAGAATTGATATCATTTTTTAAAAAAATGAGAATCGATTAAAATCAAGAAATTGATTACCCAGCCCTAATTTATTGTCAATGATAATAGCTATAAACTACAGTACAGCATTGTGCTGTGACACTACAGAGACGTTTTGCTGTAGGTCACATGCTCACAGATCTGAGGTTGTAAACTACACCTACATAAAGAATGGAGTGTTAAGACCATCACACATCTATAACTGATACTCATTGGTTTTCTATACAATCACAAACCATAAAGAGCTGATAAACAAGCAGCAAATACCACATACACACACGTGCGAACACACATACACAAGCCCTGCGGGAAGCAGCAGGCTCGTCTTGTAGCAAAGACTGTATCAGTGCTCAAAGCCTGTGAGTAGCTCCCTCTCGTCTGGGTTATTCTGCCTAATCCCATCACAAGACAAATCCCCTTTAGCCAAACACACACACAAATGCACCAAAGTCCATTAACACAGATAACAGGTTTGCACAGCTGAAACCAGCTCAGTCAGACAGTCGTGGCTGCACCGAAATAGTGTACATCACTTGTTTTCGTTAATGTCTGTTGGAGAAGCGGAAAAGATGGATAGAGCGAGGGTGAGTGGGGGAGGAGGATGAAAAGAGTAGCGGGTGAAGTTGAATGGTGGGCTCTCCAGGATCAGAGGCCGGTGGGGCCTCTTCGTCTCCTCCTCCTCCTCTGACACGACGCCGCAGGGGTCACCAGGGCTGCTTCTGGG
Source organism: Labeo catla (assembly GCA_012976165.1). Classification (NCBI taxonomy): domain Eukaryota; kingdom Metazoa; phylum Chordata; class Actinopteri; order Cypriniformes; family Cyprinidae; genus Labeo; species Labeo catla. Next base: position 1,174,869 of record VONZ01000142.1, on the reverse strand, counting down.
AGCGGAATGTACCACATAAACAATTCCCATTTCACCCTCACCAACCAAAAAGGACATGGATGATACTAATCCAATATCACAAACCAACTAATGCGATTTATGGCAGAACTGACCAACAACCCAATCCTCTTCATGTACGCCAAGGATGTAACCAAATATTCAAAACTGGATGAGGGAAACAAGTGTTTAAGAATTAGTGCATATTTAACTATTAAAAAACCCTACTAGTCTGAATACTACAGAGATCTGACATTTATTATAAATGCATTTACATAACTGGGGACGCTTGTATTGAATCCAATGGAACATTTTTATTGCTCATAATTTGGAGAGTTCTCAGTAAGTTAAATATCAGATGTCTCACGTGTGAGTAAAATATAAATAAATTTAGGTAACTGTTGGTGTATGCAGTAATTAGATACTACATTAATGTAGCATAACTCAGATAATGTGGTCTTTCAAAAAATATTTTTTAAATTTGTGGCTTTTGATTGAAGACTTTGTTGTCTTGGCAAATCCGAGGACAGTTTCAGTTTCTGAAATTCTAGAAAAGAAACATGAGGCTACTAGATTGCTTTTCTTAGGAAAGAAAAAAAAACATCTGAAAAGCAAGTTTCCATGTAGGTTCCATTTAAAATCATTGCTGACTAGTAAGGGTTTCTGGGAAACTGCAGAGGGTTTATTAAATAATGCAAATAATTAATGAAATGAAATAAACAATACAAAAAATAAAAATAAAACTCTAGAAAATTAGAAATATTTAATATATAATATAATATTTAATATATAATATAGATAATATATATATAAACTTTTCCATCAAAGAATTCAAGGTTAAATATATGACCAAAAATACAAAAAAAAGGACCATTTATAAATAAATGGTATATTAAGCATTTTTATCATTATCGATCATTTTCAAAACCAATCTGCCAATAAAATTATTTAAGAGCAGTTAAAGAACGTTTTTTTTCTGAGCCCTTGTTATTCTTAATTTTGAAATTAATTTTCATTTTTACACCAGACATAGGCTATATTTCGGTTCAAAATATTGGTTATCGGTATTGGCTCTGTAAAATACGTAAAATGTCGGTTGACCCCTAGTCAAAATGTCAATTTAATGCATCTTTAAGTATTAATTTCTTTTAAGGAAATCTTACTAATCCAAACTTTTGAAAGGTATCATATTTACCTGTACGTAAAGTGACCACATACATTAGGGGTGGGATTCTTTAGGTACCTGATGATTCGATTCAAATCGATTTTTGGGGTCCCGATTTGATTAAAAATCAATTCATGTTTTTTCAATTTTTAATCATGATTCACAGTTTTTCATTAAATGCACCAGTATTTTAATATAAAAACACACTGGTCTATAGTATGGGCAGTCCTGACTGAAGAAATCAGTGTTTCTTAATAACTATTATCTTCCTAATAAATCAAAATATTTTACACTTCGCATTATAGATGTGCCCAAATCTGAATACCGTGTTTGGAAAGGAAATGACATGTATTATAAACCCCTAAACAGAATAAATACAAGATGGGAGGAAAAAAAAAATATTTTAATGCTTTCTTTCACAATTATATAGTTGGGCAATTATCCTGTATATAAATTGTGCGCATCAGGGAGCCGTTATTAATATACTCGCTTTTTACTTTCACTTTCAAGATTTGCCATTACATTACACTGTGTATATTACGGAGCAGCAGTACTTACCACACATTTTACAAGGATCTGCAATTCATTCGCCATCGTTCTATAAGTCACCTCTCCTTATTCTGTTTATGTGGTAAGTGAAATTTTATGTAACTGCTAGTAGGCAACTAACTGTCATTTTAGTGGCTCTGTAGAGTGCGTTTTCATTTTCCGTGTCTTTGCGAATACGGATTTGGGCACATCCCTACTTCCTATTATATGAAAAGACAGCTGTTGCTGTTTTTTTGTTTTGTTTTTTTTTTTTACAACAACATCATGTTATTATTATTATTAAGCCTAGGCTATTATTATAATTATATTAACTAGAAAATTGATTTTTGAAATTTGTGAATCAATGCTAATCGCTAGGAGACTGAATCATGATTCAAATGTGAATAGATTTTTCCCCCATCAGTAACATACATGCAAATGCATAAATGTAAATGCATACTAAATTAATGTAGCATAACTCTGATAATTTGGTCTACAAAGCAACTGATTTTTGACATTTGTGGCTTTTGATTGAAGACTTGAGAAATCTGAGGACAGTTTCAGTTTCTGAAATTCTAGTAGAGTCACATGTAAGCTTACTACATTGTTTTCTGCAGGGAAAAAACATTTGAAAAGGAAGTTTGCATGTAGTTCCCATTAAAAATCATTGCTGTCTAGTAAAGGGTTTCTGGGAAACAACAGAGGGTTTGTGAGTTGATTATATATATAATTTTTTTTTTTTTTTTTTCAAACAAAGTCTCGTTTAGGCTCATCAAGGTCAAATATATTTGATAAAAAAAAAAAAAAGAAACAGATTACAGATTAGGGGTTGACCGATTATTGGCCTGACGATTATCGGCATCGATATTAAGCATTTTTATGTTTATCCGTATCGGTCATTTTCAAAACCAATTTGCCGATAAAATCATTTAAAAGCATTTAAAAAAAGTTCTTATCAGAGCCTTTGTTATTCTTAATTTTGACATTAATTTTAATTTTCACACCAGGCATATATATCAGTTCAAAATATTGGTTATCGGTTACTTGCTCTGTAATAATCTAGATCGGCATCGGCCCTGAAAAACACATATCGACCAGTAGTCAAAATGTCAATTTAATGCTTCTTTGCTCAGTAAAAGTATTCATTTCTTTCAAGAAAATCTCACTGATCCCAAACTTTTGAACGGTATCATATTTACCTGTGTGTCATGAGACCACATACATGCAAATGCGCTGTTAATGTATTGAAATATTAACTTAAACCTTTGAGGAGGTACAACATTTCCAAGTAAATATTAAAGAAAACATTTTAGGTCAAAGGTGTTCGACTGAAAAACATATTTGAAATCCGTGTTTTAGAAGATACATCTAGATATTGAAGTTATTTTTGAGTATTGTTCCCTGATGCAGTTCTTTCCCCATTGCTGCTCTGAGTCTCAAATCTTGACAGTTTAACAGCTCAATCCGTTTGCATATTCCTGAGGTGTTAATGTATTACCAGAGAGAATCAACAGATGCCCAGCAGTCAAATTAAAACCTGTCCAATAAAATCTGCACACTGTGTGCGGCCGGTAACACTCACGCGCACACACTGGGACGGAAGGAGCAGTGAGGCATGTTGCTTTGACGTAGCAGTGCTTTGTGCTGACAGCAGGAGAACACAGAGGAAACACTGAGTACACATTGTGCACACAGAGGAAACCTGATATTCCTGTTCCCAGCAGAGGACAGGCACCACACGAACACTCACAGATTCACTCACTGCTCACACAAATAAACACAACACACACCTATTTTCCTGGTGTTACTTGGGCGTTTCTGAGACGAATGCTCAGATCAAATATGTACAGCATACAGTACATACCCTAATGATAATGTACCTTCGTCTGTACTTAGAAACACTGCATTTTTCTACTGATGGCAAAAAGATGAGTTAACAGAAACAGAATGTTCCACTATTACTGTGGTTTCCACACTACGCAGAGTTTAGGACTGGTTTATTTTCTTTTTGACTGGGAAAACAACTTGTTTGTATTTAGCTAAAGCAAGCATGTCATAATTACATAAAAATAATATACAAATAATATACAAATTTATGAATAATTAATTTATACATTTTGGTATATTATAAACATTTTGATAAACTTTATTTAATTTACCCATCTACAAGTTGCTATACATATTACTAATTTAGATAGATAGATAGTTAGATAGCAGTGTGTGTTTGTGTGCGTGCGTGTGTGTGTGCATTTTTATTATATTCATTTATTTAATTGATCTACAAATTGAAACAATATGTTATTGCCATATATATATATGCATTTAATTTACTAATTTATTCATTTAATTTATTAATTTAATTAATATAAAAATGTGGTTTATATTTTTATTGTATATGTATATATACACAATTTTTAATGTACTAATTTGTTTAATTATTTTACAAAAAATGTGTTTGTGTGTGTGTGTGTATTTTTAATAATTTAATATTTTATTAATAATTCATTTAAAAAATTTTCATTACATTAATTTATTTTATATATCTACCTACAAGTTACGATATATAATAGTTGTTAGACAGATAGATAGATAGATAGATAGATACGTCTTTATTAGTATTAAAATGAATAAACAATTAACTTTATATTTTGTTGAATAAATTACCTAATTAATATTATACATTCATTTTTAAAAAGTTGTTTAAATATTTTGTAATTTAAACAATTGTTTTAAAAAATTATAAATATTATTATAAATAATATAAACTATACTCATTTATTTAAATATTTTAAGCAATATAAAATACTTTTTAGACAGACAGACAGACGATAGATAGATAGATTTCTAAACAATTATTATAAATAATATTATAAATTATACTAATTTATTTATTTATTTATTTATTTGAATTTTAGAAGAAATAAATCATTTCAAAATGTCAAAAACTAAATAAAATAAAATAATAAATTTTAAAAATATTTAAAAATCTCTCAAAAACGTGATCCTAACAACACCAGTTGTCTCGACTTTGTCTTTCAAAGACTTTCAAAGTTGTTTTCTCTTGGTCCAAGGTCAAGTGTAATACATATATTGTTGCATCAAAGATGACCACATTTGTTTTTACTTTAATCAGAGACTCACTAAAGCAGAAATAGCCGTCAGTCAATGCAAGACCCTTTCCACGTATTTGAGAGGGACGCAACAACTTTATAAACTTTATAAACATAGACACGTGGTTAATTACCAGTGAACCCAAGGCACCAAGATGTCTGCATGCTTACACAATCACGTTGACTTTTTCTCACAAGCAAAGTCAAGATAATAAGTAAACATCATGTTAAGTTGTGACGACAAGAAAAAATGGCAAAAAACAAGCATGCATGCCCTCTCTTCTATAATATCTATATATCTTATTATACTCATTGTTATGCCACAAGTTAAGCTTGCAAAGGAAACTGTGACAAAGCAGCTTTATAGGTATGAATTGCTTCAATTACTCATAAGCATTCAGGAAACTCATTCAGACAGACACGTTGTGTTCAGGCTGAGCATTTGACAGACATGCAGCACCATGTGCAAACAGCTCACATCTTCAAAACAATCCCAGTGTCTGTCTAGGAAACGATCACTATTTCAAAGCAGATTACAACCACGGCCCGGTCCACGGCCGCCACACGTGTCAAACGTGCACTGTCACGCACGCTCATGCACACACGCTCGCAGGCCTGGCCTAGACACACTCTCCCAGAGCCACAGAGACAGGAGGAGGAGTTTCAGCCGGAGAAGATTGGTTCCCGTGCGCAGAGGGGGGCGTGTGTGCGTGCGCAGCGGCCCTCCCAGTCAGCTGGACTTCAGCACGTTTACTGGAGCAGCACACCTGCGTCCCAACAGCTGAGAAACACATTGTTCTACCTGTCTCGTTTCAGGATTGTCACTGCACTAAATTGTAAAACTTATGTACAGCCTGTCCTACACAGTCAGTATTATAAAATGACTTTAACAGCATATATTATATATAAAATGTGGAGAACAGACAAAGTTTTTCCTGCAGGATCTTCCTTCTTTGAAAAATGCATGACAATTAATCTGACAATATTTTGGCATTTCTTACATGCCAGCTTGTTGCAAATTTAGTTTTGGAAAGAAAAAAAAAATATATATATATATATATATTATAATATAATTATATATATATATATATATATTTTAATGACAGGCATTTTTTAAAATTTAATTATAAAATAAAAAAGTATAAATTTTTATGTGAAAACGCTACCAAAAAAGAACTTAATATAAAAAAAAAACTGATTCTTTAATGTCAATTCCTGTGATTTATTTAAAAAGGTGTTTAAATAATTATACTAATATTATTAAATATTATAAATTTAGCGAGCCGAGTACATTTAAAGCTGAAATGAAATAAAATTAAATAAAATAATAATTAAACGTTAACTTTTTACGTAAACGTTTTGTTTATTTGAATGAACTAACCAAACTAAAGCTAAAAACTTAATTTATAAAACATTTAATTATATTAAACTTAAATTGTAATATTTACAAAATAATAATAATAAAAATAATAATCAATAAGCCATAACCCATATTGGCTAAAAGGTTAGAAGAACTGATCATATATCATATATGCCTTATAATTTATATAAAGAATTAATAAAGAAAGCACTGACAAAATTGGCTAAAGGATTAGAAAAAAATGATCATCTATCTTATCATTTAATTAATAATTAATAAACTGCAATAATTGATAAAATGACATTGTTAACTAAAACTGAAATACATGAATATTAAAATGTATTTGTAATATTTCAATGATGATGATAATAATAATAATAATAATAATAAAGCACCACTGGGAAAAAACATTGGCTAAATGTTTACAAGAAATTATCATATTTTATCATTTTTATTAATAATTAATAAAACAACTGCTGTAATTGATGAAATGACATTGCTAACTAAAACTGAAATGCACGCATATTTAGCTTAAATTGTAATATTTAGATAATAATAACAATAATAATAATAATAATAATAATAATAATAAGCACTGAAAAAAAATATACTGGATAAAACGTTAGAAGAATTAATCATATATATTATAATTTATATTAATAATTGAATTAATAATTAATAAAGCAACTGCAATAATTGTTAAATGACATTGTAAACTAAAACGGGAATAGAAGTATATTCAACTTTAATTGTAACATTTAGAAAACAAACATTAATTATAGATATATGATTAAAATAATAACAATAATAATAATAATAATAAGCACTGAAAAAATACTGGATAAAACGTTAGAAGAATTATTCATATATCTTATCATTTATATTAATACTTTAATAATTAATAGAGAAACTACAATAATTAATTACATAAATTAATAATAATAATAATAATAATAATAATAATAATAATAATAATAAGCACTGAAAAAAACATACAGGCTAAAAGTTTAGAAGAATTGATCATATACCTTATAATTTTTATTAATAATTATAAAGCAACTAAAATAATAGATACAAAACATTGTAAACAAACTGAAAAAATTTTTAATTGTAATATTTAGAAAACAACAACAATAATAATACTAATAACAACTGAAAAAAATGAAAATATTGGCTAAAATGTTAGAAGTATTGATTATATATCTTATAACTTATAATAATCATTAATAAAGGCAACTGCAATAATTGCTAAAATAACACTTTAAGCTAAAACTTAAATACAAATATATTAAAATTTATTTCGAAAATAACAATAATAATACCTAAAAAAACATATTGGCTGAAATGTTAGAAGAACTGATCATATGTATCATAATTTATATTAATAATTAATAAATTAGAACTATTAAATTACTGCTTATTTAGGCTACTAAAGGCTGAGGTTCATAAAGATGCGTGTGTGTAAATCCACGGTTTAATAATAACACTGCTGACACATTGGCCTTGTGTAAACACATGTTCTTCAGCATCACTTCACATTGTTCAACAAGTGATCTCAGCCTCACACTACACTTATCATCATCATCATCAGACTGAATCAGAGTTATGTCTCTTTTGAGGAATATTCTTGTCACATGAGCGCATCATTTAATGATGTAATGCTTAAGTCATATCTATTGTAGTTCCTTGCATCATCACCCACATGATCTGCACCACCTGAATGTGAAAAGAAATATCATATTATAGCACTAAGCCCACACTGCTGACCTCACCCGAATATAACGATGATTGCAGGCCGTGTCATTATCTTAATCATCTTCATCATTATCACCATCACCAGAATAGAAGCACACAGCATGTACTCGGCCACTCTATTTGCACCACTGGGAGAAATTCAGAGCTGTCATCGTCAAGCTCTGCATTTTCTCTCAATATCTGACTATCGCAAAACAACACAGCATAATGTCCCCACACTTGGTAGCGAGTTCTTTATTTTCATCAGGCGCTCAGCTCAGTCTGTGCCAGAACTTGTGAGTCTGGTCCCGGCGCAGCTGAGGGCAAAAGCTGCGAGATCAGTGGAGAAATGAACCCACAGGAGCAGTGAGTCAGATCTGAGTCAATCCCTGCTCCCCACACAGTCACGATGCTGCTGATCATATCAGACTTGCCAGCTGACCTTCTGAGGGTGGCATACGAGGTCCGCTGTGCCAAGAGACTTGGGTGTTTCTTTAACTGTGGGCACTTTTGGTCCTGAGGACATTAGAAAGTTCGAAATTATTCTCCTGTAAAACGCTTTTCAAGCTTGATTGTCCCCCAACAAGTGGAAATACAAGTGTAAACAATCTTTGACATGTTTTTCCCCCCAAACTATCATGAATATATTTCAAAGCACTATTCATTTGGTGGTGGAAATGACATTTCATTACTATACATAAAATGCTATCAAATACACAAAAATAAAATTATATTTTCAGCTTTTCTGCAATATTACACAGACAGTCACTTACATTATATTATATATTACACACACACACACACACATATATATATATACACATTATATTTTAGAAGATTAATCTTACTTTATTATTAAAGGGGTCACCGGATGCCCATTTTCCACAAGTTGATATGATTCTTTGAAAAAGTCGATAATATACTTTGGTTAAAAATTCTCAGTGGTTGTGTAAAACAACAGCCTTTTTACCTTGTCAAAATGAGCTCTGCAAAAATCAACCCATTCTGAGGGATTGTTCCTTTAAATGCAAATGAGCTCTGCTCGCTCCGCCCCTCTCTTTTCTCTATGTAGAGACGAGTCTGTTTACTTTAGCCGCATTTAGCCGTGTTTAGCCGTGTTTAGCCGTGAAACTTGCTAACTAGCACGTTATTAGGAAAGGTGATTGCAGAGATTCATAAAAAAAAAAAACCCTTATACACACTTCTGCTGTAGGTGAAGCTGGATAACAAATAGTTTGCGTGAACATAGACACATATATGTCTTTCAGGAGGCGCATTCCCTTCACAAACAAATGTAATCCACTGCATCTTCAGCAGCTCAGATGTCGGGAGTAAATGACGACCACTATGTTCATTATTACATCCAGCAACACAACACCTCAATCTGAGATATTCTTGTCTAACTTACATCCCTGCTCCGGCATTGAAACAATGGAGGTCGGACTGTTACAGCTGGTCTGAGGTAAAACGCTCATGTCAATCAACTATCGCGGGAGCGGCCTCTGTCGGTGTGACGCCACAACGACAGGCATCTGAGAATGGCTCGATTTGAAAAAGGGAATATTATTTTTACAGATTAATTAAAAACCACTGCATGGATTTATATCATTATAGTGTAGATTTGTACATACACTGCCAACACACATTAATGTTCAAACAACATGAAAAAGTGCATCAGATTACCCCTTTAAAATATTGTACATTATTTAAAAAAACAATAATACATAACCACAACTGTAAAAATTGTATTAGTTTGAAAAATTATTTCATTATTTCATTTTTTGTTTTATTACCATAAATTAATTTATATATTAATTATTTTTTTATTATTATTAATTCACATATTAAATTAAATAAATAAAAAAATAATTTTTATTACCATTTTCCATATGTTAAGACTAAAACTTGAACAAAGATAAAATAAAAAAACAAAAAACTGCAATGTGAATTTATTAATTTTTATTCATTTAATATCAGTTAAAAACAAATTCATTTATCAGTTAATTTTATTTACTTTAAATTCTATTTTAAATTCTATTTTATAAGATTAAACTTATTTTACATTAATATTAAAATATTTTACATAAAAAATGTAATTGATTAATTTCAATTTGTATTTTATTACCATGAATTAATTTAGATATTTAAATTAACAACTTGTATATTAAATAAAATCAATTAATAAATACTTTTTAATAACTTTCCAAAACAAAGATAATAAAATAAATGTAAAAAAATAAAATAAAAATCATTGCAATGTGAATTTATGATTATTTATTTATTTAATATCAAAAATAAAAATAAATGTATTCATTTATTAAAGTACATTTTATTTACTTTAAATTATATTTTAAATTCTTAAGATAAGATTAATCTTATCTTACATTATTATTAAAATGTTGTACATGTAACCATAATTTGAATAATGTTATTAGTTTAATAACTTATTTAATTAATTTTAATTTGTATTTTATTAGCATAAGGTTATATTTAATTTTAAAATTAAATTGACAAATAAAACGTAAGTTATTTAAATTAATTTCTATATTAAATAAAATAAATTAATAAATACTTTAATAACATGTTTTTCCATATGTTAATATTAAAAATCTTAGACAAAGAAAAACAAAAAACAAATCATTGCAATGTGAATTTATTGTTGTTTTTTTTATTCTTAGTTTTTTGTAAAGTCCTGGAAAAAGATAAAATAAAAAAACAAATCACTGCATTTTACATTTATTTATTTTTATTAATTTAATATTAGTTAAAAATAAAATTACTTCATTAATTAAAGTCAATTAATTAAAATAAAATAATAAACATAATAACAATTTTCCAAAAGTTAAGATCAAAACTTTTGGAAAAAGATAAAACAAAAAATAAATAAAAATTATTGCACAGTCAATTTATTATTAGTTAAAAATAAAACTAATCAATTTATTAAAGTAAATTCATTCAAATCAAATAAACAATTTTCCATAGACTACGATTAAAAGTCTCGGAAAAAGATAAAATAATAAAAAGGGTTTTTGAAAATTATTAAAAACAAATGATAACATTGTTTAAAAAAAGTGGCATAAAGAAAAAAAGAAAAAAATCCCCTATAGGACACAAAAGTACCTTTAGTTGGAGAAACACAGTTACACAATGAGTTACACTCACACTGGTACTTCTGGGACTTTTGTCACAAAAACACCACTGACCACACGACAGTTTGAGAGAAAGAGTGGGAAGGCAGCAAAGAAAAAGGAGAGTAACACAGGAATTTAAAGAATCTGACTCGTTCGTGTCATAAATACGCATTCACGCCAAGAATTCAGGGAATCAGGCAAAAGGCAGCGGGAATGGATACTGAGATCTGCCCACAAAGCTGAGATCAGTTGTGTTGTGAGCAACTGCCCTGTGCTTGACCTCAGAGTTTCAAACGCTGTAAACTGCACAGGACAATGGGAGGACTTCATTAACGCCAATCACACTGTTGTCATGGTGTCAAGGCACACTTTTTTTCCTAAGAAGCATGACTGTAAAAAAAAAAAAAGCCTCCACATGTGTGTGAACAAATAGTGATATACAATGAGATATGGAAGAGGAGTTGACTAAGAGTGCAAGTTTAGGTCAGTAAATACGTGTGTGTATAAAGACTGACTGTAAGCACAGGATTACTCACTGTGCTCTGGGCTGCAGCTGGGACTGCTCCACTTCACTGCTTTGGTTGTCGCGGCAACTCAGTGCACGGCACGGGCACGCAGAGGGCACAATGCCAGGTAAAGGGGGGGGTGTTGGCATCGGCCTGTGGTTCTTCCAGCTGGCACTGCCAGGAACTCGGATACCCTGCACGGCACAGCCAACTTTATTCAAACACCATCTTACACTTGTGCTAAATCTGCATTGATGTCATTAAAGGACTTGCAATACACAATTCCTTGATATTTTTCAAGCATTTCTTTGAAGCTTCTTCTTTTAAACCCTACTTACATGCAGTAAGCCTACGTACACTTGCTCAACAAAACATCTTAAACCAGTTTGCTGGTCTTATCTGGTCCTTAGCTGGTATTAGAAAGGGTTTTAGCACTTTTTAGCTAGTCAGGCTGAGAGACCAGCTGGCTGCCAACTATACTAGTTGAACACTAGCTCAGTCAGGAAGGGATGACAGCTTAAACCAGTTAAGACCAGCTTGGCAAGGCTGAAAGACTGTCTTAAATCAGCTAAGACCAACAGCAAACCATCTTAACCCGTTTAAGCAGTTTAACCCAGATTAAGTTAGCAACAGTATTTCCTACAGGAAACACACGTCTACTGTAGTTTAGGGTGGAACTTAAAATAGACTTGACTACATATATTTTTAGTAACCTATATTTTAGTAACACATTCAATATTTAACAGAGTTTGTAGCAAATTAGCAGAATGTTCAAAAGAAAAACAAGCTAAAATTAGCAATGCTTTCATAAAGAAAGAATTTCAGCTAGTCAGATCAACTAAACTATCTGAACGCTAGGACGGAAGAACAGCTTAAACCAGCTAAGAACAGCTTAGCAAAGCTGAAAGACCGTCTTGAACCAGTTTAGTCCTAAAACAAACCATCTTAGTGTGAGTTAAACTGCTCAACCAGGTTAAATTAGAAATTGTATTTACTACAGAAAACACAATTCTAGTTCAGGGTGGAATTTAAAAGGACTAAACTAACCTATAGTAACATATTCAGATATTTAACAGAATATGTAGCAAATGAACAATGTGTTCAAAAGACAAACATGCAAAAATTAACAATGATTTCATAAAGAAGGAATTTCAGCTAGTCAGGCTGAGAGACCAGTTGGCTGACCAACTAAACTAGTTGAACACTAGCTTTAGTCAGGATGGGAGAATGGCTTAAACCACCTAAGACCAGCTTGGGAAGGCTGAAAGACCGTCTTAAATCAGCTAAGACCAACAGCAAACCACCTTAATCCGTTTAAGCAGTTTAACCCAGATTAAGTTAGCAACAGTATTTCCTACAAGACACACGTCTACTGTAGTTTAGGGTGGAATTTAAAATAGACTTAACTAACCTATATTTCAGTAACACATTCAGCTATTTAACAGAGTCTGTAGCAAATTAGCAGAATGTTCAAAAGAAAAACAAGCAAAAATTAGCAATGATTTCATAAAGAAGGAATTTCAGTTAGTCAGGCTGAGAGACCAGTTGGCTGACCAACTAAATTATCTGAACACTAACATGGAAGAACAGCTTAAACCAGCTAAAACCAACAACAAAACGTCTTAGTCTGGGTTAAACTGCTTAAACAGGTTAAGTTAGAAATTTCCTAAAGAAAACACAAATCTAGTTTAGGGTGGAATTTAAAATACACTTAACTAACCTATATGCATTTTAGTAGACATTGTGCCAGATATATATTACTACTATTACTACTACTACTAAAATGAAATAATCATTATTTTTTAGGGTATAATAACACAACATTTCTTCAATGTTTTAATTTTAATAGTAAATTCCCCTTTGTTTGCCAAAAAAAAAGTTTGCTTAATTTTCAATAATTAAAAGATAAATGAAATTAATGTTTTATGCCTTCATTTGATGACCAGAACATTTTAAATACACAACACAGAATCTTTCATAAGGTATTTTAAGAATAAATTTGAATAAATTAAGTATGTATTCAAATAATTAGACATGCTAAAACACAGAATTTCATAACAATAAAACATATGGTGAGAAAAAAATAAAACATTTCATAGGGCCCTAAACATGCCATTTTAACTCATTAGATATGCTCTTTGATTAATAAAATTTAATTTAACCATTAAAAAGGAGTTGAGAAAAATTTAAACAGGAAAAAACGGAATCCAGAAAAATTAATACTGAAAAAACAGAATTTGGGGAAAAAAAAAAAATGGAATTTGGGGAAAAAAAAAAAGGGCCCTATTTTAGTAACATATTCAGCTGTTTACCAGAGTATGTAGCTAATTAACAACATGTTCAAAAGATAAAATTAGCAATGATTTCATAAAGAAGGAATTTCATCAGACCAGCTGGCTGACCAACTAAACTAGCTATACATGAGGATGAAAGAACAGCTTAAACCAGCTAAGACCAACAAATCATCATAGTTTGGGTTAAACTGCTTAAATAAGGTACATTAGAACCAGTATTTAGGCGTTTTACTAATATATTCAGTTATTTAACAGAGTCTGTAGCTAATTAACAACAGATTGAAAAGAAAAACAAGCAAACCCAGCTAATTTTTCCATACAGACGGAAGTCTGCTTATCATGTTACCATACAGTAGTCTTGATTTATGGAGCAATCTGCATGACTGAACAACAGCTCTTTGTCCCCGTGCTTTCTAATGTTCAAGCTGATGTGTCTTGACAGCGACTCTCTCCTGCCCTCTATTGGTCGATTTTAAGTATTACAAAGACAAACAAAGCCCTGCTTGGATCTGTGGCCCAGTTTTCATGACCTTGTATTTGATAAGTTGAAAATATTGTTTTCCAAAATGTTGACTGTTATCAGAAAATACACGGAAAGTTTATTCAAATTAGTCTGGCGAGATGACAGATACTAAATCACAACATGACGGAAAACTAAAAACCAACGCATGTTAATTAGTCTAAGTGTTGCTAACTTTGCGTAAGTAAACAAAATCGCGCACATAAACAATGAATGCTGGGTTGTACGTCCTACCTGTTTGTATCAAACATGGAGAGAAATATGACCACGGTTATAGAGTTAAACTTGTGTCGACCTTATGTAAACGTCTGATAAATTGGGGCACCTTGCAGTCCAGATGGGATGAGAAATCCAGTCACATGAAAGCAGTTCATAACAGCTTATGAAACAGCAGTCTTCATAACAGATTAATGAAAGCAGAAAGTTTGACCTAACTAAAGAGTCACTAGTCAACGTAATTTAAGGTCGACTAGTTAGCAGTCGTGGTCCACTAGGTGGCCTCACTTAACTTCCTGTGAATCAACAAATATAGCCTGCAGTACAACATAAAAATGAAAAACACAAATACAAGAAATAAATGTATCTATTATAAATGTACAAAACGGAATAATTACAAGTAATAAATAAGGGGGAAAAAGAAAATGAACATAAATTGAAAATTAACTATATATCAGTATATATCAAGTAATTTAAGGCATTCTTTTTTAGCTGCTTTAAGGGTTGAAATCACTTAATTTTTAAATGGCACAAAACTTAGTTATTATTTTGAAGCAAACCTTTACTTCCTCTTTAAGATTATAACGCCTTGTCATCAGATCAGCCGTTTGTTATCACATGTACCCACTAAAAAAGGAGAAGAGGTCACTAGAGTGTACTGTAGGGCAATGCATCCATTTTTAGCACCAATCACAGTTTAAACTGGTGCATTATGGTGACCAAACAGAAGCAATAGAATAGGCTCTTTGTGGTGGTAGATCTTCATGTTCGATAGGAGTATCAGAATAGGAAAAACCACACATATCCTGAAGCTGCCAAAATCATGCGCTGCACCGAAAGCATATCAAGAGTCAGTGTAAATGGCAACAGAGTGGACTGCAGCCAAACAGCAATGTGAGAGGGTAAACAAACAGCTCAGACAACTGATCTGATGAAGAAATAGCAAATCTGGCAGTTTCAGTAGTTTAGTGGATGTAATACTGCATATTCTGATAGAACAGAAACATATTGGCTTGATGTGTAGTTTTAAAACTGTTGGTGTTTATACAATTTAACTGCCAAGAACAGAGGTAGCAATACCAAAGTCATGGGTTTGGGGGTTATTATAGGTTTAAAAATTTGGTTTATTTTTGTATTTATATTTCCAGGTTTATCTTCATTATAGTTAACTTTAACAGTGCTTAAAAAAAATTCTCTTCTGCTCACCAAGCCTGCAATTATTTGATCCAAAACACAGCAAAAGCAGTAATATTATGAAATATTTTTACTATTAAAAATCACTGTTTTCTATTTGATTATATTTTAAAATGTAATTTATTCCTGTGATCAGAGCTAAATTTTCAGCAGGATCCTTCAGAATTTATTTGAATATGCTGATTTGTTGGAATCAGTATAATTTTTGGGAAAATTATAGAAATTAATACTTTTATTTAGAAATTTCCAAAGATGCTTTAAATTGATTGAATGTGATAATAAAGACATTTATTTCAGATAAATTTCCTATTTCAGATAAATGCTTTTCCTGTACTTTCTATTTATTCAAAAACCTGAAAAAGATATTACTCAGTTGTTTTCAACATAATAATAATAGTAAATGTTTATTGAGCAGCAAATCAGAATATTAGAATGATTCTGAAAGATCATGTGACTGGTTTAATGATGCTAAAAAATAAGCTTTGAAATCACAGGAATAGATGATATTTTAAAATATATTCAAACATAAAACAGTTATTGTAAATAATAAATATATTTCAACATTTTACTGTTTTTAAAAATTCTACTGTCCAACAACTTTTGACTGGTAGTGTATAACAATGAAATGTAATATCATTGTGCCATTTCGTAGGCGTTTAGCTATAAATAGTAACTGCCATAACATATTTTTCTGCATTTATGATTCTGCAACATGAATGCAGGTCTTGTGTAGCAAACAGCACAGAACATTCCCCTAATATTAGTGGATGGATATTCTTCTTGTTTTTTTTTTCCAAACCATATTTTAAAGTTCCTGCTTTGAATAAACGAATACATATAAATGTGTAAGACAAGAAACCATTGATATTAGCAGCTCAGAAGGTTCAAAGTTCAATCTAATAAATAACGTATTTTAAAAGTGTAGTTTAAATGTAAAAAGTTGGTGTAGAATTTCCTTTTAAACCATTTTTTACTCAGATATTGCTAGTAAATTTAACAAACGTTATAAGGTTATAAACTCTGCTATCCACCTTTTTCCTGAAGGCGGAAGTCTAGTCCGACCAAAGGCGATGGTTTACATTTACGGTCTCTGGTGTTTCTAGTCGATCCGAGGCGATAATGTAATGGTAAAGCTATGAAAATAGTTTCAAAAAGCACATGGCGCCGTAGTTTCGTCACTTTACAGTATCGCAATGACCGTCTTGCAGTAACTCACCGGTCATAGAGCGACCTGCGGTTAGTTGCATTAACATACCGATTTGCTGGTACGCAGAACAAGAACAAGAATTCCACATGGCAGCCAACAACAGCACAGTTTAACCCCTGTACACATTTGAAAAAGTTTCATTTTAATTCATTCAATCTGTGTTTTTACCCAAAGACTTTCTATGGAGACCGGGGGACGAGAGCATCGCAACGGAAACTAGAATCCATTATGGCGGTACTTATCAGTTACTTAGGAAAAAAGGTGGATTTTCTTAAATTTAGAAAGAAGTTTAGAACTTTGTTTTTATAGTTATAGTAGTTGTTGCGGACGGGACCTTAACACATTGAACTGAACATGAAGTAAAGAAACCGAAACAGTATTTTCTTGTACAAACCTGAACGTAACGTTACTTCAAAAACGTGTTATGTCAAGGTAATGATCACAGGTTTTTCTGTGAATCTTACTCAGAACAAGACACAGGGTGTTCTGTATACACTTGATGAACCATGAAAAGCATCCATGCCTGTCCTGAGGCTTGGGTGTTAAACATGTCCTATAAGGCTTTAAAATCTGTCAGAGGAAGGCAAACATTATAAATCCAATGTATGCCTTGGGGAATGTCAGTAAACGCACATACCGTTTCTAAAGAAGTATATAGCTTTTCCGTTTTATCCTTTCTCTCATCCACTCACCAATATTTAAATAAAACAAGTACCTTCCAACAAATGCTAAAATCTAATGTTGCCATTCAACAAACCAATTACAGGGCTTTATATAAAGCAGTGCTCTGTTTTCAAAGTGTGAGGTGCTTCACGTTGTTTCTTTTATATTGCACTTTACAGAGATGCAGTTTTCACAGTAGGCCTGACTCGACACCAACCTGTAAATTCTGTGGGTTTCAGTAGCAAAGATGAGAAATGAAATGTAAAGGTGCCAGCTGTTTCACAGCGCTGTGAAACGGTGATGTTTAACCCTGGGGCTTCACAAATCTGGTTTAACTGCATGAAAAGAGTGCAAGTTGCTAAAAGTGCTTGTTACACAGGCTGAGATAAAACGCTTGTAGTAGCCTGTGGTCATGTGAACACATGCTGGCAGATGAACTTGAAAAAAAATGGCCACGCAGAATCACAGGCCCACAAAAATGGCAGAAAATTGCTCACCGTCAGGATATCTGAGATGCAAGTAAGTTTGTTTCTTCAATGAAATAGATACGTTTCTTACAAATATGCAGCTTTTCACTTTATAAGATGTAATTGATGGACTGGAGATGTGTGGATTATTTGTGGATTATTGTGATGTTTTTATCAGCTGTTTGGACTCTTATTCTGATGGCACCCATTCACTACAGAGTACTGTACAAAATTTCTACAAATCTAGTTTGATGAAGAAACTTATCTACATCTTGAATGGACTGAGGGTGAGTAAACGTTCAGCAAATTTTCATTTTTCCTAATTTTCATTTGGCGTAACTGTTTCTTGAATTGCTTTGAATGTGAGTTTGCGTTGTACTTTAAATCAAATCTTGAAATTCCATTTTCAAAAAAAACTGTACTGGCAGATAATATAACATAATGAAATGAAAACATTCCATTCGCATTCACATTAAGTTTTTAATTAATTAATTTAATAAATGTAGGATAATATTTCAAGTACGATGTCACAACCTGTCATATACTCTACCAGTCAAAAGTTTTTGAACATCAGAACTGCAAAAACAGTACAATTTTTTAAATATTTTTACTATTTAAAATAACTGTTTTCTGTTTGAACATATTTTAAAATGTAATTTATTCCTTCAAAGCTGAATTTTTAGCATTATTCTAGAAATTTATAGAAATTGTCCTAATATTCTCATATGCTGCTCAAAAAACATTTTATTATTATGTTAAAAACAGCTGAATATAATTTTTTTTCAGGTTTCTTCGATGAATACAAAGTTCAGAAGAACAGGATTTACCTGAAATAGATATCTTTTGTAACATTATAAATGTGTTTATCATCATATAAGTATTAATTTCTATAATTTTGTTTTTCGCAAAAAAAAAAAGTATCATGTTACAAAATCTTTTGATCTTTGGATCTTTCTATTCATCAAAGAATCCTGAAAAGAATTACTCAACTGCTTTAAATACTGATAATAAATAATAAATAATGATTAACAGCAAATCAGCATATTAGGATGATTTGTATGAATTTCTAGAATTATGCTAAAAATCAGCTTTGAAAACACAGGAATAAATTACATTTTAAAATATATTAAAATAGAAAACAGTTATTTTAAATAGTTGCAATATTTCAATGTATTGCTATTTTGCTGTACTTTGGATCAAATAAATGCAGGCTTGGTGAGCAGAAAAGACGTATTTAAAAAAACATTAAAAATCTTACTGTTTAAAAACTTTTGACTGGTAGTTTAAATGCGTTTGAGAGCAGTATTAATGAATATTCATTCATTAAATCTTAAAGATGAAATACATATTTATGATTCACTTAATCATAAAAAGGGCCTCATGCTTCAAGAAAAAAATGGGTTTCTTAAAACTGTCTTCAAAGTAAAAACAAATAGAAAGCTGTTACACATTCAACGCTTTACGTAAACACAGCTGATATTGGATCAGAGATACAGGGGTAAATGATACACTGGGCACTCAGAAAAGACAAAACAAATACCTCTCTTTGCCTCATTGACTATAGCAGAGTCTTAGATGGAGACAGACTGTCAGATCAAGGCAGAAACTCAAATCCAGTCATTTCCTGGACTGTCAAGGACCACTGAAGTTCATTCGAGTGAGCTGTTCATGCACTAAACACATATGACAGCCCCACACACAGACATGAGCATTACAGTCAGACCACCTAAAGTCAACTTCCCCTCTTTGTAGGTGCTATCATGTGGGGAGATTTTTGGCTTAACCTTTTTTTTTAAATCATAAATAATGACTTGTAATGATTAATGACCACACAGTGACAACACAGTTTGCTTTAGCATGTTTCATGTGATGAAATTATGAAATAAAAAGCTTGCTTTCTGTGCTTAAACTCTGTCTGCAAAGTAATCATTTATCAGTCTCTCTCTGGGCATCATGGATGACTCAAGGGATTTGCAGAACTTTTCAGTGCCACTTACAGGTTATAAAAATAGCTTGCACCTGCAATTCAACTGAGGCCTTTAGCTTAAAATAGTCGACAGAACTAAAGGAAATAATTTGACAGCAAAGTGCAAGCACAGAGAGCAGACAGACTAGTGTTAGTGCAAAGATATATGGCTTTAAAAAAGGTAATTTGTCAAACAGACACAGCAAATTAACTAAGCAGTTTAGGATTAATGACAAGCAGTTCCTCAGGTATTACATTAAAATTATCTTACAGTAATTTAAGAATGTAAAATCTGGCTACGGAAGATGTTAACGCAATGAACTGCAATGTGAAACTAATTCAAACTTTGCCTCTGATTCAAAGCAGGGCTTGTAATAATCGGTTCTGTCACATTCCTTGATACTTTCTCAATGAAAATCTTTTGATATATAGTATAAACTGGAAAAAAATACTCAGAAACTCAAAAACAGAAAGGTTTTTAACCCAGTGTATTTATGACTGCAAGACACACTACTCCCCTAAAACAATGCAATCATTCACTGGTTAACAGGTCTTTATGGTATCCTTACTTAACCTGATTCCAGTGCCTGAAACCAGCTATTAAGCACAAAGAAGTGATTATATCAAATAACATGCAAAAATCTGTCACATTCATTAACAGAACAAAGTGTGCAGCTTATGACCACCATGTAACTTTGGACTGCATTTCACAATTTGTTCCTAATAGGGAACACCGTGTAGAATTTAGACACAACAAAATGCCTCATAGCTGTTTTTGGCTGCTCTTTTTAGGAACGAGATGCCGCGCCGGCTCTCAGACTCGGAATTGACCCCTGAACATAAGTGTCTACAGCAGTCTGTCGTACCTCGACCCTACAGGGGCAAAAGTCAAAAGGCAGCTTGACCCTAATAAGAGAAGGCATCAGGGGTCTCAGAGATGTGACCTAAGTCATGGTTGAGTAATAAAATCTAACCATCTGTTTAACACCTATCACAGCATGTAATGTAATGTTACACTTCAGAGAAGGCATTTAATATGAATTTTGATTAAGATAAGATTAAACTTTTAAATTATTAACTCACAGCATTATTGGATTACAAGAGTGTGTGTGCTAAATAAACAGATAACAATGTATCCATGGAAAAACAAAAGTGTGTGTATACAGTTGAGGTCAAAAGTTTACATACTCCTTGCAGAATCTGCGAATTGTAAATTATTTTACCAAACTAAGAGGGATCATACAAAAGATCATAGAAAATGCATGTTTTTTTATTTAGCACTGACCTGATACGATATTTCACATTTAGAAGACATTTAAATATAGTCCACAGGAGAAAATAATAGTTGAATTTATAAAAATGACCCTGTTCAAAAGTTTACGTACAGTTGATTATTAACACTGTGTTCTTACCTGATGATCCACAGCTGTGTTTTTTTGTTTAGTGATAGTTGTTCATGAGTCCCTTGTTTGTTCTGAACAGTTAAACTGCCTGCTGTTTTTCAGAAAAATCCTTCAGGTCCCACAAATTCAAATGCATTTTTGTGTATTTGAACCCTTTCCAACAATGACTGTATGATTTTGAGATCCATTTTTTCACATTGACGACAACTGAGGGACTCATATGCAGCTATTACAGAAGGTTCAAATGCTCAGTGATCCTCCAGAAAGAAAAAAAAGAATCCAGTAAGAGCCGGGGGGTGAAAACGTTTGAACGGAATGAAGATGTGGACATTTTTCTTATTTTGCCTAAATATCAGATGTTTTTCATTTAGTACTGCCCTTCAGAAGCTACAGAAGATACTTACATGTGTCCCAGAAGACAAAATAAGTTAAATTTACCCTGATCTTCAAATTCAAAAAGTTTTCACCGCTTCTTAATGCATCATGTTTCCTTCTGGAGCATCAGTGAGTGTTTGAACCTTCTGTAATAGTTGCATATGAGTTCCTCAGTTGTCCTCAGTGTGAAAAGATGGATCTCAAAATCATACAGACATTGTTGGAAAGGGTTAAAACATACAAAAATGCTGAGAACCCCAAAAATTGTGGGACTTTTCTGAAGAACAGCAGGCAGTTTAACTGTTCAGAACAAACAAGGGACTCATGAGCAACTATCATCAAACAAAAAAACACAGCTGTGGATCATCAGGTAACAACACCGTGTTAAGAATCAACTGTATGTAAACTTTTGAACGGGGTCATTTTTATAAATGCAACTATTATTTTCTCTTGTGGATTTTATGTAAACGTCTTTTATGTGAAATATATTATTCAGGTCAGTACTAAATAAAAAATAACACATTTTGTATGATCCCTCTTACTTTGGTAACATTTTGCAGATTCTGCAAGGTGTGTAAACTTTTGACCTCAACTGTATATTTACACTTTTTTTGTATGCTCTCAGAAAAAGGTACAGAAATACTGTATTGTACTGTAACTTATTTACTCTTATTTAATATACATAAGTTACACATTAGTACCTTTTTAATATTGAAAGGGTACTATCCCAGTGACAGTTTTTGTACCATTTTTTCTGAAAGTGTATTGTCTTGCCTTGCCTTGAATGTGAGAGAATCTCCTATAGTGACAGACATAGGCCTGATAAAGCCTACTTTCATTTTGCAGATATTACATAACATATGGGCAGAGACGACACATTTGTTATGCAGCCATGTGTTTTATTGACTGCAATCACATTTTTTCTATCCGGCCTTTTTACAGGGTACAAATCTTCACATAAGGCAGTTTTCCCAGTGTCAGGTATAATAAAATACCTGGACTTTGCACACAGATTCTGCACAAAGAGCTTCCCGCGTGATGCACAGAGAAGGCATCTGTGAATGGAGTGAGCAACACTTTTCAGAGGTAAATATTCACTTATTTTAACCGTTTCATGTGTATATATATTAAAAACTTGTGTCTGAAACTTGTGTAAAAACAGAACATTTGTAACAGTAACTTAAAATGGATTTATGATTAGGACTATTTAGGACTTATGTTTGTTAAATGCATAGCAGTGCTTTAAAAGTGTTTGGTAAATGAGAGATGGTTAATTATCAGTTAGAAGATGACACCTGACATATTATCAACAATGGTAATGATTAATATGAGTGATGTGCCATGGGTCAGTTAATTAAAGATGTTATTTTCTGTATAATTTAAAAACAAAGTACGCATTTCGTCTTACATTTCTTGTGCATGTAATTTTAAAGTAATTTATGAAAACTGCAAAAATAAATGAATAAGCATAATATAAAAATCCACATTTTAAACATGCAGTTTCTCATTACCGTTTTAAAAATGTAAGACCACACCATGTGACTGAATGTGCTCTCTGTCAAGCACCATGTAATTTGTGTGTAGGTTGGGCTGTGATGAAGGACAGAGTATTAGGTGAGGAAGAGGAAATGGAAGTGAAGAGCAGCTTGCGGAGGGCTCAGTCTCTCAGAAGTGTTTCCACCGATCACTGGACTGAAGCTGGACTTAGAGACAGGAGGAAGTCTGTCTCTCAGCTTGTGTCACAGTGAGAGAGATGTTCTTCTTTCTTTCAAAGCATACAGTAGCTCACAAATAAATAAATGCAATGCCATCATTTACTTATCCTTATGATGGCCCAAACCTGTACCATCTGTAAGAATGTCTGAGCTGCTCTCATACGATGGAAGTCCGTAAGATTCATTCAGTACATATGTGACCCTGGACCAAAAACCAGTCAAAAAGGTACATTTTTGAAATTGAGATTTATATATCAACTGAAAGCTGAATAAATAAGCTTTCCATTAATGTTAGGATAGGACAATATTTGGCCGAGATACAACTATTTGAAAATCTGGAATCTGGGGGTGCAAAAAAACAGAGAAAATTGCCTTTAAAGTTGTCCAAATGAAGTTCTTAGCAATGCATATTACTAAACAAAAATTATGTTTTGATACAGAAATTAAGTTTTAAAAGAAAATGTACAAAATATCTTCATGGAACATGATTTTTACTTAATATCCTACAGATTTTTGGCATAAAAGAAAAATCGATAATTTCGACCCATACAATGTATTGTTGGCTATTGCTGCAAATATGCCCATGCTACTTACGACTGGTTTTGTAGTCCAGGGTCACACATATTCCAGGCGTTGTAATACAATACAATAACTTTGAGG
The DNA here is from genome assembly GCA_012976165.1 of Labeo catla. NCBI lineage: Eukaryota > Metazoa > Chordata > Actinopteri > Cypriniformes > Cyprinidae > Labeo > Labeo catla. Next base: position 1,150,658 of record VONZ01000142.1, on the reverse strand, counting down.
AACAGACTAAAATTCAGTTTTTTTTCACTGAAACTCTTACTTGACATTTGGTTAGCGTTCACTTCCACTGTGTGAAAACAAGCAGCTTAAACTTTTAGTTAGAGATCTCCTATGTGTTCCACAGAAAAAGAGATGAAAGGATTTTGAGAGACAAAATATTAAGTGTGAGTCATCCATACTGAGAGTTGTTTGGTAATAAACTCTTAAAGAGATAGTTCACCCAAAAATGAAACTTCTATCTTCATTTATTGACCCTCAAGTTGTTCCAAACTTGTTTGAGTTTCTTCTGTTGAACACAAAAGAAGATATTTTGAAAAATGTTGGTAACTAAATAGTTGCTGTTCCCAGCTGACTTCCATAGTTTTTTTTAGATTTTTCATACAGTGGAAGTTTCTTCTCTCTTAATGGACTTGATGTTAATGTGTAACTTTATGATAAAATTGTAAATTATGCCTTTAAACAGAAAGTAAAACTAGCAATTCTGTTTACCGAACAGATTATTTAAAGCTGAAGTCCATAAGTTTTGGCACTCTAGTGGTTAATAAACAGAACTGCATGCATCTTGCGGAAGAGCATTCTAGCTGGCGTTACTTCTCTCTGTTTATGTCTATGACGAATCACGCAGGTACTGGGGTACTCCGCAGCGGTTCCTACAAGAACAAGTCTAAAATATTCTGAATATAAAAACTTAATATAGGAGTACCGCATTGATTCAGGATAAGCCAAAAACCCTGTTTGGAAAATGTATTCATGATGTGCTCACTTACTATATAAATTTGAAATACAAGACTTTATCATTCCTTCTGAACATCATGTCTTCACCACCACCAGGTACCAAAACTCTCCTGACAGAAAAACCAGAGAAGTTAATTCAGTGGATATCAAACATGAGGTAAAAACACTACACCTCACATCTATTAGATCTATTAGATTATTCAATGCAGCTATCTGAAATGCTTGATTCTGATTGGTCAGTCATGATATTCTGGGGTCATTTATTTCCCAGTAATGACTGACATTAATAGCAATGCTGGTGCCATTTTTCACCTCAGTAAATTGAAACCAAAGATCTTCAGTATTAAAGGGATAGTTTACCCCCCCAAAAAAATTCTGTATATTTTTTAAGATATTTTTGATGAAATCCGAGAGCTTTCTGACCCTTCATAGGCAGCAACGCAACTGACACATGTTTTATTTATTTCCTCCAGCTCAACATGCAGGTCACACCAATTCCTCTCAGCGAGAATGAGAGCAGAGTTGAGACAATAGTGAAGAAGACTGAGGTCAAAGAGAGGTCCAGGGTCTCTCCTCTCTCTCGCAGTAAGTCTATGGAGAGCCTCCCTCGAAATAGACCTACAGGCACCACAGCACTCAGGGCGCTTTTTGAGTCAAAGATCACCGCCCAGCCTGAGTCCAAGAAGAGCAAGACGCCACTTGAATCAATGAGTGCTGAGAAAGCCAATAACACTATTCTTGCCAAAAACAAGAATGGTGAAGATGCAAAGCCACAAGTAGAGGCAGAGGTTAAAAACAGCCACAATGAACAAGAGAAAGAGAATGAAGAGGTTCAAGTGATTACAAAGGTAAGCTGTTGGACCTTACAAAGATGTGCATTTGAGTTATTTGTATTTACTCATGATATAATTACCCTTTCAGAGTGCAAGAACAAAGGAGATAACACGATCTGAAAGAAGAAAGACTATTTCTGGCATTTGTAGTGAAAAAATATCCTTTTTAGAGGGTGAGTATATACATAGCTTGATCTTTTACATTTTATGAATATAAAAATGAGTGCTTGCACATGCAACAGTCTGTCCCATGATGCCAGGGTGTTCTGGGTGATTGTTAGGGTGTTTGCATTATGGGATATATACAGTGCCTTGCAAAAGTATTCCTACCCCTTTATTTTTTTTTCTTCACATTTTGTGTTGCGGCCTTATGTTAAACTGCTTTAAATAACTTTTTTCCCCACATCAGTCTACACTCCATAATGACAAAGCAAAAAACTGATTTATGACAACTTTGCAAATTTATTTAAATTAAAAACTGAAATAATTGCATACTGTAAGTATTCACTTTGGGCAGCCGTGGCCTAATGGTTAGGGAGCCGGGCTTGTAACCGAAAGGTTGCGGGTTCGAGTCCCAGGTCTGGCAGGGATTGAAGGTGGTGGGAGTGAATAACCAGCGCTCTCTCAATACCACGACTGAGGTGAGTCCCTTGAGCAAGGCACCGATCCCCCAACTGCTCCCCGTGCGCCGCAGCAATAGCAATATGGCTGCCCACTGCTCCGGGTGTGTGTTCACGGTGTGTGCGTGTTTGATCACTTCTCACTACTGTGTGTGTGCACTTGGATGGGTTAAATGCAGAGCACAAATTCCGAGTATGGGTCACCATGCTTGGCCACACGTCACATCCTTTCCTTTTCCATTCCTTTCCTTTGTTGAAGCACCTTTACTGCCTCAAGTCTTTTTGGGTATGATGCGACAAGCTTTGCACATCAGCATTTGGCAATTATCTGCCATTTTTCTCCTCACCTCTTAAGCTCTGTCAGCTTTTCAGGTTTTTCCAGAAATATTTAATCGGGTTCAAGCCCAGGCTCTGGCTGGGCCATTCAAGGACATTCACAGAGTTGTCTATAACCCATTCTTGCTGTCCTGTTAGAAGGTGAACCTTCTGCCCAGTCTGAGGTTCTGGGTTTTCATTAAGGTTATCTCAATATTTTGCTGCATTGGAGCTTTCCATCTACTCTGACGAGACCTTCAGTCCCTGCTGCTGAAAAACAGCCTTACAGCATGAGGCTGTACTTTGCAGGTGATGAGCAGTGCATGGTTTCCACCAATCATGATGCTTGTAATTGAGGTTCATTAGACCAGACTATTTTGTTTCTTACAATCTGAGAGTTCTTCAGGTGCTTTTTTTTTTTTTGCAAATTCCAAGTGAATTTTCATGTGTCTTCACTGAAGAGATGATGGAGTTTTGCCACCAAAAAGAGTGTTGCAGTGATGTTTGTCCTTCTATAGGTTTCTCCTATCTCTGTGTATGATTATGAAGCTCAACTAGAGCTCAACCATCAGGTTCTTGGTCACCACTCTAACCAAAGCCGCTCTCCATCAGTTGCTCAGGTTGGCCAGGAGGCCAGCTCTAGGAAGAGTCCTGGTTGTTTCTAACATCTTCAATTAGGGGTAACGGAGACTTAATGCTTCTGTGAACCTTCAATGCAGCAGATTTTTTTTCTGAACTCTTCCCCAGATGTGTGACTTGAGGCAAACCTGATTCTAAGCTTGGTTTGGTTTTACACTGATATGCATTTTCAGCTGTTAGACCTTTTATTAAGACGTGTGTGCCTTTCTAAATCACTCCCATTCAATAAAATCTAACACAGGTTAACTTTACTCGAAGTGTAATAACATCTATAAGCAATATGAAAGCCATAGGGGTATGAATACTTATGCAATGGAATCATTTAAGTTTTTTTTTTTTTTAAAATATGGTGTATGGAGTATAGATTGATGTGGGGAAAAAAGTAATTTAAGTGAGGCCGCAACATAACAATGAAAAAAGATAAATGTTTTATATCTTTAAAACATCTAGATGCAGGATTTGAGGTAATTTCCATACCCCAAATAGTACAGGACAAGTTAAGCGCCCAGTTTAAGTAGGGTTTGCGGATTGTTCAACACCTTAACCCAAATTATGAGCAATGCTTATACCTCAGTAAACGATTCTAGTTCAAGGTTAAATTTCACATGCTGACAGACTATCATGTGACCTAAATGTCAAGAGCAAACTATATACAAGATCACGCAAGACACAAAGCACATAACATTGCAAACACAGTGATATCAAACCACCAGTGTAATATAGAAAATACACTTTATTTTCTAATACGACGTTCATGATATAACTTGGGCCACATGTGAGAGGTTTCCAAATTGTAACGCCAGATAACATCACAGCAGGAGCAACAACTGCTCACAATGATGTGAGATGAAAATAACATGCTTATTTTAGTTTTTTCTGAGTGCTGGGTTGAGGGAGACTGGAAAAGTATGTATGTATCTCAACAAGTGATTGACTCAGCCTGGTGTAGCAATAGCAGAATAGCTCCTAAAATAGCTGGCTGGCACTTATCCCTCCATGGAAGCCGGACAGGGTCAGCTGTTACCAGCACTGAAACGGCCACAGGCTTGCTGACACACTCAGAGGACACACATGGCCACAAACCAGTCAAAGGATCATTATTGAACAAAGTAACAAAGTAATTCAGAGGGATTTGAGTTAAGCTTATGAGCAAAGAGAAAGAGCGCTGAATGGTGAGTTTATGTTTACACGTTTTTAAAACGTTATACCGCATTAAATAGTGTGTGCGCTAAGAGGATTTCCCAAAACATGTCTGTTATAGAAGACCACTGTTGTGTGACCAGGGATTTGGGATTTCCAGAATTTGATTATTAATTTATGTTTAAAAACAGGCTGCAAAAAAGCTTAACCATAACATTTTACTGTGGTTGCAACATTGGCAACCAGCAAATAAATAATCATTTGTTAATTTTCAACTCATTAACACTGTGAATTTCGTTAAAGAGGATGTCTGTTTGGACACTTTGCTTTCTTTTGCTAGTTTTAAAGAAAATCTACCATGTTTTGTTAATGAACAGCTTTGGAGAGTGCTTTTGTGGCAAACTAAACAGCAGAACATGGTCATTTAAACAATGATTATGGAACCAACACAATCCCATAATCATTGTGATGCCAAGATCAGATGATTAGCAAGATGTTTTAATGCAGATGCACATACTCCAAGTAAATGTTTTACTACAATAAAAAAAAAAATAGATGCACCGCAAGTCAGTCAGATGAGTTTGAGTGCCTGCAAGATATTCAGATACTAAAATACAGTTACAGCTGATCACAATTTATTTCACAGGCTTGAAGCAAGGCAGTATTTTGCCCTTGAAACTGATTATTAGTCTGTACCTTTCTGCTCATTCAAGCAAGCTGTGTGCTGGTTCTTGGTTTGCGACTGGAAATCCCATTGGTATCTGTGTCACGGAGAGTCAGATGTTTTCCAGCCTAGTTTCTGAGCACACTTTGCACACTACACTGATGACTTGCATTCATAGCAGCTGTCCACATTACTTTAATGAGAGCTGACAGAGCAATAACCATCACCATTTCAACATGAAAACACTTACAAAATGGATTTAACATTAATAACAAATAAAAGCCTTAATGCAAGCATGAGATTAACAGTTTGGTGTAAAAATCAATGAATTAATGGTAAGGTTTTCAAAAAGCAGAGGTCTGAATTTTCATTGTCTATTTTTCAAGTGTAATACACGAATGGTCTGCTACGCAATGAAAAGGGTAATGATGTTTGTTAGTGTTAGAAAAATTAAAATCATTATAAATTGTTATTAAGAAAACACTGCTTTTTATATATTAAGGTCTAGATAAGAGTGTCTCTGGGTGTGTAGAAACTCAATAAATTATGGTAGTCTATTAAATATTAGGCACAATTCATTATACATTATGTGAAGCTGATTGTAAAATTGTATTGATTTTGGAAGGTTTTAGTATGATGATGGTATGCAAGGTTTTGAGATGGCTTGATTTGACTTTGCACCATCATAATTTACAGTTAAAGGCAGCCCGGGGTATGAAGACTTAATATGACATAAATGATGTCTCTTACTGAAATATGTAATAAAAAAAACATGAAAGTTTTACATTATTTAAAAAATCCACATGGTTTTATACACATTTTGGACTGTGGGGGTCACCATTATTTTGATGCCGTGAAATGGTTGCACTCAGTCAGCTACTGGCGCTACCTATTGCTATTTTTAGTAACACAACTCAGAATACACAACTAAAATACTGATAAAAAGACCACAGCTACTGAAAGATCTTACAGGTGGCGGTGGATATGAGCGTAGGCTTAAACCAATTGCCTTACTTTCAATCTTTCCCCACAAGGAGTCTGGACACCCCAGATATTGAGTGAAGTCCAGGCTGAGAAACTCCTTCAGTGGCTGTGGCGTCATGACAAGTGTTGGCATGTTTACATCCTGCCAGGATGGCATCTAGCATTTCTTGTCTCTGCCATCTGTAAGCTATTTCAGTAGCTGTGATCTACTAAAAGGCTCAAAGTCATCAAGGTTGAGGTGGAGAGAACAAAGATGTGGGTCTTTAGGACGTTTTATTCGTCCACAGGCATCTTCCCATTCTTTTCTCTCCTCTTCTTATCTCTAATAAAGCAGTGAAGACTTACATCGCTTCTCTTGTTGCCCTTTGACTGAAAATTGCAACCAAAAGCCGCACAATGTGGCATCATATCAGTATTGTTTTTTCCAAGTTATTCTTGGAAAAAGTGTATTCCGGTTTGTGCTGCGGTTAAAACAGCAACAAGGTAGCGCCAGTAGCTTATCGAGTGCAACCATTTCAAGTTATCGAAATAATGCCCCCCCATAGTCCAAAATACGTATTAAACGATGTGCATTGTTTAAATAACAAATCTTTCTTGGGTTTTTTTAACTACACATTACATAAGAGACATCAAAAGCCCTGTTGAAAGCTTGCTGGGTCACATATAAAGACTTTTGCAAAACTAACAAACAATATCCCTGACAAATCACATGACTGCTCACCTCCCACTGAAAGATAAACTCTTCTTTTTAAATTAAACTCATATCTGACAGTTCAAAAAGTATTTGGTGCCCCCTAATGTGTGCGTTGTGGGTCTTGTTTGTAAAAGCACAGATGTTGACCTTGATTTCATTCCTTTTTTCAGGAAATTAGGAGTCAAAGTTTGAGTCACAATAACCGTATCATGATTCTGATCTTTCTGTTGTGTTACAGAGGATAAAAGAAGGTCAGTCGCCGACTTTAGAGACAACTCTGCTCTCAACGAATTGGAGAAACCCTCTATTTCTGTCAAAGCGCTGTCTGCACTATATTTGTCAAAAGTGGCAGCTGCAGAACCTGCGGGAAACCTCTCGAAACCAGTTAGTACTTGTAGCTACTTTTATTCCTCATGATACATGTGGTGACCTTTGGGGCCAGGGGGGATGAGAGACACTAAAGCAGGCTGGAGGAAGAAAATGCTGCTAAATAAAATGCATGTAACAGCTGCTGAAAAATATTTTCGGTTTAAGTCATGGTTCTAGCTACAAGTTCAAAAAGCATGAGTGTTTATACATGCCAATACATTTTTCAACTTAATAAAAACAGTTCCTGGTTACTTTTTGATCATATAAGCTCAGACATACTTGTAATTTCCTTGATTTTTATTTGTTCTAGGACCAGAATCTCACTTCTCCAACTGGAAAAAGGCTAAACGGATTCAAGGTAAGGAAATTAGATTCAAATATATGCTTCAATCCAGTGGTAAAACTTACTGTGGCTTCTTCATTTGATTTAGAGTACAGATTAACCACTAGCAAACATCACCCCTGCTGTAAATTGTAATACTGTGTAAATATTGTGATTTATTTAAAATTAAGTTGATGATATCATATTATGCACCTTATTCTAAGCCTTTAGTGCTCTAAAGCATTAGCAGCTTGTCTGTCTGTAATTACATACTCAAATAAATAACAATGTCTGGTTGTGAACCCTTAGCTCTCATGTGTGAAATAAAACAATAACATAGAAAATTTAATTTACAGTGTGTGATACTCATTTGCAGGACAAAACATAATCATTGTGGGTGTTTTCGCCGGTCTTTGCGCTCATATTCACAAAACTAACATAAGTTATAACAGTCTCAACTGCCTGTATTCAGATTGCTGATATGATTAACTATTAGATACTTTTGTCACAAAACGCTGGTTTTCTTTGGCATGCGGTTTGGCTTCCTTCAAGTTCAACAGGTATGTTTAACTTCTTAACCCATTTATGTTTGCTCAAAATGAATCATAACCCTTTTAAATAATAGGCTTACATATTAGCTACAATAATCTAATGTGGTCATTCTTCATTTTTTTAGATGGCTGAAGGTGCACAAAACAGCATTGCACGTGCACCTGAATCAAATGTGCCGACACACCATTTGGAAACCAATCCTGTTGAACATGAACGACCCTTTACATCACCACCCCCTACAAGAGAAGAAATGTCCATACTGCACCAACGCCGACAGAAATGCGAGCTTAGACGACTGCTAAAACACACTTATCCTGAGTTGAAAAACGTAGACAGTTTGGTAGAGGAGGAGCTGGCTGATATTCTTAACATGGACCCAGTCACAGACACTGGATACCAAAGTGAGGTCCAGTCCAGGTGCTGGATGTTTGAAAACCATGAAGTCAATTCAGTGGATATCCATGATCAAAAACTACAGAAGAAAATGGAGTTTCAAGAGGGCGACATCAAGAGAACTGTGTGTATGTTTGAACAACCTCAGTCTAACTCCTACAACGAAGACAACAAACCTCAACTCAGCCAATCAGAGGAAGTGACATCAGAGCAGAACATCAAGGTGGATGTAAAAGCCACGCGTAGAATGTTTGAAACTCACTCGATGGATACTAAAAAACCCTGTCCAAGGAAACACATTGCTTGTGAGGATACAAGTCGATTGGAGCAGAAACCAAAGAGTAATTCTGAGAGTGACAGAAAGGAAGCATCAGACATTCACCATAATGGTCTTACCAGTGAATTAATTGACACAAATGAGGTGTTTGTAAGTATATCTAAAGCTAAACAGGTCTTTGAAACAGTATCACATGATATTGAAAACATCTTTCCAACAAATGACAACTTCAGCCAAGAACAAGAACTGCTGAAGGCAAATGTACGAAACAGAGCTCAGATGTTTGAATCAACTCCACTTGATAAGATCAATCAGCAAACCAAGGAAGAATCAGAAACCATCCTGGAGAACACACAAGAAACTTTAGTTTCTTTATGTAGCTTCAGTATCGTGCATTCTGATGGAACCATCCTTGAAGCCAATGAAACTGGCCATGTAAAGAAAGCAAGATATAATTTAATTCAAGAAGATGCAAGACCAGAAATTCATGATGAAGAGATAGTGACTGGAAGCATCAAGAACATCATGCTTCAGATGCTAACAGGAACAAACTTAAACTCAACTGTGACCTACCTAAAAGAGGATAATCAGGGCAATGTGGAGATTCAAAAAGTCGACGTCCCAATTCACCAACTTCCATTCACTCACGATAAAGAGTGCAGAACTGCCAATGTGGTGCAGATTACTGAAGATCTACTCAGTCAAGAGAAGTCCCTCAGGAAAGGAGTCTTAATACAAGATGGAAGAGCAGGAATGAGAGAGATAACAGTTTATGCTCTGTTTATCCACAGCGAAGCCAGTACAGGCTCAGTGGAGTTTGGTAAAATTGGTTTTAGATCCATTCCCTCAAGCCTCGAGTCTGAAAAATGTGATCTGAAGGCAGATATTAGTTCACCAGAAAGTTCTTCAGTAGTAGATACAAACAAAGCTAGTAATAATCTGCAGCTATTCCAGAGCTGCATTGAGAAAGGAGACCTTGATCATCTAAAATGCCTGCAGGAAACATCATCAGATGTAGATATAGGAGCATCTACCAAGGAATCAGAGAAAACCAGTGAGATCAAAGCCCTTTTGGCTACCAATATAGATGATACAAGCTTCAACATGCAGTCGGATGAAAACAAGTCAGAAGTGTCACCTAAAGAAAGTTCAGTAAATAATGAGAAAGATCATGCAGAAACAACAGACCAAGCTGAATATTGTCCTGACACAGGTGACAATCTAAAAAAAGAAAGAGGTCTCCAAAAGCAGGATATTATGAATGATGGAGTCGTTCTTCAAGCAGAGCTAGTTGACGTTGTTGAAGACGATGAGTTGGTGAATCTACAAACAGCCATTATGAATCTTCAACAGGCGACCATGGAGGCGAAAGCTATTCAGCAGAGTGTGCAAGCAAAATATGCTTCCCAAACAAACCAAACCCAACAAATCTGTCACTCTGATTCAATGACCCATAAGTTTACACATGTGAAAACCAATGATAATGTAAGTGAGAATGAAGAGCTCTCACAGTTTTCCAAAACTGAACCGGAAGAAGAAAGTAAGGAGGATGCCATGAGAGGTAGCATACAGGCAGCTCTTGATTCCTTGGGAAAGTCCAACTTTAATGTCACAAAGGGTGATTTTAAAGCTGCAATGATTTATAGGAATTCTGGTAAAGGACACAAAAAGACAGGTGAAGTGATCATGAACCAGATGAACCAGCCAAGTGATAGGACTGAAGAAAATAAGTCAGGAACATCTTCTCCTGTGCTTCAAGTTGAAAAGGAGGCTGTAAAATCACCTGAGGGAACTGTTACAAAGCCATTTGAAAACAAACCAGTGGCATGTTCTCCCTTGCCTCTCTCTGTAGAAACACCTGCTAAAAGTCGTAAAACTCCTATTGGACCCAAACCAGCTCTCCCACCTAAACCAGATCATTTAAAAATGAAGCCAAAGTTTAGTTCTGAAACTGATGCAGAATGTCTCAACAAATGCCAAGTCCCAGGTACTATTTCAAAACCACCAACTGAGCAGGTTAATCAATCTTCAGCTCTCATGAAGTCTCATGAAGATGCACTCTGCAAAACTGTACAGCATACTGATGCCAGTGAACACAAGCCTAGTGATACATCAGTGAGCAACACTGAAAGTCCTGAAGATAAAAAGCTAAATGGTGTAGAGTTTGTTGAAGAAGCTCCAAAGAGCTCCCCAGAAAGCATGGTCAATGAATCTTCCACAGGATTTCATGCTACTCTTCAAAACTTCAGGGTGAAGCCGAGTGGTTCAGTGCCTCCTGTAAAACCTAAAAGAATCAAAATGGCAAAAGAAAATGTGAAGACAGATAACACCAATAGCAACTCTACCACTTTGGAAACTGAAACAGCACAGGGAATCACTGCTCCTCATGAAAATGACTCTGTCAAACAGACAGATGAAGAAAGAAATGAAAAAAGTGATGATCAACAAATTAGTGGAGTGGTCAGACGGGAAAAGAAAATTAGAAGAGAGACTGAAGATGAGCGAAGGCAGAGGCTCTCGGTGCACATGGATGAAATCATGAAAGGAAATGTGCCAGTGGTCATAGAGATCTTTGACAAGCTGAAAAAGCAAGAGGAACTGAAAAACATACTCTCCAAAGTGGAGGAAATCGAAGAAGACAACAACAAAGTAGACGTGGGCTCACTTAAAAACATTTTCGAGAGCGTACCTGATTGGGTCGTGCCTCGGGAGAAGAAAATCAAGCCGAAAATAGTCACGCCGGAACATATCGGAGCGCCAAGTGAACCTGAGATGATGACATCCATGGAGGTGGCTTTTGGAGACCTGGAGAAAGCTGGTGCAGAGATAATTCGTTTAAAAGACCAAACTCTTGCAAGACTCATGGATATAGAGGAGGCCATTAAAAAGGCTCTTTACTCAGTATCAACTCTGAAATCGGACTCTGACATTGTAGGACTCTCCGGTCTCTTCAGGGAATCCATGGTGGCCGTACAAGGTTCACCTCCCTCAGGTAATATCAGGAAAATCAGCATTGGGTCAAGCAAATCACCCAAAGCTCTAAATCAGATTGGTAAGAGGGTTTCTGAACAGTCAGCAAGGCCAGAGCTTTTTATTCCCACAACCAAACAGAGGTCAGCCTCACCGGCATCTCCTTCGTTTATTTCCATTCAGTCTGCAGCGAGGAAGCCTTCAGACTCGCCTCAGAAAGAAGAACCAAAAGAAGAGCCCAAGCTCCAGTGCTGCTGTAGTGTGCCTTCAGACCGCAGGCAATGTTCTGTCACAAAAGGGCCGTCCTCGAGCCCTGCGAATCCACGGCGGCAGGTCAGTGTGTTGGAAGTGCAAACGAGGCCTGAAGGGGAGAGAGTCATCGGAACAAAAACCATCAGCGAGAATTATGAGAGGATGGACAGCTTTGGCAACAAGTTCTACTCCTCGAAAACCTCCACGGTTGTGACAACCCAACCTGAAACTAGGACAACTTCTAAAAAGCTCACCGTGAGCAGTCCAGCCATGTCGGAAATTGTCACATACCCAAGAATCAACACACCTTTTATTAGAGAAGACCGTCCCCCACTGTAAATTGATTTCGAAATTTATTTCGGTTTTGGTTGTCACATAATTGCAAGATCTAATAATGTAACAGCCAATGCATTTTTGTACTTTTTTTGCTTGGTTATCTTTTGAAGGTTACTTCACTATTCCTATTTCTCTTTATTAGTATTTCAGTTTTTTGTGAATTAATATTTTTTAAAACTATGATTTCCTTAGTGTGTTACAGTCATGCAGCAAACATGTTCTGATATTTTTGTGAATACAATATAATTTGAATTTCTGCCAAATTTGTCAATAAAAATAACAGAAACGTGTCATGTCAAATTCTAAAGTTCAGTAAGCAGATTTTCGCTCATGTTTAAGTAACGCAGTCGCATGACAATTCATAACTATTTTGATTTGTTACATTTGTTAGTACGTTTTCGTATTTGCGTACACTCCACTGATTGGGTAGGTTTATAGGGATGGACCCTTCATACTTCTTTCATATAACTTGGACGGTTTCATACAAATCACATTATATTAATCTTCATATAACAAATTATATGTAGTATTTAACTGGCAGCATTCCTCTAATTTTCACTGAGATTGCAAGATGGCGGGCCACTCTAATGTGACTGAAACGCTGCGACAGGAGGTTGTCCAGATGAAGGTTAAAGTGATGACTATTTCAGTCATCGCAAGAGAAGCTGGTCATTCCAAATCTGTGATTTCTTGAATATTATAGGTCTACTATGACACTAGTTTATTCAAGTACCCCAGAATGGCTGGTTGTCCACGTAAGACAAGTGAACGAGAAGACAGGATAATGCAGAGATTCTCAATGGGGAATCGGTTCAACACTGCAGCTGGAATTGCTTGCCAGTTCAGTGCTGAACAGTGTAAGGATCTGTCTTGGCATGTTTAAGAGGAAGTTGGACTGAAAGCACCTTCTGCAGTGACCAAACCTTTCATCAGCAGGAAAAAAAAATCAAGGCTAAGCTCATCTTTGCTGAGGAGCATGTTGTGTGGAGAGAGGAGATCTGGTCCAAAGTTCACTTTAATGAGGAGAGCAAGTTTAATTTATTTGTGTCTGATGGGAAACATTTTGTTTGGCATCAAACTAAGGAAAGACTGAAGCCCAAGTGCATAAAGAAGTCAGTGAAAACTGAAGGAGGAAGTGTAGTTTGGGGGATGTTTTTTACAGCAGGAGTTGGCCATTTTATACAGATATATGGCAGAACCTCCTTTAGCAACATGCAGGTCCTTCCCTGCAAGCATCATAAGCCTGCAATTTTCATGCAAGACAATTCCTCCGTCATACTGCAAAATAGGTAAAGCAGTTCCTTGAAGCTAAAAACATTGAAATAATGAAATGGCCGTCCCAGAGTCCTAATCTAAATCCTTGGCTAAGAAACCCACTACAGTTACCGAACTGTGGAAGAAGAGTGGACCAAGATCACACCAGCGTAGTGTGAGAAACTAGTGATGTCCTGCGGCTGCAGATGTGCTGAAGTCATTCAAAGCAAGGGCCTCTACACTTCCTACTAATATCTAACAGCTTTAACCCTCCAAAATTTTAGTCATAATCTTGTTTCGTGCTAGGGTGGTTACTGTTCTCTAATTTTGATCACTGTGTTTTGCAGAAAATAAAGGTTTTTGATGAAATCCCTTGGATATTTTGTCAAACATGTTAGTAGAACAGTGGTGTACCGTACCTACAGCTAACATTCCTTCAAATTCTGAGCGATTAACCATATTTCAGAAAAAAATCAAGTATTTATAGATCGTTCCCTAATTTTGATTTCCACTGTATAATTCTGTTTTTAATAATCAACATTTCCATGCTCTATACATGATTTTAAATCTATTTAACTATTTGATCTATGTTAAAGAATTAGTTCACTTCCAGAACAAAAATTTACAGATAATGTACTCACCCCCCTTGTCATCCAAGATGTTCATGTCTTTCTTTCTTCAGTCGTAAAGAAATAGTTTTTTGAGGAAAACATTTTAGGAATTTTCTCCATATTGTGGACTTCTAAGGTTTTTAATGAAAATAACTGAATCTTTCGCTAAATAAGACCCTTCTTCCTCGGCTGGGATCGTTTGAAGCTGGATTTAAACTGCATTTTGGAAGTTCAAACTCGGGGCACCATATCAGTCCATTATATGGAGAAAAATCCTGAAATCTTTTTCTCAAGAAACATAATTTCTTTACGACTGAAGAAAGAAAGACATGAACATCTTGGATGACAAGGGGGTGAGTACATCATCTGTAAATTGTTGTTCTGGAAGTGGACTTCTCCTTTAAGTGAATTAAAAGCCAACTTCTGATCCCAGGTCTTACGTTAACGCTTTTATGTGACTATAGTTTCAGCCAGCAGCTCAGGAAACATGCTCAGCCTGTCTGAAACCAGTTTACCCAATGGAAAGAATGGCAGCGGATAAACTAATTTTTCACAAAACCTGTTTCTGCTGCAAGCACTGCAAAAAGAAACTGAGGTAAGAATATTTCCGATAATAATAAAAGCCAATGAACAACACTGAAACAAAAATTTAGAACACATTACATTTATGATTCTAAATTAGTGAAAACACTTTGCCACATAACACACGGCAAATCATTAAATCGGAAGTGCTGAAGTTGCAGTTCTGCACCAGCTTTCAGACTTTGCCTTCTAAGCTGTTAAAGTACTTTGCTGACATTGCAGCTGTTGCTTAAAACTGTTAATCTACAAATATGCTTTCATATTAATGTGGTTTTTATAGCCAAGAGATCATAAGCAATAAACATGCTAAAAGATGTTTTGCTTGGTTTTAGTCTTCAAGGCTATGCACCTCTCAATGGGGAGTTCTACTGTGTTTTCCACTATCAGCAGCTTTTCAGAAGGGCGGGCAACTATGACGAGGGCTTCGGCCGTCAACAGCATAAAGATCGTTGGATACAGAGGAATGACACAAAGATCATTTAGAGCTCCTGAATAAGTATATGAGCCATAACCTTGACTAACAGATGGTGTGATGTAGGCAAATATGATTTTCTGGTCTTTGTGCTTTAACACCTTTAAATCAAATATAAGGATTTAAACTTCTCTTTAAACACATAAATCAGCATTACTCCATATATTCTAAAAAGTTTGTTGTTACACTACTGGGCAAAAGTTTCTGAACAGTACGATTTCTTTTTTTTTTTTTGCATTTATTTGATCCAAAGTACAGCAAAAACAGTACAATTCTGAAATATTTTTACCATTTAAAATAACAGTTTTCTATTTAAACATATTTTAAAATGTAATTTATACTGTGATTTCAAAGCTGTTTTTAGCATCTTCAGTCACGTGATCCTTCAGAAATCATTTGAATATTCTGATTTGCTGCTCAAAACACATTAATTATTGTTATTATGTTGAAAACAGCTGAGTAGAATTTTTCCAGGTTTTTTTTTTTTTTTGATGAATAGAAAGTTCATCAAAAGAGCAGCATTTATCTGGATTAGAAATCTTGTGTTTATCATCACTTTTGATCAATTTAAAGCATCCTTGCTAAATAAAAGTATTAATTTCTATAATTTATTTACCACAACAAAATTATAATAATAATAAAAAATACTGACTTTTGAATAATATAGTGTATGATGTTACAACAGCTTTTTATTTCAAATAAATGCTGATTTTTGGATCTTTCTTTTTTATCAAAGAATCCTGAAATATTTTACTCAACTGTTTTAAATATTATTATTATTAATCATAATAATAATAAATGTTCCTAAACAGCAAATCGGCACATTATAATGATTTCTGAAGGATCATGTGACACTGAAAACTGAAGTAATGATGCTGAAAATTTAGTTTTGATCACAGGAATAAATTACATTTTAAAATATATTCAAATAGAAAACAGTTATTTTAAATAGTTAAAATATTTGTACATTTTACTGTTGGTGAGCAGAAAAAACTAAAAATCTTACTGTTTAAAAACGTTTGAATGATAGTGTTTGTTTGAGCTTGATGAAAATGTGTTTTATAGCTGTAATACTGGTTGATATTAATGATTTTAATAGATATCAGGATGACAAATATGAAGATGTGTACATAGCTTTGAGATGCCATTTCATTGTTTCAATTACTAAAATTAATAAATAAATCAAGTTTGGCTTCATTAAAGGCTTTCTAGTTGAGAAAAGAAAAGCACTGAAGAAAAACACTACTGCACATTTTTAATCACAGACTTTTACTGTTTTTCAAATTGAAATAAAAAAGTGCAAATTCATTTTAATCAAAACTTTACAAACATGTCACTTTTGAAAAGTAAACAGTCATACCTCTGTCTTATTTTCCTCATTCACAAATACTAATAAAAATCTACAAATTTTTTAAATAGCAATAAAAATCTCATAATTTTGTGCTCCTGACAACCATTTCCTGCTCCTGATTCAGTGTGTTTTCATAGATGACTTTCTCTGTTCCCCTGTAAATAGAGAATTTAGAAAATTAAAAAAAAAAAGTACCTTTTCACTAATATAATAAAATCGAGATATAAACGCACTTGCTGTCATCCTCGGGGTCCTCAGCGTGGTCCTGTAGTTCCATGTTTAGTGTCTCTGGGAGCAGAAACGTCAGTGCTCCTCCCAGAAATGGAAAAGAGCCATATATGACCATTGGAATAGCATGATGATACACGTCCAACAAGCCAATCAGAGGAGCCAGAATACCAGCTACACGCGCACACATGGAATTCAGTCCAACTCCGTTTTGTCTGTATGATTGAGTTTAAGAACAAGAGCTTGTTTAGGATCTATAAATGAAGATTGCGAGTTCGTACTGGTTCAGAACATAATGTACAGTACCTCAAAACTGTTGGATAGAGCTCAGCAGTGTAAACATACACTATGCTGAAAGAGGCAGCGAGGGAGAACTTCCCAATCACTGCGATCACAGTCACAATTACAGGATAGTCTGGGAAAAAAAAAAAACAGATGAAAATGTAACCATTTGGTTAAAACATGGTAAACATATAGACCAATTTGGAGACTTGCAGCTGTGCGTGCATAGTGGTTGCAGAAAAACACTGGTAACAATGGAAGTAAATGAGTAAAATACATGGAATAAGAGGGAAAAAAAAACATTTTTGTGCCTTTTGATGTCAAAATCAGAATGCAAATAATTTTTATAGAATATTGTCATCAAAGAAGCCATTTGAAGCTAAATGCAGATGTTTAAACGAACATACTATGAATAAAAAATATTTTTAAAGCATAAATTTGATTTAAACAATAGGTCAACATAATATTCACATATGCTGTTCATAGGGGACGTATTGTATTAGTACTACAGTTACAGCATGAAATATTATTTAAAGGAGAAGTCCACGTCCAGAACAACAATTTACAAATAATGTACTCACCCCTGTGTCATCCAAGACGTTCATGTCTTTCTGTCTTCACTCGTGATGAAATTATGGTTTTTGAGGAAAACATTTCAGAATTTTTCTCCATATAATGGACTTCGTTGGTGCCCCGATTTTGAACTTCCAAAATGTAGTTTAAATGCAGCTTTAAAGGGCTCTAAACGGTCCCAGCTGAGGATGAAAGGTCTTATCATGCGAAACTATCTGTAATTTTTTCAGAAAATAAAAATTTGTATACTTTTTAAGCACAAAAGCTTGTGTAGCACAGGCTCTGGGATGCGCGTCCACGACGCTATGTACTATTGAATCACGTCAAAAGGTCACACGGAATGTAGGCGGAACTACAGACACAGTTTTTACAAAGCGAACACGCAAAGACTAAGAAAGTGCAAGTAAGTCAAACACTGTTTACAAACAAAAAGGTATTGTTGGACGATGTTGGATTATTCTGAAGTTGTAGGAGAAAATAAAATGAGTTTTTCACCATACTTTACCTTTTTGAGCCGGAGTACACAGACGACGCGCATCCCAGAGCCTGTGCTACACAAGCTTTTGTGCTTAAAAAGTATATACATTTTTATTTTTCGAAAAAAAATGACAGATTGTTTCGCTAGATAAGACCCTTTTTCCTCAGCTGGGATCGTTTAGAGCCCTTTGAAGCTGCATTTAAACTACATTTTGGAAGTTCAAAATCAGGGCACCAATGAAGTCCATTATATGCAGAAAAATCCTGAAATGTTTTCCTCAAAAACCATAATTTCTTTATGACTGAAGACAGAAAGACATGAACATCTTGGATGACAAGGGGGTGAGTAAATTATTTGTAAATTGTTGTTCTGGAAGTGGAGCTCTACTTTAAACCTATTACTATTCACATTTTACATAACATTTATTTATTTTATCTCACAATTCTGGCTTTTATTTTTTTGCAAATGCAAGTTTATATCTCCTAATTCGGACTTTATAATTTGATTTAACTCCAAACTAGTGAGCTTGTTCATTCTGAGGGGAAAAATGCCAGAAGTGTGGGATATAAACTCCTAATGCGAGCCGAGGGGAAAAGAGAGAATGACGAGCTGTTTTTCCTTATTAGAATTGTGAGATATAATCTCGGAATTGTAATGGCTCCATAGACTGCTACTTGAACCACCCACAAAAACATCATCCCTATTTCGGATCTGTAAGACTATCCCACTATCTAACGTCAATTTCGTTAAATAACAGTGCTTATTGCTGGGTGACAAGCTCTTGTCATATGTGGATAACATTTTGAAAATGACATCTAATCAATATAATCTATATTCTTTTTAAATCTAACCAAGATGCCTCACACATCCCGAATGTTAACTATACATTTTTAGGTGTGGTGTAAAGGGGACGCAACCACCCTACAATGATAAAAATCCATTCACTCTTTTTTTTAATCCTCAAAAACCTAAACACTCTCAATTCTAAACCGTTTTGATTTTCTGAGCAGTATGATGTCATATCGTCAAGCCCCGCCCACAACCACTGACGGACGGTCGCGTATTAGCATATTTCCACCCTCAGCCTGTCGTACGCTGTCTGCAATTTTCTCTGCACTTGAGCAGCTGTAGCGACAACGTCTTGTAAACACTGCAGGTGTTTTGTATTTGAATGTAAAAGTGAACTTAAGAGTCTTCATTTTCTACTGACATCAGAACCACTGAGGACACAGTGGATTAGTTTTGTTTTTGGATGGTAACGCGACACTGAACACACAAAAAAACGGAAGAGAGCAGCAGGGTGAGCAGTAGCTCATTAGCATTTAAAGAAACACGCACTGAAACAGGTCACCGTGAACAGAGCATTTTTGACAAGGTAAAAAGGGTGTCGTTTTACACAACCATTGAGGAATTTTAATCAAAGTGTGTTGCAGACATTTCATGAAGACCCTAAAGAATCATACTGACTTGTGGAAAATGGGTATCCGATGTCCTCTTTAAGTGTATGAATACTTTTTTATGGCAACTGTATGTAGATTGATTATTCTAAATAAATATAATCTATTATAATCTATTACATGTTAGATGTAGCAAAATATGTTTGTCAAATGGGATAAAAACCATCTAGTGTATAAAATAAGACTGAAGTTCCTCACTCGCTGGTATAGCAGGAATAATCAGGCAGGCGGTTCCTCCAAGAAGCAGCACTGCGCTCTGGGAAATCCTTCTTCCAAAGCGCTGAATGAGAGGAAAGCAGGACAGCCTGGCGGGAAGCTCTGCAATCCCAAAGATGAGTTGAGTCAGGTAGATGTCCAGGCCGAAGTTCCCCACGTTCAAGCTGACACCATAGTAAACCAGGGATATCACAAACCTATGATAGCATAAACACAAACATGTTAAACTGCCTTTTTAATCATATTAGAAGATTCTTCAATTCTCCATGATATTTTATGCTGCTGTATTTAACTTATTACACTGTATTTATTGCAAACTAGTAGACTTTAAAGAGCTTTACCCACATACAAACTCCTGAATGGTAAACTTTGATAAAGCATCAAAGGTATGGAGTTGTTTTTTTCTTTACGTCATTTTGGATTTTTAATAGATATGGGAAATGCTGGTGTAACTCACCACATATAGCACATGATGAGAACTCTCTTTCTCAGGTAACGCACTCGAAACAGGTCTAGCATGTTGCTTGTTTTAGGTTTGTTCTCTGCTTCCATCTGATAAGGCATCCTTTCATGTTAATTGATCATTTTTTAAAAATTACTTCTGATTCAAGAATATGTTTAATTTTGATCTTTTGCAGTTTTTTACCCAAAAAGGAAAATTTGCTAAAAAATGTTCTCACTCTCAGGCCAAGATGTAGATCAGTTTGGTTCTTCCTTGGAACACGATAATTCACAAGTAATCTACACGACTCCAGTTCATGAAAATTTCCTGATAATTTACTCACTCCCACGTTATCCAAGATGTTCATGTCTTTCTTTCTTCAGTTGAAAAGAAATTAAGGTTTTGAGGAAAACATTCCAGGATTTTTCTCCATATAGTGGACTTCAGTCGTGGCCAACGGGTTGAAAGTCCAAACTGTAGTTTAAATGCAGCTTTAAAGGGCTCTACACAATCCCATCTGAGGAATAAGGGTCTTATCTAATCTTATCTTAGTATTTTTCTAAGAAAAATACAAATTTATATACTTTTTACCAACAATTGTTTATCTTGCACTAGCTTGACTTCATGCATTACGTAATCACATTGGAAAGGGCACATGTGATGTGGGTGATGTGAAGCACCAACCCAGTGTTTACAAAGCGAATGTGCAAAAGAAAGTCAAACACCCTTTACAAAAAAAAAAGGTAAAACAATGATTTTGTCAAATGGGATAAAAACCATGGAGTTTTTCACCCTACCTTTTTTAAATAAAGTACACAGATGAACTAACCACGCGTAACTTTTCCAACGTGATGTGTGAAGACACACATGCGAATCACAGAGCTAGTGCAAGATGAGCATTTGTGGTTAAAAAGTATTTAATTTTTTTTTAAATGACCAATTGTTTAGCTGGATAAGACCCTTATTCCTTGGCTGAGATTGTGTAGAGCCCTTTAAAACTGTGCTTAAACTGCAATTTGGACCTTCAACCTGTTTGCAACCATTGAAGTCCACTATATGGAGAAAAATCCTGGAATGTTTTCCTTTAAAAAACAATTTCTTTGTGACTGAAGAAAGAAAGTTATAAACATCTTGGATGACATGGGGGTGAGTAAATTATCAGGAAATTTTCATTCTCAAAGTGAACTTCTCCTTTAATGTCTTGAAAAGCTAAACTCTGCGTGTTTGTAAGGAAAAAAAAATCCATCAATACGGTTTTAACTTGAAACTTGTTGCTTCGAGCTAAAATATGAGATTCTGATGGCACCCATTCACTGCAGAGGATTCAATGGTGAGTAAGTGATGTAATGTCTCCAAATCTGGAGAGACTGAGGCAAAGTCACTTTCAGCAAATTTTAATTTTTGGGTTAACTATTCCTTTAATTCTTCTCTTAGACGAGATAAAGATTGACATAGAGAAAAAGGTCACCTTGTCAAGAAGGTTTTCTGGCACCTTTGTGCCATTGATTCGGGCAGCTTTCAATATCTCTTTCTTGGCCTTTTCTTGCTTGCCCTGAGTCAGAAGCCAACGAGCAGATTCAGGGAGAATCCTGCCAAATACATAGACAACTATCAGAAATCATTATAAAATCATTATAATATATACAACAGTTCGTTCTGGTTCTTAAATCTGATTGGTTGAGAACCGTGAGCTATTGTACTGGTATTGCTACAGGAATGCCCTTTCGCAATTTTGTATCACTCCGCTTATTCTAGCCGGGTCTGTTTTTTTTCCGAGTGTCATGGTGGACGCCCAAATTATCGCAGTATTATTAGCCAATCAGATTCGAGAACCAGACAGAACTGAGAGAGAGAGAGATTTTTTTATAAAAAAGCAATCAAAAGACAAGGTAACAACAAGGTAAAATATTTTATTTTTATACTTTTATTTGGATGTCTGTTATGTGACCACTGACCATGCAAATCAAATTTTGGGAATCACTGATATAGAATAACACTCACCAGTAATAGATGCAGAAAAGCCCAACTGGTGCTGACAGAACCAGCTGTAAAATCCTCCAGTTTCGGATCCCAAAGGCCACTCCAGACAGCAGCATCAGACCAATCGCATAAAAGCAGTGTGACAATATGGTAAAAAGGGCCCGTTTGGCTGAACCACACCACTCAGTGCCTAATACACATTTAAGATACCATGAAAATCATCTGGTGAGATCGCAAACAGGTGGTATATGCTATTTTAATAGTCATTTATTTTTACAGTATATACTATTTTATAGTAAATTGGTTTAAAGCATATATTCTTTCTACATGTACACTGCTGTTCAAAACTTTGAGACCAGTAAGATTTTTTCTTATGCTCATCAAGGCTGCATTTATTTTATCAAAAATTGTGAATTATTATTATAAAGTAATGTTTTTTTTTTCAATTTTAATATACATTATTATTCCTGTGATGCAAAGCTGAATTTGCAGCATAATTACTCCACTATTCAGTGTCACATGATCCTTCAGAAATCACAAATATGCTGATTTATTATCATTGGAAACAGTTGTGCTGCATATTTTTTTGGAACCTGTGATAGTTTTTTCAGGATTCTTTGATGAATAAAAAGCTAAAAAAAGAACAGCGTTTATATAAAATAGAAATATTTTCCAACAATATACACTACTGTTTTCCTTTTTTTTTAAACAAATTAATACTTTTATTCAGCAAGGATGTGTTAAATTGGTAAGAAGTGACAGCAAAGGCTTTCAAAGAATCACAGGTTGCAAAAAAATATTTGGCAGCACAGCTATTGCCAACATAGATTATTCTAATAATAAATTAGCGTGTTAGAATGATTTCTGAAGGATCATGTGACACTCAAGACTGGAGTAATGGCTGATGAAAATTAAGTTTTTCTCATCACAGGAATAAAAAATATTTTAAAGTATATTAAAATAGAAACCATTATTGTAATCACATTTCAACAATAGAGTTTTTTCAGAATGTTTGATCAATAAATGCACCCTTGATGAGAATAAGAGAATTCTTTCAAAAACATTACAAGTCTTACTGATCTCAGACTTTTGAACAGCAGTGTAGTCTAAAAATCTAAACAAAATTTTGCATTTTTTAAAGTACTATTAGAAGGAGTCATGTGTTACCCAAAACAAACGTGTTCATAGAGAGCCCTGATATTGTGGTGCCGACCACAAAGCGGAGAGTCATGTAGACAAAGATGTTGGGAGCAAATGCGACTGCCACCCCAAACACAAACTGCAGGAACAAGGAAAGCAGCAAGACAAACCTCCGGCCATACCTGTGGCAAAAAAAATCAGTTATTAAACCACTGACATAAAAAGTGGCCCTTTATTACTGATGGGTTTTAAAAACATACTGAACAATTGGAGTGTTTTGTTTTTGGAAAAACTCCAAAATAATCACTGTGTGTATAGTATGATTCTTATGTTGATCAGAGATTGTACTCTACACGTACTTGTCTGCCATTGGCCCAAACAGTAGGGCTCCGATAAGAAGACCAGCCATGTAGACGGACTGAGATGCCTCACTATAAATCTTATTTTCACACACCAGGTTAAACTATGATAAGACAGGAGAAGAAAACATGATAAAAGACAACAAACAAATAATGTAAATGAAAAAAAGATATGTAGGTAAGATTTACAGTTTATACAGAAGAGTTACAGTTTATAGTAACTTTCAAAGTCACGCACATTATAAAAAGGGTAGGATTTGTTTTTAAAGTCAATTACTATAGAAAAACCCATACATTACACATACAAGTCTTTGCTTATATGCTAATAACGTAATGACCATAGATGACATAAAAAAAACTTATTCATCAAAATTCGGTTTACCTTTAGGAAGCCTATGTATTTTAGTAGGTATTGCAAAAATACTGTACATTTTAAAAGCTCTTTCAAATGTTTCACAAAAATTAGATTACAAGTTATATCGCAAAATACACACGCAAATAAAAATTGTCTTTGCCTGAGAATGTACGGATATGGGCGAGACTTCTGGCTCATTAAAGGAGTCCACTTCCAGAACAACAATTTACAAATAACTTACTCACCCACTTGTCATCCAAGATGTTCATGTCTTTCTTTCTTCAGTCGTAAAGAAATTGTTTTTTGAGGAAAATATTTCAGCATTTTTCTTCATATAATGGATTGATATGGTGCCCCGATTTTGAACTTCCAAAATGCAGTTTAAATGCAGCTTCAAACTATCCCAAATGCGGTTGTAAATGATCCCAGCCAAAAAAGAAGGGTCTTATGTAGCGTAACAATCAGTTATTTTAATAAAAAGAATACAATTTCTATACTTTTTAATGCCAAACGCTCAACTTGTCTCACTCTGCCTAAACTGTTTTTTTCGGTTCATGACAGTTAGGGTATGTCGAAAAACTCCCATCTCATGTTCTCCCTCAACTTCAAAATCGCCCTATATCGCTGTTTTACCTTTTTTATTAAGGCTGTTTGATCTTCTTTGCATGTTCACGTTGCAAATTCTGGGTCGGAACTTCTGAAGCGATGTAGGATGATTTTGAAATGATTTTTGAAGTTGAGGAAGAAAATACGATTGGAGTTTTTCGACATACCCTAACTGTCTTGAGTCAGAATACACAGAATTCATGGAGAGAAAGGCAAGATGAGCGTTTGAGATTAAAAAGTATTTAAACTGTATTTTTTTAAATGAAAATAACCAATCGTTTCGCTAGATAAGACCCTTCTTTCTCGGCTGGGATCGCATTTGGGATCATTTGAGGCCGCATTTAAACTGCATTTTGGAAGTTCAAAATCGGGGCACCATATCAGTCCATTATATGGAGAAAAATGCAGAAATGTTTTCCTCAAAAAACATAATTACTTTAGGACTGAAGAAAGAAAGACATGAACATCTTGGATGACAAGGGGTGAGTACATTATATGTGACTCTTTGTTTCGGAAGTGGACGTCTCCTTTAAGGAGAACATGCAGTAAACGGTAAAACTGTTTGCACTACAGAGCAGCGTGTTCAAAATTAAGATAATACGTTAAAATAATATGGTAATACACACCAATTTGCAGTATCAAGCAGCAAAACGAGCTGATTTGTACATCTAAAAACAGCTGGATACAGATGAAAGCAGAAGCCAGACCCGTAAAATGTACACTTTTACATTAAAAGGTAGATAAAACATAAGAACTGTTATTATTTATCAAGTTTCATCGGTGTTTGTATAAGTTTTAAACATCAAAGATGTCTTCTAGCTGACATTCAGCAAACTTCACTAGAGGCGCCAAAAAAACGCTCTGCACTGAATGAACTTTAACCGCTTGCGACTAGAAATTACTGAGAGAATTTCTTTTAAACGTTGGCTTTTTGAAGTATATAGTTTTAAATTAAAAACAAAATCAACACACTTTATATGAAGTGTAGGGAAAAAACAGAAAAAGATTAACCGGAGCATTAAAAGGCATATCTTTACAAAGTTAAATAAGCAAATAAACAAACTCTAATAAAATAATGATCGGCTATATCATTAAAAAAGTTGATTACCTCAGTTATAAGAGTGCTGCTGCCTTCTGGTGCGTTATAAACCCATCCATCACTACATGATGTCGTCGTGTTTATTCCGTAAGCTTCAATAACCTCAAGATCAAGATCAACAGGTGTGAACATCTCACAGCTCTCATACCGTCCATTACTGTCCAGAGGGATGGTGAGGTTCAGCTGCTTCTCTTCTGTCAGGTTAGGAGCTCGCTCTAAGATCCAGCTGCTGTTGCAGTTGTGTGGGAAGCTGATGGCGGTGAAGACCTGACTGAACATGTGAAAAGCTGTGAAGATGTTGGGGAGACATACCGCCACCAACAAGCGCTTCTGAAACGCCCCAAACTCGCCGACAGACGACAGGATCTGCGCGAAGTCTATCATGATGATCACTGGGCGACCATCAGCGGCGGCTCACACTTAAAACACCTGCGGTTCACTTTTGCGGACTGAAATTAATTTTTAAACGTGTCACAGGTTCAGCATATCTGCACGTACTCTTATCTGTTACGACTAAGATAAAGCACGTTTTTTTTTCACAGCGATAAGAAGATTTTAAAATAATAGTAAATCATGAGCATGTTAAATATTTAAAAGTAAGTTAATAAGCTGTTTCTAGTTTTCAGAGGAGTTCCAGCAGTGTGTTTTGTGTGTGTGTGTGAGGGACTTTGGATCAGGGTAATACAGTTAAGGCCTTTCTGCCAGTTAAGGCGGTCTTAATATTGTGGTAATGTGTAAACTGTTGTTATATGCTTGTGGGTTCGAGTACAATATTTAGACAACACAGTACATGTGTAACAAAGTAGCCACACTGTCAAGAGAAAAAAATAAGAACGGTCGTGACAAAAAGAGAGCGGGGTAAATTAACGCATTTTTTTTTAAACAAATATGAATTTAAAGCGATAGTTAACCTATCATTTACAGACCCTCATTTCTTTTCCAAAACCGTATGATTTTCTTTCATCTGTTGAACGCAAAAGAAGCAAGTAAGGAAGGCTGGGCAAAAAATTGCAAGTTAGCCTCTGCCAATATCTTAAGACGTGTTTACTAAGACTAAACAAGGCACATCCGGGTTCTATGTCAGAACGCCAGCTCCTGCGTTAGCAGCACTACACACTTGTGTCATGGTACTCTCATGAACACGCCAAGGATACTGACACGGAAGAGACGCTATTTTTGTTTTCTTTGTGCACAAAATAACATTATGGTTTCACAATCATAACATCCCGGTGAACCACTGATGTTAAGGATGTCCTTACTACTTTTCTGCCCCTTGAACGTGTCAGTTACTCCGCTGTCAATGCAAGGCCAGAAAGCTCTCGGACTTCTTCAAAAATATCTTAAATTTGTGTTCCAAAGATGAACAAAGGTCTTCCGGGTTTGGAACGACATGAGGGTGAGTAATGACAGCATTTTCATTTTTAGATGAACTATCCCTTTAACCTGATGAAAATGTGTCTTTTAAAAGCATCCTTTATGTTTGAGTAGTTTTTATAGCAACCTGATCTCATGACAAAAACATACCTGTGGGAATGTTTTCGCAAGACGAGAAATATGTACCGCCATGTACTTTTTGTGTCATGTTCGATGTGAAAGGTCCACTGAGTGGCACTAAAAGTGTTCATTTTTTTCCACGAGAACAGATGAATGTACATATGTATGGAAGGCCATTAGGGCCAAAATGTGAAAATGAAAATTTGATGTTTATCTGTTTACCCCCAGAGCATCCAAGATGGAGTTGACTTTGTTTCTTCAACAGAACACAAACGAAAATGAACTCAAACCATTGCAGTCAGTCATATAATAGGAGTCAAAAAAATATACACAGACAACCAAATGAAACCCTGTGGCTCGTAACGATACGTTAAGGTGTTAAGACATGAAACAATCGGTCTGTGCTAGAAGCTGAAAAGTATTTGTATCATTTTTTTTACCTCTGATCCACCGCAATGTAAAACTGTCCTGAGCGCGTTCACAACAGCCGGCATGTGACTCGTCAACGTGCTCCGGCATAGCGGACACATATGCGGAAACAATCTGTCACGCGTATACGTCACTCATTGTTTACACAGTGCAGAGATTGTGAGTACGATGGCTACTCAAAATGGCAATTACTCGTGCTTATCCTGATTGTTGCAGCCAAATAAAAGCTAAAAGACTAAGTTTGCTTGCGCAAACTCATCCGGGATTGTTGACTTTTCACCAACTCCCAACTTTTGAGCCTGATCGACTGAAATTCTGGTTGCTTGCTCTTGTATATGCCAAAGCACATTGATGCATCACGCGTGGGCTGTTGTGAACGCGCTCAGGACAGTTGGACATTACGGTGGATCAGAGGTAAAAAATGATATAAATACAGTTTCTTGCACAGACTGATTTGGTTTTAATTTGGTTTTGTCTGTGTATGTTTTTTTGACTCTCAAAGCCATGGATCTCATTGACTGCCATTATTTGACTGACAGACTGCCACAGTTTGAGTAAAAATTCTTCGTTTGTGATCTACTGAAAAACAAAGTCAACTACCTCTTGGATGCCCTGGGGGTAAGCAGATAAACGTTAAATTTTCATTTTTGTGTGAACCTTCCTTTTAACGTGTTTGTACCACACATTTTGGCCCTAAGGGCCTTCCATACATATGGTACATTTTATGTAACATTGGTTTTGCACGTGTCTCTGCAGTTCTGACTTGAAATGTCCACTGAGTGGCACTGTAACTCTAATGCTCTGCGATGTTTTAAAATAACATACAATCTGCACTACAATTAAAGGTAGCTGATAGTATAAACAAAACTGCAGTGACTGCAGTATTTCGGGACTTTTTAAAATGTTCCAACGGGTACGTTTTTGTCATGAGATCAGGTAGTTTTATTTATTAATCCATTTCAGTTATTTTGTTATTTTTCTATGATGTATTAGCATAATATTCAAATACAGTAATATATACTGTAACCAATAAGGAGGCATTTTAGGCACCTTTTAAGTTCATTCTTTATTGATTTTAAAGCATTTAAAAACATGCCTTAAAATTCAACACAAGCTAAAGAAAATGAAATGAAAATATAAAGAAAAATAAACTGATATTTACCTGTTTTTGCTTTTCATTTTTTTTTATTGCTTACAGTAAACTGACTGTGAAGGCGTCTGTCCCTGTACAACACTGTTCCACATTAAGGACTTTGGCAAAAAGCCAGGACACTTGTGCAACCTTATAAAACGCATTATTATTAAGACTGGATATTAACTTAATAAACTTGCTTTTAACTGATAAACTTGCCTTTTCAATGCAAACAATTTTATTAATTTTTCCTATTTTTAGTGGACTGCTTTGTAAATGCAAAGAGGTGAAAAGAAAATACTTGTGCGTCAAATATTTCTTTTACTTCCCTCCTATGTTTCGAATCCTCCCAATAAAACTGGAAAATAAAGTCGGAAAACGTTTTAAATTATTTAATAATTAGTCGAATATATATATAAAATGTTAAAAGTCAAAGGGCAAAGAATAATAATAATAATAATAATAAAAAATACGCTGAAACACTGCTTTAAGTTGCACAAAGGTAGCGATATGTTTAAATGAGATTTCTTGGGTGAAGTAAACAACCTCAGCAGAACTTCAGAACAGTTCAGAACAGACCTGCTGAAAACTCCAAGCAGATTTATGCTACTTAAGATCCCGCTGTGATTATAGGCAAAAAGACAAACCAACAAACCTCACAAAGTGTCTTTAGTAGCTGACACCACCTCCCATCACCTTATTTATGAAGAACACAAAGGCCATGAGTGAAACATCCCATATAAAATCAAACCAAATGGCAAATTACATTATTTACATGCTCAATTGAGTTCACTCACATCAGAAATACACATGAATACTTAAAAGTTCAATTCCAGAGCAGGAAAAAGCCAAACACCAAAGTTTCATCAGGTACCTCAGGTACTTCTACCTTTTCCAAAAACCTAAATCACTTACAGAGATACTTATAAAAATGAGAAGTCACAGATAGTGTCAAAAAAATTAAAACCAAATTCACAAATTAATGCGAAATCTAAAAAAGGAGAGATATGTTTGATGCAAAAATGTGTAGAAATATTAAGGCAATAACTTTGAGCAGCACAGGATAGTAACATTTGCAAATGTGCCAAGGAAAAGCAAAAAAAGGGAATAAAGCAGTAAAGCCAGCCATCAGGAGTGTTCATTAGGGCTCAATGACAGTGAATAAATCAGCTAATTCTGAAATATTTAAGTGTTTGAATTTTTGTGTTTGTATTTGAAGAAATCAAGCTCTATAACAGCAGAGAAATTAAGAGCTGTTTTGCATTTCAAAACCTTTGAAATAATGCAAGCGGTGTGATAAAACATGCTTAGCTGCTTCTCTTCAAAAGCACAGAAAAAATACAGGTTAAAAAAAGCTAGAACTATAGCTAAACCCATTTGCTCATTTCCTCTATAAACTTTCATTGAGTTTCACTCCTCTGCGCTCAGTAGTTATATTTGAGGCATTTTTGCTTTGTTCATTTTTAGGGTGTCAGTTCAGATTGTGCAAAACTAGGACAAACATAGAAAAGAAAGAGAGAATTAAAAGAATATTAAGCTTATATGTAAGGTTATGATAATGCATCCTTATACAAATAAATCGTAAACTTTATTTTAATCGATTCCTACAAATTCTGATCATTCTCGTGTTTGTGCAACTCTTCCATCGGGCCGTTTGAAATCCTATGGGCTGGCGCTATGGTACTTTTCTCTTTGGCAACAGTGGTTTCTTTAGGGCAATTGAAAGAGGGAAAAAAAAATACATCATTGCGTCATTCTGTTGGTAGTGTTGGTTTGTTTTCACATTTGTAGGCAAGTCATGGTCCCGCACAGAGCCAGAGTTTAGCTAATGCTGAGCTGAGCAAATCCCAAGAGTTTGACATCATCAGGAATCTCAGAGCCCTCGACGCCAGAGGCCTGAAAGACACCACGCATGATGTGTTACTGCAAAACACCAGTGACAAGTGACACACAGTGGCTTTTAATCAAACCAGTAGTCACTCACCAGTTTAAATGTGACATTTTTATTGGAATGAGGCTCTTCGACTATCTTCTGCAAATTAGCAGCCACTGAAATGACACAAAACAGAGGTTTAGGAACATGATATACAGTTGAAGTCAAAAGTTTACATACACCTTGCAAAATCTGCAAAATTTTAATTATTTATTTAGGAAACACAATGCATTAAGAGCCAGGGGGTGTAAACTTTTGAACAGAATGAAGATGTGTACATTTTTCTTATTTTGCCTAAATATCATATTTTTTTTTCATTTAGTACTGCCCTTTAGAAGCTACAGAAGATACTTACATGTTTCCCAGAAGACAAAATAAGTTAAATTTACCCTGATCTTCAAATTCAATAAATTTTCACCCCCCGGCTCTTAAAATGCATCATGTTTCCTTCTGGAGCATCAGTGAGTGTTTATCCTTCTGTAATATTTGCTTTAACTGTTCAGGACAAACAAGGAACTCATGAACAACTATCACTAAACAAACAAACAAACAAAAAAACAGCTGTGGATTCATGTAACAACACAGTATTGAGAATCAAGTGTATGTAAACTTTTGAACAGGATAATTTTATAAATTCAACTATTATTTGCTCTTGTGGACTATTGTGCAAATGTCTTTTATGTGAAATACCTTATTTAGGTCAGTACTAAATAAAAAAATATTTTAATTATATTTTAAAAATAACTTTTGACTTCAACTGTATTATAATTAAGCATTATTTTATCTATCTCCTATATATGTATATGCAGTAAAATCTGTAAATATTATTACAATTTTAAACATGTTTATTTTATGTTTATTTTTGACATTTATTTAATGTTTTCTGTTTTAATCTGTCTTAAAATGTAATTTATTTGTGATACAAATCTGAATTTTCAGCATCATTACTCCAGTCTTCAGTGTCACATGAACCAGAAATCATTCTAATATGCTGATTTGGTGTCTAAGAAACATTTTTATCATTATTTATGTTGAAAATGGTAGTACTACTTAATGTTTTGATGGAAACTGTGACATTTATTTTAGGATCAGTATACTTTGATGAACAGAAATTATATAAAAAACAATTCTAACATAATAAATGCCACTTTTGATGAATTTAATGCATTCTTGCTTAATAAAAATACCAATTTCTTTAAAGAAAAAAAAAGAAGAAGAAAATCCTTACCAATAACTAAATCTCTCCCATCTACCAAGCCGGCCGATACCAGCTCCTGAGAAACGCCATCAGCTGTGTCTACAGAAAAAGAAAATGTGATGCATTAACTCTACTTAAAATGACTCGCAAATTACAACCTCCTGCATATTTAAACTGACAAGCTTGTAGATCTTCCAGAATGAGGCTGACAACTTAATTACTGATCGGCTGCATATAACATGCTAACATGCTATAGTCAGTACGGCCTGCAGAATGAAGACACGTTCGGAAGTGCATTACATTTTATCAGGCCATCAGAAATGGACATCTCCCCTGGACCCAGCTAAATGTGCATGACACTAAATGTTTTATTTTGTAAGTCTTGAAAATGTACAACATGGCACTGACAAAACGCAAATGCACGTTCATGGTTTACAAAAAAAAAAAATGTCCTCTTGCTTTGCTTTGGCCTCTGCTGAAGGGCAGAAAGCTGAGATAAACAGAAACTGATTCTAAAAGGGTGTTAAATTGATTTGTTAAAGAAAAACATGCTGGACGAAAGAACTGGACAAGTGTGTAAATCGAACTGATTGAGTTGTTCATCACCTCTGACAAATGTGACAACTGTCAACCACAATATTGAGTCATGAACACTTTGAGAATATATCTCCATTAGGGACATTCCACCCAAAAAAGCTGACTGACTCATCAACTTGGGTCGTAGGGATTACAGTCGTATTCATTTTGTATGACGTTATCTCTGAGGGACTCATTCACTGTCAGAAGAATTTTTTTCTGAAAATCTCAGTTTGTGTTCCACAGAAAGCACATCTGGAATGGCCTGAGGGCGAGTAAATGATGACAGAATTGTAATTTTAGGGTGGAGTATCCCTTTAAGAGTGTATTGTGTGTGATTTATTGTTGACTATTAGCTATGTCTTTACGCTCTTACCTCTGCCAGGCATGAACTCAAATCGTATGTCATTCAGTTCCTTTTTCAAGTTTCTATAGGACAGAATGAGAATTGTAAGTCATCTACTGCTGCTCGATACATGTTAATACATGACTCGAAACATAAAAAAAAACAAATGCATCTTACCTTAACCTTAATACTAAACTGATGGGGGATGGTGAGGCATCGCCTCCAGGAACTGGGGCCTACAGATGGAAGAAGAGAATTAGACTTTCTTTACAAACTGAGGTGGCATAATA
The DNA here is from genome assembly GCA_012976165.1 of Labeo catla. Classification (NCBI taxonomy): domain Eukaryota; kingdom Metazoa; phylum Chordata; class Actinopteri; order Cypriniformes; family Cyprinidae; genus Labeo; species Labeo catla. The sequence goes on along the minus strand of VONZ01000142.1, from coordinate 1,117,680 downwards.
ACCTCATGCTTACAGCTTTGATTGGAATAGAGGTTTCAAAATGTGTGAAGTACAATTTGTTGTTGGTGCTCTACCTGCGCAGGGTTGGCAGCTGGGGTTGGGGTTGTAGTTGGGGCAGTGTGTTGAGTGCTGGCCGGGCCCTGGCCAGCAGCTTGAGGTAGTTCAGGCTGGAGGTGACTGCCGAAAGACTGGAATATCTACATAAACAAGCACAGACACATAAACAAACTTTTAGAAATTACATTTAAAAAACTGAAATATATGGAAGCCCATTTCCTCCACTAAATTATAAATTAAAAAAAGGTAACTGCAACTTCTGATAATTCTGACTTTTCTTGAAATTGCAAGTTTACATCTTGCAATTCTGAATTCTTTTCTTAGAATTGTGAAATATAAACTCAGTTGTGAGTTATAAAGTCAGAATTGCGTGATATAAACTCGCAACTGAGTTAAAGTCAGAACTGCGAGATATAAACTTGCAATTGCGAGTTGTTAAGTCAGAATTGTGAGTTTGACTTTTTTTCTGACTTTTTTCTGTCAATTGCGAGTTTGTAACTTGCAATTCTGACTTTTTTTCCTCGCAACTGCGAGTTTGTATCACAATTCTGAGAAAAAAAAAAAGAACTGTGAGATAAACAGTCGCTATAACTTAAAAAAAAAAAAAAAATATTCAGTGGTGGAAACAGGCTTCCATAAAAATATAATCTCTGGTCATTATATATATATATATATATATATATATAAAATTAATACATTAGATGCATTATTACACAGTAAATGTTTAAATAATGTAGTATACATGCTTTTGAGTGGGATCTAGTTATTGTTTAGAAATAAAATGGTGATTTTGTTTTGTTTTTTCATTCCACTTCATTTAAAAAATAATTGCAATTTGAAGACTAAACAGTGTAATACAAACACACATACACACACAAAAAAAAAATCATGTTTTTCCAAATAAAATGTTTCCTTTTTACAATGGACACTTGCAGTATACAGTATTCTGCAGAGTGCCCTATTTATTTTGCCAAATATGGTAGGTCATCTAATTATTTCATGCATATAAAATGCATTATATGATACAGTACATTTTGCAGGAATCTTAAGAAAAGTTTATTATTATGGTATTTGGAAAAGTTTCTCATGGTCTACGTACCTCTGCATTCTGGAGTCCTTCTTTTACTCTTGGTGACTGTGTAAAAGAGATAAAAGGTCAAAGGTCAAGTCTTTTACAATATTATATAATGGTTTGGGTTACTGTAATTCAGCTTTGGATTTGAACGCACTGTAGTAAGGAATGAAGCAGGGAGATAAGGTCCTTCACAAGTATTTTATTTTACACTTATGCTATGATTTGAAATATTTCATAGTTTTAGTAAGATATCCTTTAAGAACTGAAAGACTACTGGGATTGTTTTAAAGAGATACTTCACCCAAAAATGAAAATTACCCCATGATTTACTCACTATCCAACCATCCTAGGTGTATAAGACTTTCTTCCTTCAGACAAATACAGTAGGAGTTATATTAAAAAATGTCCTGGCTCTTCCAAGCTTTATAATGGCAGTGAATGGCTGTTGAGATTTTGAAGTCAAATAAAGTGCATTTTTCTTACACAACTGCATCGATTCACTTCAGAAAACCTTTATTGGAGCCATGTGGAGCACTTTTTATGACGGACGAACGCACTTTATTGGACTTCAAAATCTCAACACCCATTCACTGCCGTTATAAAGCTCAAAAAAGCCATAACATTTTTTAATATAACGCTGATGAATTCATCTGAATGATGAAAGTCATATACACCAAGGATGGCTTGAGGGTGAGTAAATCATTGGGTAATTTTCATTTTTTAACTATCCCTTTAAGATATGCAACCAAATTGCACAATATCTGCCTAGAACATTTTCTATTTAATAGTATGAACTAGACATCCAGTGTATTCCCAAACCCTTAACCAAACTGACATTTTTTAACCATACCACCTAACCTAAATTGTGTTCACACATACACTACCATTCTTAAAAGGTTTAAAGCCAGTAAGATTTTTTGAATCAGCAAGGATAGAAGAGACACAAGTGATTTCTTTACTGGAATACAAAGATCATGTAGTACCAGAAGTGACCATATTGCATGTTAGTGCCTAAACCGACAGAAATCTCATTATGAGGCTGTTAAACAGAATCTGGGTGGTTATCAGAGATCATTGATTTGGTCAGTATGTCAAAGTTAGATATAAAAACACAATACAGATGGCGTCCAGGAAGCACACGTCATCACTATCAAGTCGTTCTCTCTGTTTTTCCCAGCAAGAATAGTTTGGTGACACTATTTTTGCTTTACCACAGTTTTAGTCACTGAGATATGAGTGTGTGGTCAAGCTTCAAAAGCTGGTAAGCTGGTAAAGTAGGTAATTCTGTAGCACGTATGAGCTACAGGTTCATAATAAGCAAAAGATATTGAGCAAAAGTTATCACATTAAGCGATCTAAATGATTTTAAACTGTACGTGATTATTTCTTGCATAGATATGCAAAGAAACAGATTATTAGGGTTCAACGTTCATCCTTAACTAACCTATAGTCTAGTATCTTTATTGTTTAATCTGGATGACAAGAATATTAGCAAATATACTCTGTTAACAATTTTTTTTTCTCATTATCTAGCACTTCCTTCATATCCTAATGTTGTGTTTGACTGAGTGTGCTTCCTTGTTAAGGTGAGCCATCTGTATCAGCGGGAAAACTGAACAACCCTGGGTGGGGGCAGCTCAAGAGGATGAGAGAAACGGACTTGTCGCCTTGTCGACTTGGACTGCTGCTCCTTTAGCGGCAAACACAAAACACAGAGCCCAAGGATGAGAGGTGCCATATCAGCCAACAGCATTACAAACACCACACACAAACAAACAGTGCAAACAATCGGTGCTGGAACTCTCAAAATGACGTGTTCAGTACGGTCTGAAATTATGCTTGTGTGTGTGTGTGTTTGTTACCCGTAAGGCAGCAACAGCAGCTTTGCCCTCCTCGCTCTCCTCATCCAGTTCATCATCGCTCCATTCCCATTCTCCATCTTCTGTTTTATGGAGTCTCCCACTGGAGCCAGGAACTCGCCGAACCTACACGCAAACACAAAAGTTGTAATTTTTTAATTAATTCATGTTACTATTATTATTGCCTTTATATTTTTATCTATTTATCCATCATGTAAAATAATATGTGACCCTGGACCACAAAACCAGTCATAAGGGTCAATTTTCCAAAATTGGCATTTCTATATCATCTGAAAGCTGAATAAATAAGCTTTCCATCGATGTATGGTTTCTTAGGATAGGACAATATTTGGCCGAGATACAATTATTTGAAAATCTGGAATCTAAGGGTACAAAAAAAATAATAATAAAAAATCTAAATATTGAGAAAATTGCTTTAAAGTTTTCCAAATTTTACTCATCAAAAATTAAGTTTTGATATATTTACTGTAGGCATTTTACAAAATATCTTCATGGAACATGATCTTTACTTACTTTCCTAATGATTTTTGGCATAAAAGAAAAATCAATAATTTTGACCCATACAATGTATTTTTGGTTATTACTACAAATACACCACAGCGACTTAAGACTGGTTTTGTGGTCCAGGGTCACATATTAATAAATCTAATTTGTTTAAATTTTTGAATATATTTTATCAGTTTTTTCCCCCCAAACTGATTTGGATTACATTGAAAAAAAATTGATGTAGGATGTACTTTGAAACAATTCTCACTCTGAAACTGCTAGTAAATTTCACAAATAAATAGAGCTGCAAGCAGCAATTGTCCGGGTTCAAGCGGTTTAAGGCATTTAAGTACAAAATGAAAAAAGAAATTTAGGCAGCCTGTAACCACCTAAATCAATAATTTAAAAGCATTTTGGCAAATCCAGGTAATTTACCATAGAAATATTGTTTTTTAACATTCATGGCTGTTATAACGCCAGCTGTGGTCTGATCTCCCTAAATCTTTGCATGCTTGTTTAGAATCAGCTGTCGCATGTTCTCACCAGGTTTTGTAAAGTTTTGAGTTTACCTTTAAGCTTTATAGGATTTTGGGTACATTTCGACAGGCCCCTTTTCTAAACAACCCTGTTATATCCTCCCAAAGGGACATTTTAAACATTTTCGTGATAATTATTAACCTAGAGAGTCTTGAGAATTGTACTACAGTGTTTGCAAAAGTAGGTTTTTGACATCATCTCAATCATTTAACAAACGATTTGATTAAACGGCAGCGGTTCTAGAGGCAAAGTTGTCCGGAATAAAGAGCTCTGCGAATATCACGTATGTGTGAAAAACTGCATGACGTACAATCATTTATGCCCTTGAAAATGCAATATCACCAAAAGTTCAACTTTTTTTTGATAATTATTGATATTCACTCTCCAAAGAATCTTCCTGCACCGGTTTGGTTCCGATAAGGCGAAAAACCTTGGACTAGCTCACAAAAGTAGGGGTTCCAACAACATAAGGCAACTGAGTCTGCGACTGATGGTTTAATTTATTAACTAACATGAACGAATAATGAACAATACACTACTAATGTTAACTTACTGAAGGGTGTTACCTATAATACTATATAAACATCTCATAATAAAGGTCATAAAACAGAGTATAACTCCTCATAACATCATAAAACAATACAAATAATGCCTTATAAAACATTATGCAACATTTTCCTCACCTTTCTCGCTCTCTCTGTAATTGTAGGTGCTCTCTGTAATAATTTCTCCTGCAGAAATTCGTTATTCTGCCAAACAAAATGGAACAGAAAGATAAAGATTTTTCTAAATGATGGTAATAACCACAATTATGGTTGATTCACAACATGGGCTGACACTCAGATTCAACTCCAACCCCCTACTGGGCATTGATTCAAACTGTAGACAGGGAACTCCAGTTGGCAAAGAGTTTATCAGGCAGTTGAAGAGGGACGCTGGGATGCTTATCCCTGCTTTTGTTTATGCACAAACGTGATGGTCCAGTAATGAGAGGAATGCTGGACTGAACTCAATTAGGATTCATAGACAAGGGGCAAGGGGCGCACACACACACACACACACACACACACACAAATTGTACTCACTCTCATGTCATTTCAAACCCATATGCTGTTATTTTTTTGTGAAATACACTACTAGTCAAAAGTTTTTGAACAGTAAGATTTGCAATGTTTTTAAAGAAGTCTCTTCTGCTTTGGTTGACCACCTGGCAGTAGATCAGTTGTGGGACACAGATGTGATTTTGCGGGACAATGCGTTTTAATTAGTTAAAATGAATGGAGAATATTGTGTTTTTCTGTGTGCACTCAACCATTTCCGTCAGTGGTGCTAGATCATTTGAGTAATCCTTTACGCAGAAACTACGCAACAAAAAGAGTAAATAAAAAGTTTTCTTAAAAAGGCAAAAGAACGCATGGACAAGGGGTGAAAATGCTGTGTGGTACAACGCAAAGTGGGACGGGTGGTCACCCTACTTCTGCTCACCAAGCCTGCATTTATTTGATCCTAAGTACAGCAAACACAGTAAAATTTTGAAATATTTTTAGTTTAAAATACCAGTTTTCTATTTAAATATATATTCAAATATAATTTATTCCTGTGATTTCAAAATTAAATTTTTTGCATCATTACTTCAGTCACATGATCCTTCAGAAATCATTCTAATATGCTGATTTGCAGCTCAAAAAATATTTATTATCATATTATGTTGAAAACAGTTCAGTATAATTATGTTTAGTATAACAGTATAAAAGTTCAGAAGCACAGCATTTATCTGAAACAGAAATCGTTTCATAACATCTTTATCATCAGTTTAAAGCAGCCCTGCTTAATTAATTTCTATAATTTCTTTCCCAAAAAAAGACATTTAAAAAGACTCCAAGCTTTTGAATGTAGTATATAATGTTACTAAAGTTTTTTTTTTTAATTTCAGATAAATGCTGATCTTTGGATCTTTCTATTCATCAAAGAATCCTGAAAAAAAAAAAATGTACTCAACTGTTTTAAATATAGATAATAATCATAACAATAATATTTCTTGAACAGCAAATCAGCGTATTAGAATGATTTCTGAAGGATCATGTGACACTGAAGACTGGAGTAATGATGCCAAAAATTTAGCTTTGATCACAGGAATAAATTACATTTTAAAACATATTTAAATAGAAAGCATTCTTTTAAATAGTAAAAATATTTTACAATATTACTGCTTTTGCTGTATTTTGGATCAAATTAATGCAAGCTCGGTGAGCAAAAGAGAATTCTTTAAAAAAAAAAAACATTAAAAATCTTACTGTTCATAAACTTTTGACTGGCAGTGTAAAGACTTCTGAATAATCATTACACAACTTTTACAATGTCAAGAATGAGATAAAAAGCCCCATAAAAGTATCACTTAAAATGTATTTGTGTCCTGTTTTGGTTATGAATATAATATAAACATATAATATTATGTTACACAGTAGAAGTAAAGTCATACAGATTTGCAAAAACATGAGGGTGAATAAATGATGACAACAACAACATGGAACAATCAAATAAACTAAAAATAAAATAAAATAAAATAAATCCTGGAAGTAAGATTCTTACCTTGGCTTTCTGGAAGAATTTATGTTTTAAGAGTTCTGACGATGTTGGCCTAAAAAGCAAACACTATTGAAATACATGTGTTGTAACTTACAGTCTTATCAGGCAATATAAGCATTTACAGTCACTTACAATCCTTCATTCAAAAGTTTTACACATAAATGTCTTATTTTATATTGAGCAGGTCATGTTGGCTGCCATGCTGGGATCACATGACCAGCTGAACACTACTCAACATATAACTATACACTACTGTTCAAAAGCTTGGGGTCAGTAAGATTTTTTTTTTTTTTAAAGAAATTTATACTTTTTTTACAGCAAGGATGCACTGAATTGATCAAAAGTGACAGTAAAGACATTTATAATGTTACAAAAACATTGTTACAAATAAAAGCTGTACTTTTGAAATTTCACTTCAAAAAAATCCTGAACAAAAATGTTTACCACAAAAACTTTAAGCAGCTCAACTGTTTTCAACACTGGTAATAATAAAAAATGTTTCTTGAGCAGAATTATTTCTTAAGGCTCATGTGACAAGGAAGACTAATGCTGGAAAAAATTAATTAATTAATTAATTAATTAATTAACAACAAAAATATATTTACTCTACTTTTGATCAAATAAATGCAGCCTTGATAAGCATAAAAGAAAACAAATTAAATCTTACCAACCCCAAACTTTTGAACATTGTATTTTTCTCACATGACCTCACAATATCCTTGTGGCTTTGCTCAGCACCTTTTCTCTGGATCCTTCTGCAAACACAAGGAGATCATCTTCCTCAAGGATTTCCCATATTTCTTCACAACCTCCTTATCTGTGATTCCAGTCTCAAGGCAAGGCGGATCATTCTGCAGGGTCAACATCAACACCTGCAAACACAAACACAGCCAACATGCTATAAAAACAACATGTTTCTCATTAGAGTGATGCATGACTGTATTAAAGCAGCTGTGAGATTCATTAGAGCTTGCATGGGACTGTATCTCCTGCGCTTTCCTCACCTTCATAGGAGGGTATTTGTGGTAAGGAGCAGCGCCTGTGGCCAGCTCGATGGCTGTGATCCCAAAACTCCAGATGTCTGCTTTGAAGTCGTAACCTTTCACCTGCACACAAACAGTCAGAGATTTGTTTAACACAAGCGATCCATCCATATGCCAGCAGTTACCGGCAATTTTACACCACATTGAAATCTTTAGACTTTAAAAGGACAAAATAAGAGCTTTAATTGTCCATGTAATTCAGTCCATATACAGTGAGGTTTGAGTTAGAGACTACCACAGAAAATGCTTCTATTTTGCATTTTTCCAATTTAATACCATCTGATCTCAGAGCCTTTGGGCCCCACTGTATCTTCTTCACTAAAATCAGAATTTGTACATGTTGTTCATTTGTATGGCTTTAAATGAGCAGTGGCTGTTCGGTGGAAATACTTACCTGTTCCATAACTTCTGGAGCCATCCAACATGGCGTTCCCACAAACGTCTTCCGCACTTTATTTCGAGTGATGTCACCACCAGTGGCTAAGAAGGCACTTACACCGAAATCTAAAAAAGAAAAAAAAAGAAAAAAAAAAAATCTTTTTCTGGTCCTCAAATCTGATTGGCTGAGAGGAGTGCAATATTCTAGTGATATTAGAACTCCAACCGTTTCACAGTTTGTATCACTCCATTTGCGGCATTTCTTACAGCGAGTGTCATAGTGGACGCCCAAATCCACTGTTTTTGTATACAGAATGTAGTTTTAAAGGGGTCACTGGATGCCCATTTTCCACAAGTTGACATGATTCTTTAGGGTCTTAATGAAAAGTCTATAATATACTTTGATTAAAAATTCTCAATGGTTTTGTAAAACAACACCCTTTTTACCTTGCCAAAATCAGCTCCGCAAAAATAATCTCATTCTAAGGGGTTGTTCCTTTAAATGCAAATGAGCTCTGCTCACCCCGCCCCTCTCTTCTCGCTGTGGAAAAACTTTTTGCCTTGTTTACATTAGCCACGTTTAGCCGCTAAACTTCCTAACTACCACGTTATACGGAAAGGCGATCGCAAAGATTCATAAAAAAACCCTTATACTCACTTCTGCTGTAAGTGAAGCTGGATCATGAATGATTTGCGTGAACATAGACGGATATATGTAGATCGGGAGGCGCATTCTCTTCACAAACAAACGTAATCTACTGCATCTTCAGCGGCTCAGATGTCGGGAGTAAATGACGACCACTATGTTCATTATTACATCCAGCAACACAGCACAATCACTCAATCTGAGATATTCTTGTCTAACTTGCATCCCTGCTCTGGCATCAAAACATGGAAAGTTACTGGACTGTGACAGCTGGTCTAAGGTAAGAGCTCATGTCAATCAACTATTGTGGGAGCGGCCTCTGTCGGTGTGACGGCACATCAACAGGCATCTGAGAACGGCTCGATTTGAAAAAGGGGATATTATTTTTACAGATTAATTAAAAACCACTGCATGGATTTTTATCACTATAGGGTAGATTTGTACATACACTACCAACACACATTAATGTTCAAACAACATGTAAAAGTGAACTTAGCATCCGATGACCCCTTTAAGAGCTTCAATAGACTTCAAATACGTGGTTTGTTAATAAAGATAACGTCTATGTTCAAATTTGCTTCCTTGTTTTTGGAGATGTGAGTCTACAGTCTATGGCCAAATCAGAGGCGTGCTGATATACAGCCATATCACACTGCCTCTTGTATGAAGAGTTTATTTACAAAAACAGATAACACCATTTTTTACATTTTTCAAAAATCATGTTTTTATTGTGTTACCATGTTTTTATTGTGTTAGTCAGCTGTATGTTTTTGTTATTTTTAGTTATTTTTTATACAAAATAATCCAACTGCAGTTTGATTAAGAATAACTGGAGTGCACAATGAAAAAACATGATTTTTGAATATATATATATATATATATATATATATACACACATATATATACATATATATACATATATATACACATATATATATATATATATATATATATATATATGTGTGTATATATATATATATATATATATATATACATATATATATATACACACACACACACACACACACACACACACACTGTTTAGAGCCCTGCACGGGCCTAAAATTTAGGCCCTAGCCCGGCCTTGGCTAGATGCTCAGGCCCTAGCCCGGCCCTTGTCCGACAGCTTATCAGAATTCTTGGCCTGAGCCAGACTTTTTTCCCCTCTTCTCCCAAAATAGCTTATACAACTGTTCCAGCTATTAAACGTGATTATATTTCATTTAGTTTTTTTTATTAAGTTAAAGGGTCCTATTATGCTCTTTTACAAAGGATATTTTTCTTACAAAAACGCATTGATTTGCTACAAAGAGGTTATTAACCCCCCGGAGCCGTGCGAGGTACTTTTTATTATGGATGGATGCACATTATTGGACTTGTTTTGGACTGATGAGGAGAAACACCTGTCTACGCCGTTCTAAAGCTTGGGAGTGCCAGGATAAATTTTAATATAATTCTGATTGCATTCGTCTGAAAGAAGGAAGTCATATACACCTAGGATGCATGGAGGGTGAGTAAATAATACACTACAGTAGTGTTGGGTCCTATCATCAGCCTGCGAGATCACCAATACATGATATTATCATGCTAATGTATTTAATTATTTATATACTTAGTTTCATTGCCTGAAACCAACTCCAGCATAAGGCTAAAAGCAGCCTAATATTATCAAAGAACATCATCACTGATCAGCCTAGACTATTCTAGTGCAAGTTTATGCATTTTAAAAAACACTAACGTTAACGTTTTCTACACTGTATGATGAATAAATCTCCTACCACACATCTGCGGCACTTTACAGCTCCGACGCGGCAACCGGAGTAGATTGCAGCTTCAGCATGTGTTTCGACCCCCTGTACAGCACACGTCTGCGAGCGTTACAGCTCTGAAATGTAAGTTTTAGCTTTTTAAAGTACTGACCAAGCGGCCAGCGGAAGACTGGTCATTGTCTGTTTGATCAATTTTGCCTTTTTAAATCATCATGACTTGCCTAAAATAAAATCAATAGATATAAAACAGTTCAAGTATGAAACAATTTTCAAAACATTAAACCTAGATAAATGTGTGCTATTGTTTCAGTGGAAACAATTTAAAATATTCCGTCATTTTTGCTCATAAAGGTAAGAGCAATACATTATTTGGAACTATAAAGGGTCTACTTTTATTCGTGTGCACTCACAATATCAACAAAACGTTAATGGTGCTTTTATAAAATAAAGAAAACAAACATGATGTGCTTTCTGTCGTCTCAACAGGAACGCTTCACAAAAATGAATTGAAACTCAGTGAATACCTCTCAGACGATAAATATATCTATAGAAAGCTTTAAATTATAATGAAATCAATCGAAAAACAAAAACTCTTTCATTATGTAATCTGCAAAGATGCTTTTCTCTCTAAAGTCACGTCCAAAGAGGAGATGGTGAGGCAGGATCAGCAAAATCATCCTTGCAACAATAACTCAGAAAACACTAGTTTATTAATAAATAATTAAAAAATCTCCTTACTATCTCCTTACGATGTGAAAATTTTTACGCCTAGGGGCGTAAAAAAGTCGAGGCCCGTCGGGCTCGGGCTGAAATGCAGGGCTCTAGCACTGTTCAATAAGTAACATATTTTCATTGTATACAATATAACAAAAATCAATATTATAGATATAAACATTTGAGCTGCAATGGCCTAATGTAAACTATGGAACATAAAATAAGATAATTTGAGAAACATCTCAGTATTTTTTTATGTTCCACAAAAGAAGGGTTTGAAATGGAATGAGGGTGAGTAAATGATGACAAAATGTAATTTTTTTTTAGTGAACTATCCCTTTAATGGTTTTATTTTGATTTATTTTTTATTTTTAAATGACATGACACTCTAAATAAGAAACTAAATCTGCCAGCAGGTGGTGGTAAATGTCTATGTCGATTGTTCAAACAACTGATTCATGGAAGAATGAACTGATTCATTCTTCAGGAATGAAGTAAATGGCTCTCTTTATGAATGGGCTTTTGAATCAGTGATTCACACGATTCATTCAAAACGCAGATTCATTCAGAAACTAAACACTGCTGTGTTGTTCGGAGATGCGCAACAATTCTGCTATGGCTTCAAAGGTAAAAAAAAACATAACAGTGTTTAACATAATATCAACTTCTTATTACTGAACTTTTGTATATAATCGTATTTAAGCTCATGATAGATTGGGACAAAATCAGCACTCGTGTCATATTGCTCTTGCTGCACATAAATATGAGAAAAACACATACAGGGCATTTGTGCACTAGTATCTTGAATTTTAGGGCATAACTGCATTTGTGGAGTTGCTGCCCTGCATCACATTTGTCAACAGTCAACTATATTAAATATAAGATTATGTACAGGTCTGGGGGCGGGGCCAGTGCGTTAAATGCGTTAAAATATTTTAATCACGTTATTTTTTCATAACTAATTAATTGAAGCGTTAAACTGACAGCCCTAATATAAACATTTCACATGAACATGTTACATTTGAGTATTTAGCCGTATAAGCCACTATTCAAAAGTCTGAGGTCATGTTTTTTTTTTACATATATGAAAAAATGTATACTTTTTTTTTAGCAACAATGCATTAAATTGATTCAAAGTGACAGCAAAGACATTTATAATGTTACAAAATTATTCAAAAACAGTTTTCAAATAAATACTGTTCTTTTAAACTCTCCATTCATAAAAATAGTTCACAATTGAGCTATTTTTAACAATGATAATAATAAAAAATGTTGAGGACCAAATCAGCATATTAGAATGATTTCTGAAGGATCATGTGACACTGAAGACTGGAGTAATGATGCTGAAAATTCAAGTTAGCCGTCACAGAAATAAATTACATTATAAAAAATACTAAAACAGAAAACAGTTATTTTAAACTGTAATAATTTTTACTGTTTGTACTACATTTTTAATCAAATAAATGCAGCCTTGGTGAGCATAAGAGACTTATTTTAATAATATTAAAAAAAAATAAAGAAAGAAAGAAATAAAAAAAGCAGTATGGTTGTGCTTTTTGCACATCTCAATTATAAGGAAAGGCATATTTCAGTATTAAGTGCGGTTAAACACAAAGTTGGTACCTGCGATTTGCACTGATCCATCCTCTCCCAGCAGGATGTTTCCAGCTTTGAGATCCCTGCGGACAAACACAGGGAGTCTGTCTTTAGACACACAAACAGCTGCGCAAGAATACAGATGTGAATCAGTCAGATGGGCGCCTGTACTGACAATGTAACCCAAAAAATAGGTTTCATTTTTGCACAACGAATGCCACCAAAACAACAGAAATAACGTATTTACACAGGTTTTCTTAACAATAACAGTTTCATGTAACAGTATCACGAATAAGATAAATGAAGCATAATAAAGAGCTACTGAAAGAGGATTCAACCAGGTTGAAATCACTTTTTATTAACAGCTTCTTGTATGGAAAGTCATTTCAGTGCACTTAAATGAAATTATTTTCAATTGTAGTAAACAAATATTCAAAATTAACCAGAAATGTTGTAGGTTATCTATTATAATAAAGACTAAAGATGCCACTGGAACTCATAAGAATATATTTAACATGATTAAAGTCAGCTTATGTTATTATGTAATTCACTTTAATATATTACTTGTATTATAACATTAATTATTAATTACAAGACAAATCCTGTGTCAGAAGCCTTCGAACTGTACAGGGCCATTTCTTGTATTATATTTTACAGTCCAGCTGGGGGCAGCAGAGATATGAATTAACTGAAGTTGCTGACAGACAGTGAAGTAAATTAACTTTTGAACATAATGACAAGACTTTGTTTGTGTTATCATAACAGTCACATTCTCTTGCCATGACGATATCCAATTATGCGCTTCAGGGGTGCAAAACCATAATTGCAACCTTTCTGCAGTGTAAGCCCACACACACACACATACACATACACACACACACACACAAAACAACATATTCTGAGAGGCCCCAGTTGTTCACTCCTGCTGGGCAAATCAAAACACACTAACACATGTCCACTCCAAATTCAAGCGCATTTGGATGTGTTCCTGAAGTGTAACAGATGTTTGGAGACGATTGGAGTGGTTGGTAACACTCCTGCTGTCCGTGAGCATGACTAATAATCGCTTGCATATTTCTTAGACAGGGCAATGAGAGGAGAGAACACGTCAGATTTGGAAAACTAGATATAAATATTCAAGAACAAGATACAGAGGGTTGCACATGTGATCGATCTGTGTGTGAATGACACAATACTTTACACACACAGACTTATGTCCCAGAAGCTGAACAGATTGTAATATGAAGGGCCACAAACAACATTCATTTGTTTTCACTACTCCAAAAAATATATAAACAAATAAATACACTACCAGTCAAAAGTTTTTGAACAGTAAGATTTCTAATGTTTTAGTTTTTTTTTTTCTCTTTTGCTCAGCAAGCCTGCATTTATTTGATTCAAAGTACAGCAAAACACCTACATTTTGAAATATTTTTACTATTTAAAATAACTGTTTACTATTTTAATATATTTAAATGTTTATTTATTCTGTGATTTCAAAGCTGAATTTTTAGCATCATTACTCCAGTCACATGATCCTTCAGATATCATTCTAATATTCTGATTTACTGCTCAAAAAACATTAATTATTATTATTATTATTATTAAAACAGCTGAGTAGAATTTTTTCAGGTTTCTTTCATGAATAGAAAGTTCAGAAGAACAGCATTTGTCTGAAATAGAAATCGCTTGTAACATTAAATAAAAGTTTTAATTTCTATATAAAAAAACAATAATTTTATATATATATATATATATATATATATATATATACACATATATATACATATATACACATACACACACACACACACACACACTTAAAATTAAAACTAGGATGATTTATGGCATGAAAACGTTTTATATTAATGATACTTTCATCACACCCAACAATTGTGAAATTACGTAAAATTACGCTGTTTAAAAAAAAAGGAAAATATTATACAATAATAATAACAACAACAACAACAAGAATAAATAGTAAAAATCTAAAATAATAATTTTCTTTTTTTACAATAAATGACTTTTATAATAAATATTTATATTATTATAATTATTATTTATTTTATAATAATAATAATAATACTACATTTAAAAATATATTACAAGTTTACACGTATATACTTATACATAATAATACTTAATAATAATAATAATAATAATAATAATAATAATAATAGAATATTAATTGACATTTTTAATTAATTATTATTATTAATACCACGGCAGAAAAGGACATTTCATTCAATTAAAAATGTAGTTTTTGTCGAGAGAATAAATAAATGAATAAATTAATTAATTAATTAAAAATATATTCATTAAAAATGTATTTAAAATTATACATATATGATTTGTTGACAAGATGGGGTCCACTGAAACGCCCACTGAAACACCTTAATGTTGAGTTGATCTACCTGTTATTTTTATTTAAAAAAATTTGTTTAAAAATTATTTTCTTACAGACAGTCAAAAGAGCCCATAGTTGATGAAATATATTAATTGATGATGATGATGATGAAACATATTAATAATTTTTTATTCAAGTCAAGACAGTCAAAAGCTGAAACAGCACACTGATAATTATACTCCAGGGATTACATATTCAAAAACTTTCCAGAATGTAACTGCATCACCACCATATAAAGCTCAGATGGTAATGTGAAGAATGTCAGAACAAAAGCGGAACGGTTTCCTGAGATCTGAGCGATACAGATCACTTACAGCCCGAGCAATGATGTCACCCTCTGTGGGAGCCATGACAACGTGTTCTGGTTTCCCCAGCTGACACTCGTAACAAAGAGAGTCTCAGTGAGAGGACAGACCCAAAGAGTCCATTTGAGTTCAATCATACCAGAGCAAAGACCAGCTCAGAGCTTTACATTGACAAACAGAGTGTTAAACTGTGGCAAGGGTGAAAGACTCGATGAGAAGCTGCGAGGAAGATAGTAGATAGGCGATGATTTTTACCCCCATCTGCTGGACTTCACAGGACGGTGAGGATGATGAAGAATTTTGCTGCCTCACTCCCTTTCGACATCTGACTTCATGCCACAGTGTCTAATTGCGTCCTCAAACGATGTGGAGGATAACGTGTGACTCCCTCTTCACTGCACATGTGAACAACCCCTCTCCTCACCTTTCTCTCATGATTCACATTACAGTACTGACATATGCTTAAAGTCTATCTACCTATCTATCTATCAAACAAAAAATATTGAATAAATATTTAATATTTTATTATAACAAAAATAATATAGATTTTAAAAAATCTCCTAATTAAATATAGCATATCAAGATGCTGATTAGACAGCATGATTATTGCACAGGTGTGCCTTAGGCTGGCCACAATAAAATGTACAGTTTTACTGTATTGGGGGGGTCCGGGGCGTCCGAAAACCAGTCAGTATCTGGTGTGACCACCATTTGCCTCATGCAACACACCTCCTTTGCATAGAGTTGATCAGGTTGTTGATTGTGGCCTGTGGAATGTTGGTCCACTCCTCTTGAATGGCTGTGCGTAGTTGCTGGATATTGGCAGGAACTGGAACACGCTGTCGTCTATGCCGATCCAGAGCATCCCAAACATGCTCAATGGGTGACATGTCCGGTGAATATGCTGGCTATGAAAGAACTGGGATGTTTTCAGCTTCCAGGAATTGTGTACAGATCCTTGCAACATGGGGCCGTGCATTATCATGCTGCAACATGAGGTGATGGTCGTGGATGAATGGCACAACAATGGGCCTCAGGATCTTGTCACGGTATCTCTGTGCATTCAAAATGCTATCAATAAAATGCACCTGTGTTCATTATCCATAACATACGCCTGCCCATACCATAACCCCACCGCCACAATGGGCCACTCGATCCACAATGTTGACATCAGCAAACCGCTCACCCACACGACGCCATACACGCTGTCTGCTATCTGCCCTGTACAGTGAAAACTGGGATTCATTCGTAATGGGAACACCTCTCCAAAGTGCCAGGAGGTGAAGATGCTGGATGTGCAGGTCCTGGGCTGGTGTGGTTACACGTGGTCTGCGGCTGTGAGGCCGGTTGGATGTACTGCCAAATTCTCTGAAATGCCTTTGGAGACGGCTTATGGTAGAGATATGACATTTAATTCACGGCCAACAGCTCTGGTGGACATTCCTGCAGTCAGCATGCCAATTGCACGCTCGGCATTGTGCTGTGTGATAAAACTGCAAATTTCAGAATGGCCTTTTATTGTGGCCAGCCTAAGGCACACCTGTGCAAATAATCATGCTGTCTAATCAGCATCTTGATATGCCACACCTGTGAGGTGGATGGATTATCTCGGCAAAGGAGAAGTGCTCACTAACACAGATTTAGACAGAATTGTGATTTAGACAATATTTGAGAGAAATAGGCCTTTTGTGTACATAGAAAAAGTCTTAGATCTTTGAGTTCAGCTCATGAAAAATGGGGGCAAAAACAAAAGTGTTGTTTTATAATTTTGGTATGTATCCATCTATCATTAATAAATAAATATACACTACCGTTCAAAAGTTTGGGGTCAGTACATTTTTATTGTTTCTTTTTTTTTCTTTTTTTTAAGAAATTAATACTTTTATTCACCAAGGATGTATTAAGTTAATAATTAAAAGTTTATTAAAAGTTAATAATAAATAATTTACATTGTTATAAAATATTTATATTTTGAATAAACACTGTACTTTTTAAACTTGTTATTCATGAAAGAATCCTGAAAAAAAAAAATCACAGGTTCCAAAAAATATTTGGCAGCACAACTGTTGATATTATCCAACACTGATCATTCTAATAATAAATCCGCATATTAGAATGATTTCTGAAGGATCATGTGACACTTAAGACTGGAGTAACAGCTGATAAAAATTCAGCTTTTCATCACAGGAATGAATTCTATTTTAAAGTATGTTAAAATAAAAAACATTATTTTATATTGTAAAAACATTTTGCAATATTACTGTTTTTTTTCTATATTTTAATCAAATAAATGCAGCCTTGATGAGCATAAGAGACTTCTTTAAAGACTATTACAAGTCTTACTGACCCCAAACTTTTGAACGGTAGTGTATATATTATAATATATATATAAACAAATGTACAAATGCACTACAAATGTAATATCTACCTATCTATCTATATTATGAGAAAATATTATTAATTATCTGTTAATACAGTACTACATTGTTACAGACTATCATTCAGCTTTTATTACATATATCAAAAATAATCTGAAATATTTTTAAAACGTAATTGTTTGATGTTTTCATGATAGTTTATAGATAGTCTTTAAGTTTATGTTCCTTCTAACTTCAATTCAACATCTAAATGTCAACACAGGAAAAAAATCTGACTTTATGATAAAACTCAGTCCGTCATCCAAAAATGGTCTAAAAGTAATGAACTAAGTTTGCATGTACATTTTTGTCAGACATCTAAAATAAACACTCAAAAGCTTCTAATAAGTCCAGAATTACCTCCAGTCACACTGGCGGCGCAGCAGAGAGCAACAAGACAAGGTCTCCTTCATTGAGATTCAGAGTCAAGCTTGCAAGTCATGGGTACTTAACCAGACTAAAAGCCTGTGAATTATTTACACTGTCTGCTTTAGCAGGCCCATGCGTGTGTAGAGGGAACAAGGGATGTGAGGAGAAAGCAATTAATATAAAAAGAGAGATAGAGAGAGGGAAACTGACAGATGATTTAAATTAACCATCAGTGAGTCATCACCGCAAAGACAGTATTGACGTCTTAAGATGAATGTCTCCGATAAACTAGCAAAGGAAACTTTGATGAGCTTACTAAAAGACTGGCAATGAATCGCTCGTATACGCTCGGGCCTACATCAACTGAGATTTGTATGATTTAAAGATTTAATGATAAAAGACTGAAGGGTACGAATTAGACTGGACGGCTCCCTCGGTTTTTCCACGGATTTCCATTGGAAACTCAAGCTGATGTTGATTCTGAAACATAATTCAAGAATTCCATCATTCATCGTATAAGATTAAGCTGATTTAAAATGGAGTCTCGGTCCACAGGCATCCTACAAACCTCTTTTGTGTTGAAACCAGTCCAGTCTTAAAGGGAAAGCTCATTTAGAAATGAAAACTGCATCAGTATTTACACACGCTCATGTCATTTCAAACCTGCACGCTGTTTGCCTGCAGCACACTAAAGATTTGTTTTTCCACACACAGATCTTTTACATACAACAGACGTCTGCACAGCACCATTAAAAAGTATAATAAAAGTGGTCCATAGAAACTTTTGCTCTATATTCCAAGTCTTCTGAATCATACGCTAACTTTGTGTGAAAAACAGGCCAAAATTCAAGCTATTATTCCATGATTATTCCATCTTCCCCATCCAGTGAGCTGTGACCGAAACCACCAAGAAGATTAAGAACCAGAAACAGAGTTCAAGTCCTTAAAGGGACAGTTCACCCAAAAATGAAAATCCCCCCATGGTTTACTCACTCTCAAGCTATGTATATGACTTTCTTCTTTAAGACAAATACAATCAGAGATGTATTACAAAATGTCCTGGCTTTTACAAACTTTATAATGGCAGTGAATGGGTGTTGAGATTTTTAAGTCCAATAAAGTGCATCCATCCATCATAAAAAGTACTCTACATGGCTCCAATGCCTTTGTGTAAAAAATTGTTGCGTTTGTGTAAGAAAAATATCTGCATTTAAAACTTTATAAACCGTAATCTCTCGCTTCGGCTAACTATCGTATGCGCGTTCATGAGAGCAGCGTTTCAGCAGATGACGTAGGGCGTAATGTAAGCTCTGGTGAGAATATGCTTGTCTCTTGAGAACCAAGTTTTGTTTACAGCAAAGGAAAACGTCTCCACTTGGCTTATATCAAAACCCTCTGACATTTTTCTTTACAAATCCTCATTTTGTACTACCTCATTCATCACTTCTCACCAGAGCTTACTCTATGCCTGCGTCATCCACTGGAACGACTTTCTCTTGTGAACGCATGTACAACAATTAGCAGAAACTAAAGATTATAGTTTAAAGATTAAAGTTATAAACAGAGCTGCCCTCGATTAAAGATTTTTCTGGTCGACTAGTAGTCGTTCATTTTAAGCATTAGATGACAATTAGTCGCATGTTTATTATTAAACTATATAAATCATAATAATGACCCTTTAGTTGCCTACATAACCTAATAAGTGCTCAGCCGCACGCAAAAAAGAAAATCTTGCTACTGACAGATATCATAATTATGAATGTTTCAGAGAAAAACAGTAAGGAGACTGCATTAACATTTTAATAATTTACAGATTACATAACCTGAGAATATTTGAAGAGTTCAGATGCAAAAGCCTCTAAATCCATCTGCTGTGTTTCTTTAAAATTAGCATTTCTTTCTGGCTACTTTGTATAGGTTTCTATGTAAGTACTGGTAATTCTGATTGGACGGAGGCCGGAATTTAGCGAATTTGAAGTAAAAGTATTTGATGGACGCATACTATGTGTCAGGAACATTCACTCAGTATCATTATCTCATTTTTGACCGAGATGGCTTTTAGCTGGTTTTGCATCTGAACTCTTCATTTGTTTTCTATTTAAAGTGGTTCACTTAAAAGTAGACATTTCACTCTATACATATATTTTTTAATGTCTGTAAGACAAGTATACAGTTTCAAATTTTTGTGCTCAAGTTCAAAGAAAGCACATCCTGTTTTTTTTCATTATTTTACAAAAGTGCAACGTTTCGTTGTTATTCTGAGTGCACACAAATAAACGTAGAGTCTTTACAGTTTCGAAAGATGTATTACTTTTATCTGTATGACCAAAAATGACGGGGTATTTTAAGTGCAAGTGACCGCACCAGCGCCTCCATCATGCAGTGAGCGCACTACCGTTGCTCACTCCGCACAGACACTTCAATAGCGCACATTTTTCTAGGTTAACATTAGATTGAGCAGCCTTGTAAAGTTGCTACTGCTTACATATTACAGACGAAAAGCCATACTTGAGGTCAGTGAAAGATAGGTGAGCGTTTGGATGTCCTGCCATATGTACTATTATTACCACATAGATCAGCCGTTAACGATCGGTAACGAACGGACTGCTTGACTTTGCCACTTCCTGTGGAATTTTTTTTCTGTGATTAAGCGACTAATAAAATTTTGTCGACCAAGACTCTTCTCGACGACTAACGATTAGTTGACAACTGGGAGGCAGCCCTAGTTATAAATATGGATATTTTTTTTCACTTCAGAAGGCCTTTATTAACCCCCCGGAGCTGTGTGGATCACCTTTTATGATGGATGGATGCACTTTATTGGACTTCAAAGTCATTCACTGCCATTATAAAGCTTGGAAGAGCCAGGACATTTTTTAATAGAAAGTCATATACACCTAGGACGGCTTGAGGGTGAGTAAATCATGAGGTAATTTAAATTTTTGGATGAACTATCCCTTTAACCAATTGAGTTTGAGTGGAAGATGTTTATTAATGTCTTATTATTATAATTTTATTTTATATCCTTATACAATACACTTATACAATTATTCTAACTGAGTTTCTTTTTGTCATTGTTGGCGTTTCAAAGACATGGTCACTATTAAAAAAAAGCAAAACTTTTCCAAAAGTGTATTACCTGTGAATCTGTCCATTTTTGTGAAGGTACTCGAGACCCTGAAGAACCTCTTTCAGCACAGTAGCTATACTGGGTTCATCCAGTACACCGGTCTTGTGTTCCCCCTTTGAAATGATGTGCTTTATAACGTCCAACACAGAACCTGCAGCAAAGACAACACAGAGAGCTGTAAGTAGACATAATGTTATACCATCATTAGTATTACAAGTGCAAACGCTAGTAGAGCATCTGCGAAGGGCACACGCTACATTCTAGGTCATTTCGTGGAAGACTTAAAACATCAAAGACCAATGAGCTTCATTCTTGTGTGACTGGCTTGCATGCCTGAAAGTTTTTCAGAAGGTCAGACACAAATTTCATAATCTACAGAAAATTGCTCTGGCTGCTTCCCAAGAATTGTTGTTGTTTTTAAAAACACAGTCTTTCAATGTTGTTTATATATATACACACAAGTTAATTTGATTACATGACACCCAACAAACCAATATTGTTTTAATCCTAAGGAAAATAAATTTTGGACACCAAAGCAACTGTTTTACAGTAGGAAAACAAGCTGTCAATCCTTATTTTTCCCATGACATTTAATTAAGCCATGTTCAAGACTCCATGAGGAGAATGTTCTATCAGAACTTTATTAAGCAGTTAGGCCATTTTTTGAGTTTGGAGGACGGCCAACACCTCCGGCGAACAGTGCAGACTGACAAAAGCTCCTGAGGGAGGTGAACGGCGTACACCAAAAACTAGTGTCTGGCCTCCATGTGTCAGGGAACACTGTGAATGCCTCAATTTAAGACATTGGTAAGACAAAGACCGTCTGTTCATGCAACTGCCCTAGAGTCGTACATGTAATTCCTATCCATGATGTGAAAAGTTGGAGTAAACATAGCAAATAAAATTTTAGCCCACTTAGCTTGAGTAATCAAACCTCTCTGAAATGAAATTCGGAGAAACTGAATTCTCAAAATTCTGAACTGCTTGCTGTGGCATCACAGGGCTCTTTTCACTGATGCCAAAAGCAGAACTTTAAACCCTTGGAAGGGAGATGAGGTTGAGTGGATAGGATATTTTTATTTGAATGGAAATATAATACCAATTAATTAAAACGACAACAACAACAAAAAAAACTTGTTTATACAGTACCATTCAATACTTTGGCAGAACTCCAGTTTACTTTCTACAAAAAATATTAAGCAGCACAATAAATAATGATAATAAATGTTTCTTGAGCAGGAAATCAGAATGATTTCTGATGGATCATGTGACACTGAAGACTGGAGTAACGATGCTGAAAATTCTGTTTTGCATCTCTATATATCAGGTACAGTACATGGCAAATCTTCTCAAGGAAAAAAAACTCAACTAAGGCTGCAAAATACATGAGAAATATACATTTCATTGGCGGCTGTCTTAAAAACTTGAATTTATTCAAACATAAATTAAACATTAATGAATGGTTTATCACTCTTGATTAATAGGTGGCACTGTTATCAAATTGATGTGGTGTATTCAGTGTGAGGTGACAATGGGACATACATAAGTTTGGTGTCAATATGTCAAAATTTTGCAGAGATACAGCCTCAGACACAGTTTGGAATGATTGGAGGCAAATTTGTTGATGTGTTAAATGATAACCGTTTCATATATCAACAGGAAATTGATGACTTTGTCAGCATGGTCTGAAGACGATCTAATCCAATTTTGGTGAAAACTGGACCTATAGGCCAATTTAATCAAATGTTATTAGCATTGTTTTAAATGTCTTTATAACTTTTGGCCACAAAGTGGTACTGACCCAAAATTTTTGAGTTCTGTGAGAGAATGGTGCCGAACATACATACCAAGTTTCGTAATGAAATGCCAATGCATTCGTGAAATACAGCATTTTACAACAAAATTGAGACTAGCCCAAAATGGCTGATATAAGATAATTGGGTATGGTTCGACTAAGCATGCTGCACTGAATTTAAAGAGACCAGTTTTGGATCTCCTGACCATTAGGTGGCGCTGCTCCGAAACTGTGCAGATAG
Source organism: Labeo catla (assembly GCA_012976165.1). NCBI lineage: Eukaryota > Metazoa > Chordata > Actinopteri > Cypriniformes > Cyprinidae > Labeo > Labeo catla. The sequence continues at coordinate 1,094,249 of VONZ01000142.1, read as the reverse complement.
CCTCAGGTCATAGTTGTTATAACACACACCAAGTTTGATGTCAATATCACATCCAGTTTTGCATACTCTTCGTCAAATTCTTTCACGCATTTCTCGAAAACAGTTTGACTAATCAACTTTCTTTCCAAAACTTTTTGCCATTATGGTCTTAAGATGATCTGAGCCAAATTTGGGGAAAATCAGACAAATTGTCTAGGATGAGTTCAAAAAAGTAGGTTTTTCAAACTATTAAAAATAGTAGGAAAACGAAACCTCACGATTTTTAAATTTTGGTGTTCATTCGAAACGGCAAGAAAAAAAGAATTTTCCTTTTAGACCTTACATTTCAAAAGTTATTTGCATAAACATGAGTGAAACTTTGGACAAGTGGTGGCGCCACTTTCTGCGGTTGAAACAAACGATTATATGAGAAAGAATACAGATTTGTTGTACTCTTTCTTTTAACATACTTTCAGATGTTTATTCATATTTATTTTGCGCTAAAACTGGTATTGAAGCGGCGAAGATGATCAGTTCACGTTCTGCCGCTTCTCTTCAGCTGAGGGTCTACGGTGATCTGTCACTCCACATTAAATGGCGCCAAAATAGCATTTACGGTTTTAATATTATAACAAAATGCAGAGAATTTGAAATCTGAGACTTTGCTTCATATCAAAAGTAACAAAGCACAAAGCTTATTACGATTTATTGAATGGGAGCTGCGCTACAATGTTCATTACCTGAAAACAGGATAGACTAATCGATTCTTGGGATTTAAGAATCAATATAGTTTTGTAAAAATGAGAATCATATAAATTGGAAACAATATATAAAAATAAAAAACTGTTATTTTAAATTACAATAATACTTCACAATAGTACTGTTTTTACTGCATTAGTAGTTCAAATACCAAATCACTCTCACCTTTTGAAGCCATTTTAGAGTGAATACAAAAAACATGCACTGAATATGGTCAAAAGGGTGAAACATACAAATATACAATTTTGCACAGGCTCAGAATACAGTATTTTCAAAGTGCAGCATGACTCACCAGGAAAAACTGAGAGATCATAGCCTAGGAAATCAAGGTAGTTTATCACGCCCACACCCTAGTTCATGGTAAAAGTGATTCCAAGAAACAGAAAAAGGGCTCATGTGTTTTCTTATTTTGGTTTCTTTTTTTCTTCTTTCTACAGCTCATTCTTCTTCCACGGATTAAAAAGGGCATCACCGACCTCCAAGTAGCCAGAAGCCTGTTTCATATAAAAACTCGAAGAAGTGAGCATTCGACTGAAAGAAAAACAAGACAGCAAAAGCGTGTGTGTGCGGGCATGTGTGTGGCATGAAGCCAGCGCATTGCTGACTGAGCGAACAGCACATCAAATTTCGGTGACGGCTACGACCTGGATTAAGAGCAGTCAAGCTCCAACACAGAGAGGGAGAGAGAGAGAGATCTTGGCATCTACGTTAGTTTACAAACCCGTGTGAGGCTGATGGGTGGGGCTGTTGAGTAAAACCAGCAAACATGCTTAGTGTCAGGAGAGATAAAAATGTAGTAATTTCCTACAACTCCCCTCAATATCTTGAGCTCCATGGTTAATATTAACTTAAAAAGACAGTCCACCCAAAAATATAAAAATCCTGTCATTATTTGCTCGCCCTCATGTCATTTTTATGAAATTATGTGACTTTCTTACGTGGAACACAAATGGAGATATTTAGCAGAATGTTCATGCTGCTCTTTTCAATACATTGAGTAAATGGCCACCATGAGTTGCCACACTACAAAGATGACAAAAATCACCATAAAACCTCTCTGAAAATACAATTTTTGGATTTTATTTTCTTCGGAAGCCACAAATGTGAAATATACACTTCCAGTCAAAAGTTTTTAAACAGTAAGATTTGTGATGTTTTTAAAGAAGTCTGCTCACCAAGCCTGCATTTATTTGATACAGCAAAAGTACAGCAAAAACAGTAAAATGTTTAAATATTTGTACTATTTAAAACAAATTTTAATATATTTTAAAATTTTATTTATTCCTGGATTTCAAAACTGAATTTTCAGCATCATTACTCCAGTCTACAGTGTTTCACAATTCTAATATGCTGATTTGCTGATCAAGAAATATTTAGTATTATTATGATTATCAATATTTAAAACTGTTGAGTACATTTTTTTTAAGATTCTTTGATAAATAGAAAGATCCAAAGATCAGCATTTATCTAAAAGATAAATGCTGTTCTTTTGAACTTTCTATTAATCAAAGAACCCTGAAAATTTTCTTCTCAGCTGTTTTTAAAATAATAATAATAATAATAAATGTTTTTGGAGCAGAAAATCAGAATATTATAATGATTTCTGAAGGATAATAATGCTAAAAATTCAGCTTTGAAATCATAGGAATAAATTACATTTTAAAATATATTCAAACAGAAAATAGATATTTTAAATAGTAAAAATATTTCAAAATTGTACTGTTTTGTTGTACTTTGGATCAAATAAATGCAGGCTTTAAAAACATTAAAAATCTTACTGTTAAAAAACTTCTGTCTGGTAGTGTAGTTATATTTTTTGTCATTTTTGGAGTTCTGGTCATCATTGACTTTTACTCTATAGAAACGAACAACTTGAACATCTTGGGTTAAGAAAACCATGACGGTGAACGGTGTGATTGAGACGTGACTGTAAACGCTTCTCATTTCATTAAATACCATATAAATCAATTTCACATGAGCCAAACTCCCTTGCCAAACTCCCTCGAAAGTAACGGTGACCATGTGGCGCAAAAGCATTCTTGATATTCTCATGTGACACTTTGAGGAAAAGTATCACCAGGAAATCTCCCCAATGCCCATTCTGCAATCCCAATTACGCTTCCACAACAGGAAAAGAAAATGACTCTTTGTCCAACAGTTGTCAGACTATCTGACACTGCTGGCTTCCTAAAGATCCTGCATTGGAGTGGGTGGAACATGCCATGGCGTGCCCACTGGGCCAAAGGGCACAGGGCCATACGGAGCCAATGGTGAAGAAAAGATTACTCCAAGAAAATAAGGGTGGAGGAGCAGAGGGAATAAAGGGAAGATAGGAAGCATCTGTTGTCTCTCAGTGGGCTGTGACCACGGGCACAATGCCATATTTCAAAACATCATGCTTAAAATCCACAAGACAGCAAAAGCTTTAGCTTAAAATATTAATGCAGTAAAAATTTCAATTGCTCTGGGTAATCTGTTTGATGGATGAAAAAAAGACACTGTCAAGACTAGAAAAAAAGCATCAAATTTACATTCCAGAATGCAGTACAGAGTTTCTGTTGAAATTCCTTAGTGTGTGCTCGTACTCTTATGTCTGTGTATGATTAAGTATATTAATATGCCATGTGTCCAAAACTTTATCTGCTAAGTGGGTTGTTCATCTTAACCCTGTGAGACACAGTCATTACTTTTAGTACTGGATGGATGACATCTGGCTCCTTCTATGAAAAGGCTGCCTTTTATAGTTTGAATAGGCAACTCGTGAAGCCATTTTTGTAATATTTTAAATATTCTATCACATAAATAAAATGTGTAGGGCCCTATGCTTTGGACGAAATCTCTGAATCTAGTCATTAAAAAAATGGAATTTACTGTATAATGTGGAATGTCATGGAATTTGGCAAATTTTAAATGAATAAATTAAAAGTAGGTCAGTACACTTAAATCAAAACGTGATATGGACTAGTGTCTGTAAATATTAAGCTACAAAAATACTATTTTTTAACATGAATCCTCTGTTCTGCTTGTCTCTGTGTGAATGAATGGTGCAGACACAGTTTTGTTTACTACACACATAGTGAAGCATGCGGTGCCTCTGCCACCCTAAAAATAGTACATGAACACATAAACAATCTCTAGAACTGCTCTGAGAGTCACTTCAAGAGCATTTTACCATTTCTTCTGAGAAAAACTATTGTCATCTCATACAGAAACAGAAACTTTTGGTCTTCACAACAAAAGGTCTTCACAACAACCTGTCAAAGTAAAAGTTTGGTTTAACTTGAAGAAATTGCGACAGAAATATATTGCTTAAATGTAATGATAGTACTACTACTAAAATTATTACAACAAAATTTTTTTAAGAATATGTGCCAGAAAAAAAAAACTATTTACCAAAACTTTATTTACAAGAAAAATATTTTTCTGAAAAATAAAATAAAATAATAAAAAATAAAATCAACTAATTAGAGATGTTTTAATTATTAAAATGTAACAAAACCATTAAAACAGAATCAGAAAATTCATGGAAACAGAAAACTGAATTTAAGAAAAAAAAAAACATTTCATAGGGCCTTAAAAACATAATTTTTGTTAAACTTTTAATTAACTGCTGTTAAATTGTGTAAGTGTTATGATTGGGCATCCAATGACCCCTTTAAATAAACACACTGAAAATAAAAAAAAAAATACATATTTTTTCTGATGTTTAAAAAATGTCTATTATCACATAAAAGTTGGAGTCAGCCACAGCTTTTATTATTTGTAATTCTTCATATTTTTTTTAAACATATGTACACAAACGGCTGTTTTGTAGAATGACTCATTTACATCCAGTACATAACAGAGGTAACAGCCAACGACGTGTGGTGAAGTTGTAAAACTCCCATCTAGCTGTAAAAGCTCTATTCACAAGTGCTGTTCAGAGGCCAGAGAGCACAGCCTCTTCTGTGCTTCGTGCTAAAGAAGGTATTGATCGTATTCCTATCTCACATACCTTTGTACCTAACAAACAAGCCAGGCTGCGAAGCTGACTTTCTTTTTTTCCGGCCTTCCTGTAAAAGCCACCAGTATATAAAGCATTTATGAGATCTTGTTTTCTTTTTAAAGGAGAAGTCCACTTCCAGAACAAAAAAATTACAGATCATGTACTCACCCCCTTGTCGTTCAAGCGTCTGACATTAAAAAGTATATAAATAGCATTATTTCTATGAAAATAACCAAACATTTCGCTAGATAAGACCCTTCTTCCTCAGCTGGGATCGTTTACAACCACATTTGGGATCGTTTGAAGCCGCATTTAAACTACATTTTGAAAGTTCAAACTCAGGGCACCATAGAAGTCCACTACATGGAAAAATATCCTGAAATGTTTTCTTCAAAAAACATAATTTCTTTACGGCTGAAGAAAGAAAGACATGATCATCTTAGATGACAAGGGGGTGAGTACATTATCCGTCAATTTTTGTTCTGGAAGTGGACTTCTCCTTTAAGGCCCTTTTATCTTCACAGTACAGGACAGTATAGAGTACACAAGAAAGTGGAAGCAATGTCAAGTATTGTGTTGTTAAAAAAAAATACCGTTTTCCTAGTAAACTGAAAAAATGTGATACCGACATCATTTGTTTTGCAGTTCTTTCCTAAACACACTTCCTGTGCTGAGACTATGGAATGCCACCAAGCAGCTTCACGCAAAATCACATTCCTATTTACGTCATGACTTCCGACAGCTGTCAAAGGGAATATCACACACATCACTCTCAACATGGGACGGTTAAACACATAGAAGTCACACTTCAAGGACAGCTTCAGGCCACCACCCAACAGCTGGCTTTGAGCAGCACAGCTCTTTAAATGTTCACTGAAGGGGACCGACATATTTATGCCTTAAAAATCAAAAAGACAGTTACTTACACTTCAAATCGGTGCAAAACACCAAAGAAAGCTATTTCAAGTAATGTTTGGCCCGTTTTATAATCCATACAATGGAAGTCAATGGGGTCCAAAACAACTTTGTTTGGATCCTATTGAATTTCATGGAATGGACAAAACAAAAACACAAAGATATTTTTCAAATGTGTTCACTGAAAACATAAATAGTGTTTCTGCAGATTTTAAAAAGGTAAATTTAAAGGGACAGTTCACCCAAAAATGAAAATTCTGTCATTAATTACTCACCCTGATGTCGTTCCAAATTCGTAAGACCTTCGTTCATCTTCAGAACATAAATTAAGGTATTTTTAATGAAATCTGAGAGCTTTTTGACTCTGCATAGACAGCAAAGCAACTGACATGTTTAAGGATAAAGCATGAGGGTGAGTAAATGATGACAATTTTCACTTTCAGCCAAACTATCCGTTTTTACACAATAAAAACACAGCAACTGCCCCTATTTATCTTGACAAATCTCTATAATCTATTGTGTATCTATTACATTTAAACTAGCCGCCTGCCCCTTTTGATGAGAGACCCATTATTATTTAAGACGGTGACCGCTGTGATGTGCCCTGTCTGCCTGTCTGTAGGCTTGTGCCCTACCTTCATATTTAAGATGGGCAGTGTGCCACCTGGGCATCTTCAGCTGGCAGAAGCAGGAGGAGGAGGACACGGCAGCTGATGACAGGCGTAAAATGAACAGCGATTATCCAGACAGAGTGATTTCAGCTCTGCACCGGGGAAAAAAAAAGGCCGCGTCCCACGGCTGTCAGTGTCAGCACGAGCCAGACTATAATCTCCCTGTCCAGCACTTGGCTGCGTCTAGGACAGAACATTACACGCTGGCTTGAAACATATCATCAAACTCTCAGCAGCAGCTTTACACAGTGGGGTCTGGAAAGACAGGAGCACTGCTGGAGCTTAAGGACGCAATGAAATCAAGACGAGAAACGGTCTGTTTAAAACTTTGAAATAAAACTATTTACAGTCACTCAGCACCTTCACAGCTGCAGAAGAGATGACAAATTCCGATCTGTTTGCACAACGTCACGTGTCAGAGAAAAGATATGCTGTGCATGTCTTAGGAGAAATCTGCAAAAGGCAGACTGACAAGATTTGAGAAAACTTATTTTTTTCATTAAATCTGCAATTACAAGTTAAAATGTGGTGAAAATAGAATCCAGGGTTGCTGTGCTTGATTGTATTTTTTTGTGCTTATTTTTACTAGATTGTGACTTTTTATCTCACAATTCTGACTTTTTTCTTAGAATTGTGACATACTCGCAATTGCGAGTTGTAGTCAGAATTGTCTGATATGACTTTTTTTGAATGGTATTTTTTTTTATAAACTTATAATTGTTGGAAATAAAGTCAGAATTACTAGATGAAAACAATACTGATTTTTCTTGCTATTGCAAGTTTAGATCTCACAATTCTGACTTTTTCTCATAAACTCACAATTGTGAGTTATAAAGTCAGAATTGCAAGATAAAAACAATTCTGACTTCTCGCAAATGCAAGTTTATATATTTTACAATTGTGAGTTTATATTTCACAATTCTGACTTTTTCTCAGTTAATACTAAAATAACTTTAGTGCATATATTTATTTAATTAATTTATAAATATGTTGATAAATATTTTTTTAATTATTTATATTTATAAATATTTTTTGTATCTCACAATTCTGACTATTTTCTCGCTATAGCAAGTTAATACTAAAATAACTTTAGTGCATTTATTTATTTAATTAATTTATAAATAGATTTATAAATACATTTTTTTAATTTATATTTATAAATATTTTTTGTATCTCACAATTCTGACTGTTTTCTCACTATAGCAAGTTAATACTAAAATAACTTTAGTGCATTTATTTATTTAATTAATTTATAAATAGATTTATAAATATATTTTTTTAATTTATATTTATAAATATTTTTTGTATCTCACAATTCTGACTATTTTCTCGCTATAGCAAGTTAATACTAAAATAACTTTAGTGCATTTATTTATTTAATTAATTTATAAATAGATTTATAAATACATTTTTTTAATTTATATTTATAAATATTTTTTGTATCTCACAATTCTGACTGTTTTCTCACTATAGCAAGTTAATACTAAAATAACTTTAGTGCATTTATTTATTTAATTTATAAATATATTTATAATTTTTTTAAATTATTTATATTTATAAATATTTTTTGTATCTCACAATTTTGACTATTTTCTCGCTATACCAAGTTAATACTAAAATAACTTTAGTGCATATATTTATTTAATTAATTTATAAATATGTTTATAAATATTTTTTTAATTATTTATATTTATAAATATTTTTTGTATCTCACAATTCTGACTGTTTTCTCACTATAGCAAGTTAATACTAAAATAACTTTAGTGCATTTATTTATTTAATTAATTTATAAATAGATTTATAAATATATTTTTTTAATTTATATTTATAAATATTTTTTGTATCTCACAATTCTGACTGTTTTCTCGCTATACCAAGTTAATACTAAAATAACTTTAGTGCATTTATTTATTTAATTTATAAATATATTTATAATTTTTTTTAATTTATATTTATAAATATTTTTTGTATCTCACAATTCTGACTATTTTCTCGCTATAGCAAGTTAATACTAAAATAACTTTAGTGCATTTATTTATTTAATTAATTTATAAATAGATTTATAAATACATTTTTTTAATTTATATTTATAAATATTTTTTGTATCTCACAATTCTGACTGTTTTCTCACTATAGCAAGTTAATACTAAAATAACTTTAGTGCATTTATTTATTTAATTTATAAATATATTTATAATTTTTTTAAATTATTTATATTTATAAATATTTTTTGTATCTCACAATTTTGACTATTTTCTCGCTATACCAAGTTAATACTAAAATAACTTTAGTGCATATATTTATTTAATTAATTTATAAATATGTTTATAAATATTTTTTTAATTATTTATATTTATAAATATTTTTTGTATCTCACAATTCTGACTGTTTTCTCACTATAGCAAGTTAATACTAAAATAACTTTAGTGCATATATTTATTTAATTAATTTATAAATATGTTTATAAATATATTTTTTTAATTATTTATATTTATAAATATTTTTTGTATCTCACAATTCTGACTGTTTTCTCACTATAGCAAGTTAATACTAAAATAACTTTAGTGCATTTATTTATTTAATTAATTTATAAATAGATTTATAAATATATTTTTTTAATTTATATTTATAAATATTTTTTGTATCTCACAATTCTGACTATTTTCTCGCTATACCAAGTTAATACTAAAATAACTTTAGTGCATTTATTTATTTAATTTATAAATATATTTATAATTTTTTTTAATTATTTATATTTATAAATATTTTTTGTATCTCACAATTCTGACTATTTTCTCGCTATAGCAAGTTAATACTAAAATAACTTTAGTGCATTTATTTATTTAATTAAATCACAGCATTTGTGATTTGATAATTACACTAAGCCATATAGCCATATTTTGGTTTAATTTTGACTCATCTTGCAGCTCTACACAATCATCAGAAGATATCTATCCTGGAAGCAGCCAATATAATGCAATACTGCGTTAAGGAATCCTGCATCCTGAGAGTCTCAGGCTGCCGCAGCACTAATGCATCTGCTATAATTAACAGTGGTCTGTGATTAACTCCGTAGGGGAGCCCCTGGCAAACTCCATTATCATTCTGACGGGTCATTTGAGATCCCAATCAGTGGCTAACACCTCAAAACTGAAATACAAATGGAGAAGTGTATTTTTATTACCAACAGAAACCATCTATTTATTTAGGCAAATCCTAATTTAAAGAGTCAAACAGTGTTTGATAGATGAAGGACTGTTCCATGGATACAGCCAACAAAGAATGCTAACAGTGGGGGAAATAAACTTGGTTACCAAAATTAATTACAAACTCAATTCTATGGGGAAAATGAAGAGAAAGTCCAGGAAATTAGATAAAAGCCTACTGTGAATTCAGCAACAATAATGTACACTTACAAATATGTTCATCTTTACATATTAATACATCTACCCACATTTTAAACAAATAAATAGAAACTGTTTTAGAAACTAGAATTTACTAAAACAGTAAATTTCAGAAAATGACTTAATTTTACTTAAATAGACAAGAACTACACTTTGTGATTTTGTCACAATGTATTGTTCAGATACTGTTCAGTTAGATATTTAAAAAAAAATAAATACTTTTCAACAAGGATGCATTAAATGAAGTAAAAGTAACAGTAAAAACACTAAAAGTAAACAGTAAAAAATGCTGTTCTTTTGAACTTTCAATTCAAAGAATTCTAAAAACGCATCAATTTCAGACAGATTTTTTTTTTTTTTTTTTTCGGATAAAAAAAATTAAATCTGATTTTGTTGCATAAAACTAAACAAAAACAGTATATTGTTACTTAAAATTAATACAGTTTCTGTCCAATTTTATAGCTTTACTTTCAGTAAACGTGTGATTATTTTATTGGATTGGATTTTTTAAATCCAGTAGCATTAAAATTATTGTTCAAATTATTAAAAAGTCTCACAAAATTATGCTATATTATTTAATAAAATAAAAAAATATATAAATAAATTGGTGCTAAAAATATTAAGTAGCACAACTCTTTTCAACATTGCTGATAATAACAAAATATATTTGGAATATATCTAAAAAGAAAACTGTTATTTAACTTTGTACATTTGCATTTCACAATATCACTGTTTTTACTGTATTTTTGATTAAATATTTAATCACTGGTCCAAACAAGACTTCTTATTAAAAAAACAATATTAAAACACTTACTGACCCAAAACTTTTGAACAGTAGTGTTTGTTTGCTGTATGCTCTATTTGAAGTGAAAAACTATTCATTTATTAATAAACAAACAATTTTTTTTGTTCTTTTTTAATTTTTTTCTGTTTTGTTGACGTTATTAACAGTGTGTCCGTTCAATACTAAACTATTCTGAGTTAATTTACTTCTTTAAAACTCCTTCAGATGCTGTCTTCAAAAACTGACCAAATTAGGTCTTCTTAGAAGACAGGATAATACATACACATTGAATGTCTTGATGTCTTCCTACCTTTGAATGGCATTTTACAGCATTTGAACATATGCAACGACATGAAGTGTTTGGATTGGATAAAAAAGAACAGCTGGGCGGGACTTACCACCACTGAGCAGCTTCATGACCAACCACAGCTCATCCTTCACCACGAACGAGGTGTAGTACGACACAATGTTGGGATGGTGACACTGGCTCATCGCCTGAATCTCTTTCTAGAGAGAGAAACAAGAGAAAGACAATCAATCTTCATTGACAGTAACCTGATTTAACCAATATCCTTTCTAAATGATTCAGAGTGTGCAATAATTGGACAAAACAATAATTTGCTTCCTCCAGGGAAGTACGAAACAGCATTACACGTGGTAATCAGCACATGTGCTGGTCACAGTCTAAAGCAGCTCACCGTAAGGCATTTCCTGTGTATACAGTCACATAGTCTGTGGTCCAGAATGCACTGGGCCTCACGGCTTAACCGAATAACTGCAGTGTCTCACAATGGTGCCATTCCAAATCTGGATTAATGTTTAAACAAGTCTGGCTCAGTTGCACAGTTGGCAAATCTTCAGGATCAGTGCAGATATATTTACGTACTTCAGGTGAAATACTAGTTTTTATTAGCTCACTCGCGTAAGAAGCAACTCCAGCCGCTTCCACTGACCGCGAAGCACGTACGAACTGTAAAAATAAACAACATCCATCTAAGCATGCTGTAAACACCATGACACCTTCATCTGGATTCCATAACTAAGGAATCCAAATAAATAGGTGTATATGTTACTGTCAATATCCATCAGAGAAACGCCGCTGCTTGATAGATTTTTCGGCATTTGAAAACAAGGAAAAACAAGTCGTTTTCCTCTCCATCCCCGTTTATTTGGTAGTCTTTCCAGTTGACGGAGTAGTTGAAGTGAAGCCCTTGCAGCTCAGAGAGATTGACAGCTGAGGTAATGTTGGGACCGCAGCCGAATCCATCACTCTTGAGCTTTCCCCGATTCATTTAATGGTGGGGGCTTACTAACGATATTACAAAGCAATTCTGCTGTTTTTGTTTTGCTGTCAGGCCCAGGCTTGTTCAAATACATGCATGCAAAGAAAAAAAAAAAAAAAAACTTAGGGTTAATGGTAATGAATTGCCGCATGACTTTATACCTTCATAAAGCTGAATCTTCATACAGTCTTGTGCTGGTTTGTAAAAATTAATATCAATGTCGACCAAAGATTTCAAGCTTCAAAAAAAGATGCAAAGGCACAGTAGATGTACCCATTCACCGCAGTTTCATGGAAAACATGACTTTTTAACATTTTATATAAAAACATTTTATTAAAAAAAAGGTAAAAATAACCTCAATAAAAGGGCCTTTTCATTGCAGTTACATGAAAAAAATGGCTTTTTATTTTAATAAAAAAGTATTTTATTTAACTTTTTGTTGTTTTATATCTGCAAAACAGCTTGAAAAGGGAGATGCAAAAGCAGCATAAAAAGTGCCCATTTATTGCCGTTACATAAGAAAAATGTGGCTTAAAAAAAAACAATTATTTAATATAAATTTAAATTTATTATATATATATATATATATATATATATATATATATATATATATATATATATAATTCTAAACAAAAAATCCCTTCAGAAAGTATGCAAGAACAGTATAAAAGCACCCATTCGTTTTTTAATATTATTATTATTTGTTTCAAAAATATATATACATATAAAAAAATACATTAAATTTAAATAAAACGAATTTATTTATTTATTTATTGACTGATTGATTGATTATTTTACATAAGAAAAGAAAAATAAAAGTACCCATTCACTGCAGTTTCATGGAAGCATATGGCTTTATTTATTATTTTATAGAAAAATAGAAAAAAAATAATATATATTTATATTAATATAAAAATAAAAATAAAATGCAATAAAATTAAATAAAACTAATTTTTACTTTTTGTTATTTTAAATGAAAATAGGAAAAAAATATTTTATATATATATATTAAAAAAAAAAAAAAATCATAAAAAGACTTGGCATGAAAAAGAGTGACTTAATTTAAATGAAAAAGTATTTTGATCTATTTTTTTTATATATTTAAAAAATAAATAAATAAATATAAAACAGCTTCAACAAAGGCACAGTAAAAGTATCCATTCACTGCAGTTACATGGAAAACATGGCTTCTTTATTTTTAAATAAAACAAATTTTCATTTCATTTATTTATTTATTTATTTATTATAAAAATAGAATAAAAAAAACACCATAAAAGGGCCTTTTCATTAAAGTTACATTAAAAAGAGTGACTTTTTATTTAAATAAAAAGTATTCTATTTTATTTTTTGTTTTATTTTATATCTGCAAAACAAAACAGCTTAAAAAGGGATGCAAAAGCACCATAAAAAATGTCAATTTATTGCAGTTATATGTAGAAAATGTGTAGAAAATGTGGCTATTTTATATACACACACACACACACATACATATATATATAAACATTTAAAAGCACCCATTCATTGAAGTCACGTGGAAAAAAAGTGACTTATTTAAAATTAAAAATAAATAAATAAACATTAAAAAAAAGGCAAAACTTCAATAAAAGTACACATTCACTGCAGATTCATGGAAACAAATTGCTTTTTATTTAAATAAAACTAATTTTTATTTTTTATTCTTTTATATAAAAAGAGAAAAAAATAAATAAATCAATTCAAAATAACCACCATAAAAGGCCCTTTTCATTAGTTATGTGAAAAAAAGAATGGCTTTTTATTTAAATAAAAATGATTTTATTTTATTGATTTTATTGTATTATGTTTATTTTATTATTTTATTATATCTTCAAAACAAAACAGCTTGAAAAGACATCATAAAACTGTCTATTCATTTGATGAGATATATATATATATATATAAATTACTTAAAATACAAAAAAATGAAAAATGAAAAAAAATTGATTTCTTGAATTTCTTGAACTAAAATGTTTAAGCACCTTTAAGTCAGGTGTAACTGCTTCTTTGTACTGTGTTGCTAATGTTGAAAAGCCAAACCTAACAAGCCCACAAAAGTCTTTTGCAATCCCTACTCAATAGTCCAGTACTACAGGAATGGCAGAAATGGCAGAGACCCAAGTATGAAATCAGCATGCCTCAACTCAACCCGTTTTAAAAGACTGCATTAACACCGCATACAATTTGCACATACACTTCCCTTCTAAATTTACTAAGCTTTGAATATAAGCATATGCCGCTTTGTAATCCTGGAAAGCACGGTAATGAAATGAAGCAAACCAAATGCAGCCATGTTCAAATTAAGTGCACCACTCTGCTTCAAATATAACGGGGCGGGTTGCAGCAGTCTCCTCCAATATTTAGATAAAAAGTCAATAAGAAAACATGCCATTTCAAGTTTATGAAAAACAACTCATGGCAATTGAACTTTCCAAGCAGAGTCCTCAAATGACCCTGTGAATATGAGCCATGTTTTCCACTGACCCAAAAAAATAAACCTACGAGTGCAATCATGTATGCCAGTCAACACAAAGCTCCTCCTGTGCCAACACCGTAGGGTCACCGACACCCCAACAGTGTGCCACTGGGCACGTCCCAAAGCTGGACGTCATTCAACAATTCACTCAGCTTTGGCTGGCTCCACAAAGCCTGCGTCCAGCTCCACGATGGACACCAGGTTGAGGGCATATGAAAACAATAACACACGGGGCGGGCTTTGGACGTTCGCTGGCTAGCGCTCCATCTGCGTTCTCACAGTAGAAGCCGAGGGTCATCTCGGTTTGGCTGGCCGACGTCTACCCGAGAGAGACAAAAACAATAGCCAGAACAGGGAGGGTGACATCAAGAGACTGTTTGCCACCCGATTCGTGGACGTCCAGAGGACAATGAGCAAAGAGAATCACTGAGACTCTTTGTCTGCGGTTATGTCACTGCCTGCATGCCCAGTGGAAAAAACACTTTCCGTCTTCCTCAGGGCAAATTTCTCACTCCACATATGATGTTCTCCCGTAAACATATCCATTTGAATCAAAATTACGTTAAAGCCTCGGGTAAACGTTTGTGAATTTGGTTATTCAGGCAAAGTCTTATGCACTGTAACTATCCACTGACAAGTATCTAATTTAATTTGTGCCAATGACAGGGAAAAATATCCAGGAAGAGATTCTCACAGTGCCCTGACACACACACAATCCACCAACATGCCACCTGAAACAAGCTTTTTCCATTAGCTCGAAAACCAGATTAAAACAGGTCAGCAGGATATTTAGCTCATTCACTTTCAGAAAAGAATAATCAATTTTAAGCACATTTACTTTGAGATCCGGGTTCGGTACTTTCGGTAAAAAAAACACGTCCATTTCCCGCTCACATTTGAGCGCTATTGAGCCGATTTTTAAACATTGCTGATTGGCCATAGCATTTGAAAGCCACATATGTGAGCGGGAACTGGACGGTACCGAACCCGGTACCGTTTGACAGCCCTAATATTCTCACTGGAGCTTACGCTACGCCTACGTCCTTTGTCAGCCGCTGAAACGCCACTCTCTCGTGAATGCGTGTACGATAGTTAGCGGAAGCTAGAGAGTATGGTTTTCAAAGTTTTAAATATCGATATTTATCTTGGACAAACGCACCATTTCACTTCAGAAGGCCTTTATTAACCCCCTGGAGTCATGTGGAGTACTTGTTATGATGGATGGATGCACTTTATTGGACTTCAAAATCTCAACAGCCATTCACTGCCATTATAAAACTTGGAAGAGCTAGGATATTTTATATATAACTCTGATTATAATCGTCTGAAAGAACTGAAAGAAGTCAAATACACCTGGGATGACTTGAGGGTAAGTAAATCATGGAATAATTTTCTTTTTTTGGGTCATCTATTTCAAAACTATGTTTTGGTTAAAAAAAAACATAACAGCTATTTTGAAAGTATTACAATTGCAGTTAGAGTTTTGATATGATCATTTCATTACTTGAAAATTTCAACAGCTTGTTTCATACTGACAATTTAATTATGTTTTTCTCAATTTCATTATATTAATAAAAAGTTTTTAAAAAAATGTAGTAAAAACCTTTTATTTATTATTCAAACAGATATGAATATGTACTAATATAGCAAAATGCTCTTCTCTAGAGTTGTTTTTTTCTAGCTGACTAGCTGGCATTTATAGGCATTTAATAGCTTTCCTGGGGTAAATGTAACGTCACGTGACATTGTTTACAAGCTGTTTTATTAAGCTCAGACTTTGTTTCATATCAAAAGGAACAAAGCACAAAGCTTATATTGCAATTACTGGATGGGATGTGCACTACAGTTGAGGTAAAAATGTTACATGCACCTTGCAGAATCTAAAAAATGTAAAGTATTTTACCAAAATATTTTATTTATTACTGACCTGAATAAGATATTTCACATAAAAGACATTTACATATAGTCCACAAGAAAAAATAATATAAAAATGACCCGTTCAAAAGTTTACATACACATACAAGTTTACATTAATACTGTGTTGTTACCTGAATGATCCACAGCTGTTTTTTTGTTTAGTGATAGTTGTTCATGAGTCCCTTGTTTGTCCTGAACAGTTAAACTGCCTGCGGTTTTTCAGAAAAGTCCTTCAGGTCGCACAAATTCTTTGTTTTTTTTTGGGGTTTTTTTTTAGCATTTTTGTGTATTTGAACCCTTTTCAACAATGACTGTATGATTTTGAGATCCATATTTTCATTTTTTGCATTAAGAGTCAGGGGTGAAACCTTTTGAACAGAATAAAGATGTGTGCATTACACTTTTCTTATTTCGCTTAAGTATCTTTTTTTTTTTTATTTAGTATTGCCATTCAGAACCTACAGAAGACACTTACATGTTTCCCAGAAGACAAAATAAGTTAAATTTACACTGATTTTCAAATTCAGAAAGTTTTTAACACATTGTGTTTGAACCTTCTGTAAATAGTTGCATATGAGTCCCTCATTTGTCCTCAATGTGAAAAAATGGATCTCAAAATCATATAGTCATTGGAAAGGGTTTAAATATACAAAAATGCTGAAAAACCAAAAAACTTGTGGGACTTGATGGATTTAACTGTTGAACTGTTCAGGACAAACAAGGGACTCATGAACAACTATCATTAAACAAAATACACACAGCTGTGGATCATTCAGGTAACAACACAGTACGACACGGGTCATTTTTATAAATTTAGCTATTAACTCTTATGGACTATATGTTAACATCTATGTGAAATATGTTATTCAGGTCAGTACTAAACAAAAAAAAAACATGCATTTTGTATAACCCCTCTTATTTTGGTCAAATAATTAACATTTTGCAGATTCTGCAAGGTGTATGTAAACTTTTGAGCTCAACTGTATGTTTAGTAAAGTTTTATTCACTAATCAACTGAAAACAGTACAGACTCAAAGATGAAATGAAGCCATGCTCTAGACAGCTAATCTATCTAGGAGAAATGCAGTAATTTCGAGCACCGTCATCTGACGGACAGTTGGCAGACACAGAAGTAATTTGATTAGAGAAGGCCTTGGGGAGGTCTTGTCACGTCCCCGTAGAATAAACGCTGCAGTGGTACACAGTGGGGTCACTATAGATTCAGCTTGACGTCAGTGGCACTGACAGGATCGCAGCTCAGTCAGAGAGCAAAATTGTTCCTCCCACCACAACAGAGTCACACGGCTTCAGCGTTGTGACTTGTTTGGACTGTCCTGTTCTTTTTTCCACAGCTATCTGGACATGTTAGGAAGAACTAGAGCATGCTACACTCCAGCAAATTGGCCTGATCAGAAGTGAAATTGACCCAAGCCTCTGGTAGGAATTTCCTCCGAATGCAACCCTTGATGCATTGTACGCAATAGCTGCCTGCTGCTCCCGCTCATTATGGGAGCAATCTGGCTTTAATTTAATGCCTCCTCTGTGTTGAAGAGAATGCTCAGCAGGTCATAAAGGCAGCGAAGGCATCAGAGGAAACGTGAACTGCAAATTTTCCATGTGACCCTAACTCTACAAGAATCTCCCTTTAACTTTCACCTAAGTCATTCCCGAGGGTTTACTTCAGTCCAGCTGGAAGAAAATCTCCATTTACTGAAATCACAGAGGGCGGGACTAGGGATAATATCAGCCACGACTTCTGTAAGACACCTGGATGTGGGAAAAATTGAGTTTCTGGTAGCCTCCCGCAGCGAGCTTGTAAATCGGGAATATGAGCTTTCCCACTGAACGACGCAATGGGCTCCGCCTGGTCACGAGGAACAAAAGTATGACCTTTTGAGCTCCTTGAGGAGTTGACAGATGAAGTTAATAAACTGAGAAGGGGAAAGGATTTGTGTAGAAATATAAGGGCTCATGAATGGAAACTATAACTTGGCTGTAGCTTTACAAGAATGTAACAAAAAGGCAATCTGGGAAACCTTCAAACCGAAATTGGTGTTTTACAACTGGAAGAGAGGCAAGAAAGTTCTTTAATGACTGGGATGAAGTCTTACATTAGTCAATGTTGTGATTCACAAAAAAGCACAAGGGGGAATTCTGACTAGGATATAAAAACTGGAAAATAACACAGGGATTCCCTTTGGTCCATTTAATAATGGTTTCCTGGCAATCTGGAAATGGTATAACTCGTGTGTCAACTCGTTTTCTCGCATGAAACCATTCTGATTCTCATTTACGGACAGTGCGAACGCACACATTTACACAACCGAACAAAGGTTTAAGGTTTGCAGGGTTTTTTTTGTTTGTTTTTTTTGGGAAAGAAATTAATCATTTTATTCAGTGAGGAGACAAATGGAAAATTTTAAATTGTAGTAATTTGTCACAATGTTACTGTTTTACTGTATTTTTTGATTAAACAAATCCAAAAATAGAAATATTTTTTTTTTAAAAGTTAAATTTTACCAACCACAAACGGTAGTGTAATTAAGATAAAAAAAAATACACCTAACCTATGCATTTGGACTACGTCAATGCTATACTTTTGTGTGTAACATAAAACACACCTGGCAAGCAAGTTTGTGTCCATGTATTACAACCGGTCCTGTACGGTCATTATTCACCATCAGTTCATAAAAGGTGTTGGCATTTATGAGTCATGACATATAGAGTGGTATTGCTCATGCAGCCTTTAAATGTCACACAACTGGGATCATGTCAAACAGGTTTCATATACATTTAAAAGGATAGTTCACCTAAAAATGAAAATTCTGTCATTGATTACTCACCCTCATGTCGTTCCAAATCCATAAGACTATTTAATTAAGATATTATTGATGAAATCCGAGAGCTTTCTGACCCTGCATAGACTGAGAATATTCGTTTTCTATTTGAATTGGTTTGTTTAAAAGTAGACATTTCACTCTCTATAGACATTTTTCATGTCTGTAAGGCAAGTATACACAGAGTTTCGAAGTTTCACGCTCAAGTTCACAGAGACCGAGATGGCAGAAAGCGCATCCTGTTTGCTTACATTATTTTACAAAAGCGCAACATTTTGTTATTGTGAGCGCACACAAATAAACATCATTTAGTCATTACAGGTTCGAAAGATGTATTACTTTTATCTGTATGACCAAAAATGACGGAGTATTTTAAGTGCAAGTGACGGCACAGCGCCCCCATCTGTCATGCATTACAAGCGCACTACTATTCAGCTTCCACAGTCCACACAGAAACTTCAATAGCGCACAATTTTTGGTTAACATTACACTGAGCTGCCATGTTAAGTTGATCTTTCAGATAAAGTGTCATATTTGAGGTTGATGAATGATAGAGAGTTTAGATGTCCTGCCCAATGTACTATATTACCACATAAACGAGCCATTAACAATCTGTCCGTCACGGACTGCGTGACTTCCTTTGATTTTTGACTAATACAATTTTGGTTGACCAAGCCTCTTATCATTATTTTTGTTTTCTTTGCACACAGGAAGTGTTCTTGTAGCTTTATAACATTACGGTTGAACCATTGATGTTCCAAATTTGTGTTCCACGTACGAAATGTACGAAGGTCTTACGGTTTGGAATGACTTGAGGGTGAGTAATTAATGACAGAATTTTCATTTTCCCTTTAAGCAGAACATGTGAAATTTCCATATGACGAGTGTATACCAATACCAGAACACTATTCTGGAATGGAATTCAAACCCCATTTGACTTTCATGCTTGTGCTAATATCTAGTATGTTCAATGCAGTGCTGTTTAAATATGCGGAAGGAGGTTCAATACCAGGAGCTCGTCCATGCTGGTCTGGCATTTTTCCAGATTGATGCGTTTGATGGCAACCTTCTCCTTCCTGGGCACACAGTAGGCAGCCTGGACCACAGCCGTAGCGCCGCTTCCTACAATAGACAAGAATGTATGTTAAATTCAGTGCATCAGGAGTTGCATGGGACATGAAGTCAGGACAAATGAAGAATGAAGAGGAACAAAACCCTCCTGAACCATCCAGACACTTCAAACCGTAATCCATAAAACATTACACCAATGGCCTAAAGTGAGTAAATATTAGGGCTGTCCAACAATTAATCACAGTTAAATCACATACAAAATAAAAGTTTCTGTTTACATGCTATATATGTGTGTGTACTGTGTATATTTATTATGTATACATAAATACACATGTATGTATATATTTAGGAAAATTATGTTATTATGTTATGTATTAAAAATATATTTATATAAATATCAATTATATGAATATAAATAGATATGTGTAAATATTTTCAAAATATATACTGTATGTGTGTGTATTTATATACACATACACACATATTATGCAAACAAAAGCTTTTATTTTGGATGTGATTAATCGTTTGACAGCACAATTAAACATATAAAGTAAATATACACTAGCATTTTCTCCCAAAAGTCCACTTCTAATGTCCATTTAGAATATGCATTTTAAAAAAATAAAAATGTGTTGTCACATATTTATCAAATAGTAACACTGATGAGGTTATAACAAACTCTCTTACATTAACAAAACAAAAGAATTTATAATAACAAGTTACTATGTCAAGAGAAGGAAATAAAAATCTGACTACAATGCAAACTAATGGCATAAATAATCAAAACAATTTAATTTAAAAATGTAAAAACTGAAGAAATAATAAATTGCTATTTCATTATGTATTATTATTATTATTATAAAGTAATGTCATATTAAAAATGATACACTGCTGTATGAATGATAAATGTATGAATATTACTCTAAAAATCTAAAAAAAAAAGGATTAACAATTAAATTATTTTGAAATCATTAATAACTATTATTATTTTCAAAATGCTCTGTTAAAATGGTAATACTTGTTAACAATGGAATACTTTATTGTATGAATGACAAAATTAAAAAATTAAAATCCAAAAAAAAAAATGAATAACTATTAAATTGTATTATTTATAGCATTAATAATAATAATAATAATAACTACTATTATTATTATTATTATTATTATTATTATTTTCATAATGCTATGCAATTTTAAAATTGTTATACTAAAAATGTTATATTTGTATGGATGATGATTAGGGCTGGGCGATAAAACGATAACGATATGTATCGCGATAAACACGTGATCGATATCAATAAAAAATGTGTTCTATAAAACGTTCGATATTTTTTATTCTTCGTCGGAAGAAAACAGAGGTTGCGAAGCAAGTTTGGTTGCATTAACAAAGGCACTAGCTCTATAACCTAGCAACGTGGGAGTGAAAAAATTATTAAATTAATATCTTGTATTGTAGAATGGACGCTCAGCACCGCCGAGAGTTTCGCGCCATCGTTAAAACGAAACCGAAAGTAAAACGCGCGCGCGCATTCAAAAGCAGTTTTAATACCCCGCGTTTAGAGAGCGACTCCCCAATGTGCGCAAATTAGACTACATAACATATCTAGGCTGTAGGCTATAGGTTGTGTAGTTGTATTTAATGCAACCTTAATATTCATTTAGTGCTCCTAAATTTAGTTTTGGTGCTCCTAACTATTTGAAGTTGGGAACACCAGTGCTACCAAGTAAAAAAGTTAATTTCGATCCCTGAACACAAGCAGCAGACCACCATGGAGAGGTACTCTGCATCAGTGCCTTATGACAAAGAATCTAAATGGTACAAAGATAAAACGGAGGCAGTGGCATATGTTTATATTTAACACTGCACTATTTTATTACACTTTATTAAGCATTTCTTACATTTTCTTTCATTTTGCACCTTAAATGTTAAGAGATAATTGTTAAGTGTTCATTGTGACTTTAGAATTATGTTTACATTTTAATTATTTGAGTTTTCCATGGTTGTTGACATTTCTGTCTTAATAACTGGGGGGGTTATGATCAGAGGAAGGTTAAGTTTAAAATAAAAATGTTGAAATGTAATATATTTTTCTCCTGTTCCTTATTTTAAATGGGTCATAAAAAATATCAATAATTATCGATATCGACCGATATGAAATGCTGATATCGAAATACAGTTTTCAGCCATATCGCCCAGCCCTAATGATGATTGACTATTACTATCAGAAAGTAAAAATATAAAAAATATATATTAATAATAAATTATTTATAATCGTTAATGGTTTCATTATTATCATCATTATTATTATTATTATCATTGTTATAATAATAATGATTAGTGGTAGTAGTAGTAGTATCATCATAAAGCAAAGTTATATTAAAATTGTATACTTTACTGTTGTTACTGTGTTTATCACTAAAAATGTTGAAATAAAAAATAATTAAATTATTTAAAATGTATTATTATTATTATTAATATTAATATTAATAATAATACTAATAATATCATTAATAATATTAATAACTATTATTGTTTTCATAATGCGATTATATTAAAATTTTTATACTTTACTGTTGTATGAATGACAAATGACTATTACTTTGAAAATTTAAAATAAAAAAATATATGAAATTATTTTAAAATCATTATTATGATGATGATGATGATTATCATTATTATTGTTAATAATAATAATAATAACATTATTATTTTCATAATGCCATGTAATATTCAAATTATTATACTTGTTAATAAAAATGTTATATTTGTATGGATGATGAATGACTATTACTATCAAAAAAGTAAAAATTAAAAATGTAAAAAATAAAAAATAATTTATAACCATTAATTATTTCATTTTTTTTTTCATTAAGCAATGTTATATTAAAAATCGTATACTTTATTGTTGCATAAATTACGTGACTATGAATATTCTGACTATTAATAATAATTGAATAATAACTGCTATTGAACTGTTGTATGAATGACAAATGACAATTACTCTTAAAAAGTTGTATTTGTATGGATGATGAATGTCCAACACTGTTAAAAAGTAAAAATATTTAAAAATATATATATATTAATAATAATAATAATAATCATCATCATCATCATCATCATCATCATTCATTATTTCATTGTTATTATTATTATTATTATTATCATAAAGCAATGTTATATTAAAACGGTATACTTTATTGTTGCATAACTGACATGACTATTACTCGGGGAAAAAAAAAGAATAACAACAACACAATTAAATTATTTATAAATCATTTATAATAACAAAAACAACAACTATTATTATTTTCATACTTTCATATTAAAATTGTTATACTTGTTATACTGACAAAAAGTAAAAATGAAAAAACAATAATAACAATTCAAATAGGGCTGCACAATAAATCGCATGTGATTATCATGCGCGTTTAGTCACTAAAGCCGGTTCTTTAATTAGTAGTAAATCTCCATCACGTGCACAACGTGATTTATCGTGCAGCCCTAAATTAAAATATTTTACAATTAATAACAGTAATAATAGCTATTATTATTATGCCCATTTTCACAACGTTACATTAAAAACGTAATGCTTTATTGCTGCATGAATTACAAATACAAACACAACCATGATTGGTTCTGCATATTGTTTTCAGCCACTTTAACATAAAAATAATTGCTCATTAAACAATGACATTTATCTCCAGCCATAACATTTACTCCCTGGGAAAGTGTTGGAGAAGATCTGACAGCTAAATGCTAAATCAAAACATTCCTCTGTCGCTGCAGCATTGGACATTCATGCGAGAAGACTATTAAATCCTAACAGACTATAAGTCAAAGGATTTGAGCTATACTTGGCTTTCAACTTTACTGCTGAGGTTAATCTCCAGAGTGCATTAATGAGGTTCTGCTCATGGCACCACAGACTGGCACAAGAGAGAAAGCAGACAAGACACTTCTGGAGACGCTTATCCTTGAGAACGCAAGGTCGTCCAGGTCCACACATCCTGAATAATAGAAGACGAGACGCTACGGGAACCGAGGTCCTCGTAAATCAGCGCGCACCTATGTTTCGAGCTGAATATAAATGACGTATTATTGTGCTGGTATGAGGCAGGGGGAATTTTTTAAAATCATCTTTAATCATCTACCCAAACTCCATATGGGCTGATAATAACAAAGTCCTCATTGTTTAGCATTTGGATTGCACCAGCAGGGCACCATGGATTAGAAGAAGAAAAAAAAATCTACTGTGTTGAATGCCCCTGACTAGTTAGTATACAGTCATTGGGAGAACATAGTAGTAGTAGTATAGCTAAAATGTTACCAAAAAGTGCTGACAGCAATTCCATTAATCACATCCTGGCCTGTATGCTATGGCCTCCAGCAGGATGTTGGTCCCCAGCACAGCCCTCAGAGTGCCAGCTGTGAATATCAGGTCAGCCGGGACGTTCAACATTCATCAGTCAGAGTCTAGAGCTATATTTGTGATTCTGTGCCATACATAAGAGCGCAACTCACCAGATAGAAAGAAGATCGAGTTGCCTGAGCCAACAGCGTGAGTATAAATGTAAATTCCTACTGTGAAACAAACAATCGGTTGTTAAGGATGATTTAGGGAAGACTGTACTAAAGTTGACCACGCATGTGCCAAAAGAAAACATTTTTAGCCGTGTGTGACGCTTGTGGTGTTTTCAGCCTCTGCCACCTAAATATATTAGGGCATGAAAACGCGGACATGATCTCTAGAACTGCTCTTAGAGTCACTTTATGAGCATTTTACTGTTTCAGAAACTTGAAACGCACAGAAACTTGAAGGTCTTCACAGCAACTCGTCAAAATAAACGTTTGGTTTAAATTGAAGAAATTGTGACAGGAATATATTGCTTTATGTAATGATACTACTACTACTACTACCAATAAAATTATTAAAATATTATTTAAGGAATATATAATATTATTTAAGGAATTGTTAACCATAATTTATTTACCAGAAAAATGTAAACACACAACATGGTATTAAGGAAATAAATAAATACATACATAAACAAATAAATATTTTACTTATAAAATCTATTAAATTAGACATGCTTTAGATTATTAAAATTTAATGAAATCATTAAAACTGAATCCAGAAAATTAAATGGAAAACACATAATTTGGTAAAAAATAAAAATGAATTTCAGAGGGGAAAAAACTATAAAAGAAAAAAATGTTATTAACTATAAAATTAATTAATTAGAAATGCTTTTGATTATTAAAATATAATGAAACCATTCAAATTGGTGACAGAAAATTAATGTAAAACACGGAACTTGATAAAAAATAAAACAAAACTATTTCATAGGGCCTTAAAAATTGTATTTGCTTCGATTTTACATTATTTTAATAAATTGCTGTTAAATTGTGTTAGTTTCATTATTCCACACAATTAGATATGATTTTTGTTTTTGTTTTTTATTTAACCACTAAAACAGTCTAGAAGTAATTAAAGAGTCTAGAATAATTAAAACGGAAAAAAAAAAAACCCAAAAAAGGGAAAAATAAATAAAACATATTTCATATATAAAACACATGAATATTTTATTTTTATTTATAAAATATTTCACAGGGTCTTAAAAATTAAATTTTTGTTAAACTTTTAATACACTGCTGTTAAGTTGTGTAAGTTTCATTATTTCAATTAGTTAGACATGCTTTTTGGTGTTTCTTTTTTTTTTTTTACCATTAAAACTGTCTAAAGAAGTAAAACTGAAAAAACTGAATCCAAAAAAATAAAAATGGGGGGAAAAAACCCCCCAAAAAAAACAGAATTTGTTACTATATAAAATATTAGAAAATTTAATATTTTTATTATTAATGTTCTTTTTTTTTGCAATATATTCATTTCATATCTGTTAACAGTTTTTTTTAATGATCAGCATCGGTCAGTTAATTATGCACACAAATTTTCTACATTTTTATTGAAAATTACTCTTTGCCATTCATCTAATGCTCAAATAAACTAGAATCTAGAGCTTAATTTTTAATTTGTTCAGATAAAATATAGTTTAAAGTACAGCCCAAAGCAAAGATGAAAATGTATTTACAAATAATATTTATTTTATAATTATTTACTGCATAAAGAATATATTATTGCACAAATATAAATATTAATTAATTAATTAAACTGAATTTAAATCTGCAACTTGCTGCATGTATAAAGCTTGTGATTCTAAACCTACATAATAAATTGCATGACATAGTAATTTCTGCATACATACAAAAACAAATAAATAAGTTTAAAAGTTTGATGTTGAACTGTTTTTAACACTGATAATAAAAACATATTGTTTAATAATTATTATTGAATTTTCTTCTACAATTAGGTGGTTAATCTTGTAGTAATATTTATTTTTTTAGCATTTAATTGTTTTATTTAAATTTGCCAGAAATAGGAATATATAAACACCTACATTATACTGCACTAAAGTAATACAAGACTAATACATTTCTGTTACATGTTAAACCGTACTTTTATTTTGACAGGTTGCCGGTTAGTTTTTGTGTGTATACACTGTGATATTATGCTAATTTTCTCAAATGAAACGGTAAAATTCACATGAAGTGACTCTCACAGCAGCTCTGGAGATGAAGTTCACGTGTTTATGTTGTCATACAATGAGTCCCAAAGGCCGAAAACCACCGCGAGCCTCACGTGTGCTTCATTATTTGTCTAGTATTTGTCTAGTAAACAAAACCGAGTCTCCGCCATTCATTCATACAGAGCCAAGCGGAACATGGAGGATTCATATTTAAACCGTCTTTTTGCGTTTTAATATTTACAGACACTAGTCCATATCGCGATTCGAATTAAGTGAGAGACCTACTTTTGCTTTATTCATCCAAAAATTGACGAATTCTGGCATTCCGCGCTATAGAGTAAATCCGTTTTTATGAATGGACTCCGCGATCGCGTCCGAGTATTCGCGGAGAAACTGTAGACGCGCGTCCACGTAGTGACAGAAATGACATGCCGTTGTGTAAACAAGATAAATAACATAAGACCATTTTGTTTGTTTTATAAAAGAACAAGGTATAGACCTGTTCTATAGCAAAAGGTAACCTTAAATGACGTCTGTTGTGATCTGGCGCTATATAGAAATAAAGTTTACATGACCTTAAAGGGGGGGCGGCGGCTGCCATTGGGGGGACGGGCCGCCCCCCTAATATAATGGCAGGGGAAACACTGGAGTGGAAAACACTTAATGTATCTGATTCAAGGTTTATTAAAGTCTGAATAATGATTCATTTCTTCCTCCCTCAACTTAATGTCTCATTAAAGTGGATGTTAACTTCATAAGGGAGTTTAAGAGGAGATAAAGGTTAATAGCCTTCAATTACTTTCCGGTATCACGCATTAACTAGCTATTTTGAATTCAAAGCCACATGTCAAAAAAAAAGAGGTTCATTTGGTTCACTTGTTTTAAAATGAAGAGGGAATTATATTATTCAGCATAGTTAAATGGTCTAAAAGGGAGTGTGACACTTGAAAGGTACATTTTGGAAAAAACAAGCATTGAATGTATGTCATCTGAATCAAAAACAAATGTTAAATTTGACTTTTGCGGTGGATGACCCAATAGACCAGCGTCTGAAATAGGCTGAGTGGATTGAATGTGTTCCTTCATGCATAGTTGTCTGTTTGTGCTACCTTGAGCCAGCCTGTTCTCTCACATCAGGAGCCCTTTATTACATTTCCTGGGCTTGCATTCCTCACACTATTCTGGGCCGCACTGAGACATGTCACACTTAGGACGCTTCGTACTACAAAAAAAAAGCTCTGACTTGATGCACAGGAATGTGTAAGATTCGCTTTGAGAGGCAAATTGGATTTTGAAAAATACAAGTGGACAAGTGGTATAGGATGACGAAGTGTGATTTTTGCAAAACCCTGCAATTTCCTGTTACCTTCTTGTACCACAAAATAACAGCAAAACATGTTTTAACAACCACTGCAGTCAAATGACTCAGAAACCAATTCTTTTTGATGAATCAAAAGCTTACAGTGTAACCAGTCAAGTCTAATTAAAGGGATAGTTCACTCAAAAATGAAAATTCTGTCATTAATTACTCACCCTCATGTCGTTCCAAACCCGTAAGACCTTTGTTCATCTTCAGAACACAAATTAAGATATTTCTGATGAAATCCGTGAGCTTTCTGACCCTGCATAGACAGCAACGTAATGCAGTTTCACGAGAGTAGCGCATGAAGGGTCAGAAAGCTGTCAGATTTCATTAAAATATCTTAATTTGTGTTCTGATAATGACTGAAGGTCTTACGGCTTTGGAATGATGTGAGGGTGAGTAATTAATAACAGAATTTTTATTTTTGGGTGAACTATCCCTTTAACAAAGAAATCTTTTTTACTGAATCCAAAGCACTCTAACTGATGGAGAAAGTCAATCATTTGAGCTTATTTTTTCCTGAATCGAAAACATCAGTTCAATCAGTGTAGTTCATCTGTTGGACAATGTGACTCATATTAAATGGTTATTTTTAGTGGATCAAAAACATAAGCACAAACACAACCAGTATAATCAGAATCATGAAGAAAATGACTCATACAAACTGGTTATTTCTAGTGAATTAAAAATAGAACACAAGTGCAGCTTGACTAAACAAAATTGACTTATATGAACTAGTTCTTCACACTAAATCTGAAGCAAACACAATACAACCAGCGTAGTCCAATTCATGAAGAGAATATCTCATATGAGCTGATTCTTTCAAGAGATTCAGAAACATAAAGTGCAATTAAGCCTGATTCACAACTCACACCTGACTTGCATGAACTGGTTCTTTTTAGTGAATCAAAAACAAAGTAGAAGCACAGTCAGCGTTATCTAAAACTCTGAAGCAAACACAATACAACCAGCGTAGTCTAATTCATGAAGAAAATGTCTTATATGAGCTGATTCTTTTAAGAGATTCAGAGACATGCAGTGCAAACAATGAAGCCTGATTTAACTGACTAACAAATGACTCCTATGAACTGGTTCTTTTTAGTGAATCAAACACGTAACATGCACAAGCAGTGTAGAGCAGTTGATGAAAGAAGTTATCATATGAGCTGGTTCTTTTAGTGAATTAAAAAGATAAGCATTAAAGCATAAACACAGTCAATTTAGTCAGATATGAAAAGGATGTTTTTTGTGAATTAAAAATATACAACATAACCAGTGCCACCGGACTCAAACAAAGGACTCATTTGAACTGGTCCTTTTAACTAAATCCAAAGTTAAAGCAATACAACCAATGCAGTCCAATTCATGAAGAATATATCTCAAACAAGCCCCTTCTTTTAGGTGATTCAGTGTAGCCTGATTCACAAACAAATGACTCATTTGAACTGGTCGTTTTAACTAAATACGAAGCAAAGGCAATACAACCAGTGAAGTTAATTCATGAAAAAAAGTGTCTCAAAAGAGCTGCTTCTTTTAAGTGATTCAGTATAGCCAGACGAGCTGACTCTTTTAAGTGATTCAGTGAAGCCTGAATCACAAACAAATGACTCATTTGAACTAGTCCTTTTAACTAAATCTAAAGCGAACAAAACACAATCAAATCTTTTTAACTAAATCCGAAGCGAACACATACAACCAGCGTAGTCCAATTCATGAAGAAAATGTTTCAAATGAGCTGCTTCTTTTAAGTGATTCAGTGTAGCCTGATTGGCTCTTTTTACTGAACCAAAAGCATACAGAACAACCAGTATAGTCTGACTTACAAAGAAATGATTTAGGAACCAGTTCAGGAACTAATGAGACTTTTCATGCAGTCCTTTTGTT
This sequence comes from Labeo catla, assembly GCA_012976165.1. Classification (NCBI taxonomy): domain Eukaryota; kingdom Metazoa; phylum Chordata; class Actinopteri; order Cypriniformes; family Cyprinidae; genus Labeo; species Labeo catla. The sequence continues at coordinate 1,064,321 of VONZ01000142.1, read as the reverse complement.
TTTTTTTGCAATTTTTTCTGAATAGGACAGTGGAGATAAGACAGGAAGCAAGTGGGAGAGAGAGATGGGGACGGGATCGGGAAAGGTCCACAAGATTCGAACTCGGGTCACCCGAAGCGCAACTGCGCCATACATCGGTGCACTGCCCACAAGGCTATAAGCACCGATTTCATGCGGTCCTATTAATGAATCACTCAAAAAGATTCACAAACTCAGGGTTTAACGGTTGAATCAATCAAATGGCCTGTATCAATGCGATTACTTACAAGTAAAAGGAGTTTCAGTCATAAACACAGCTTCTGTTTTACCTTACAGACATTTCCAACAACAATCAAACACTTCAAGTCTAGAAGAGAGAAACGGAGCACGGTCCATTTTCCATGGGTCTGACTCCATCCGATGAGACTCTTTGCTCACTGAGGTGGAAAGAACAGCTAGGATCAGTGCAATAACACAACTCCAATTCCCCTGGGAAGATACAAACACAATGGCTCTGCTGAGTGTGCTCCAAACTCACACACTGTGAACTTTCCAGAGGAGAGTGGAGAAACAGAAGTACCTGGGAAATCCTCCTGGACTATACTCTTCTAATATAATGTGATCCAGTTAAACCACTCTTTGTCTGTAATCAATACTAACAGGGTCGAAACGAATCGGACAAACCCATCCTTGGCTGGAACACAAAAGGAAACGATGACTAATTTCGACTCCATTCAAAAAGTCACGCTTTTAATGGAAAGAACATGTGCCTTCAACTCCATTTCTGCGAACTGAAAGCTGCTCGATATTTCTCATAAAAGCAACGGGAGGTGAAACACTGTATAGTGTATACTACATACTGCAGATGCTGACAAACTGCAAAGCCCAGAAAGGTAGTAAGCACATTGTTAAAACAGTCCACGTTTTAACAATGTTCTTACTACCTTTCCTGGCCTTGAACGTGTCAGTTACGTTGCTGTCTACTGAGAGTCAGAAAGCTTTCGGATTTCATCAAAAGTATCTTAATTTGTGCTCCGAAGATGAAGGAAGGTCTTCCAGGTTTGAAACGACATGAGGGTGGGAAATTAATGACAGAATTTTCATTTTTGGGTGAACTATCGCTTTAAGGCTAGTCTGAGTAGTTTAAAATATCAGTTCACAAACTATCTGAGGTATCATTCATGTCTGTGGCACAACTGTGCAGGGTGATTTATGCACTGATTTTTAATACTTACTGTTAGGGGTGTGTTCAAATATCAAACCGCAAGTATGAGCAATAGTAATAATAATGCTTTGCTTAGTGAGCACTATTAATAATTATAAGGTGGCTGATGAAAACAAACTGCTTCTTTTATTTCACATGAGGTCATTCTTTCTTTCAGTGCATTTCTCTAAACCAACGGAAGCAATACTTGGAATACAAGAATACAGAGCCTTCAGAAAAGCTGCTCTGGTCAGCAACTACAGCTTCCAGCTGGGCTCAACACCGCTGGGCGGTTTACATAAGGATTCAGATACAGAGAAGTGCTTAGTGCCATAAAATGAGCCCAATGAAGCGACAGAAGAGCAACCAACTCCTAGTCTGTGTATATCAAGCTTACACCATCCTGCAAATCAAAATCAAGACTTCTCGATTCGCTTGAACACGTATGACGCAGAGGAGAAGAAATTGTTGAATAAAGTCATTATTTTTGTTTTCTTTGTGCATAAAAAGCATTCTCATAGCTTCATGATATTAAGGCTGAAGCACTGATGTCACATGGACTATTTTAACAATGTCCTACTACCTTTCTGGGCCGTGAACGTGTCAGTTGCTTTACTGTCTAAGCAGTCAGAAAGCTCTCGGATTTCATCAAAAATATCTTAATTTGTGTTCTGACGATGAACGAAGGTCTTACGGGTTTGGAACAACATACGGTGAGTAATTAGGACAGAATTTTCATTTTCCCTTTAAGATATTTAAATATTTAGCGACTTAACTATTTAGTGCAACCATTTGCGACTGAAAACTACTGTGTGCGACTGTAAAAAAAAAAATAAAAATATTTAGGACCACCAGTGCAACTGACCCGACCAGCATATTTGTGTTTGCGCTGAGGGGGGCTTCAAAAGTTTCTACATGTTTTTGCAACGTTGAGTAATGTATCACAGACATATCTCACGTATCCTTTCATGAACAAAGTGTAGAGAGAGTCAAAATAAGACATTTATTGTGCAGTATAGAGCACTTTGTTGATTATAATGGAACTTTGTGAGATCGCGATGAACTAAGATGAGTGACAGCTTTTCATAATAATAACAAGAATTTTTAAGGGTGTTTGTAAATGAGATATTGATTTAATACAACAGTTTAATAAACAAGAAGTTAATTTTAAGTGACTTACATTGTCTGACTATATAACTATTTAGTTTGAAAGTCACAACTGAGCCGCTGCGCATCTCTATTCAAACACAGAGGTGTTTCGTTTATGAATGAACATGCGTTTTTAAACGAATCTAGTGAGTCAATGATTCAACTTCCCATTCATAAAGACAGTCACTTGCTTTACACCTGAATGAATCAGCCGTTTGAGTGTATCAAATGAATGAATGATTCAGTAATTAAATCAGTGACTTGCTGCCACCTACTGGAAGATTTAGTTTCATTTTTAGATTATCTTTTCAGTTATTTAAATCATTTCATATTTCTGTATTCAAAATATCATATTTAAAACATTAATCTCAACATGAATTTATGAATTTGAATGCTCTCATGCCACCTCTGAGCCTAGGGGCCTATGAAATCCATTTTATTTTTTCCCAAATTCCATTATATTTTTTTCCAAATTCCGTTTTTTCCCGTTTTAATTTCCTCAACTCCTTTTTAATGGTTAACGTAAATTTATGAATCAAAGAACATGTCTAATTAATTAAAATCATGAAACTTATACAATTTCACATCAATTTAATAAAACTTTAACAAAAATGACATGCTTTTCTCACCATGTTTTATTGTTATCAAATTCTGTGTTTTAGCATTGTTTAATTATCTGAACGCATACTTAATTTATTCAAATTTATTCTTAAAATAGCCTCATGAAAGGTTTTTTTTACCCTCAGAAATTCTGTTTTGTGTATTTAAAATGTTCTGGTTATCAAATGAAGGCATAAAACATTCATTTCATTTATCTTTTAATTATTGAAAATTAAACAAACTTTTTTTTGGCAAACAAAGGGGAATTTACCATTAAAAATAAAACATGGAAAAAATGTTGTGTGATTATACCCTAAAAAATAATGTTTAATTCATTTTAGTAGTAGTAGTAATAGTATCCGGCACAATGTCTTCATGTTAAACCGGACTTTTATTTTGACGTGTCGCCGTGTCTACCTTTACAGTTCTGTGTGTATATGAAATAACGCTAGCTTTTTCTAAAATGGAACGGTCAAATGCTCATGAAGTGACACTCAGTAGATATTGTTTATGTATTTATGTCCTTATTTAGTGAGACAACAGACGCTGAAATCACTGGGAGGGTTACGCGCGCTTCAATGTGTGTAGTAAACAGAACAGCTTGTCTTCTCATTAAAACAGAGACACGCAGAACATGCAGGATTCACATTTAAATGGTATTTTGCAGCGTAATATTTCAAGATACTAGTCCATATTGCGGTTTGATTTAAGTGTAATGACCTACTTTTGATTAATTCATCAAATAATCTTGTGTTCAAAATATGTTCTCACAGGATTGAAATGACATGAGGGTGAGTAATTAGGGCAGAATTTCCATTTTCGGGTGAACTATCCCTTTAAGATATTTAAATAATTAGCGACTCAGCTATTTAGAGACACCTGGGATTGAGTTCAAAAGCAGAATAATAACTGAGACTGTGAAAAAAATACAGTAGAGCAACACAAAGAACCAAATAACTGAAGCTTAAAGTGTCCAACCTTAAACTTGAACTAGAAGGTCTACAATCGAACTCGCTTCTAGCATGAACTCCTGTTTTGGCATGTCACGTCACATGCCAGGTCTCAACAAAGAGGCAATTCTGAAGGTGCATGCTAGAGGGCACAACATATCCTCACAGGAACACATAGAGAGAGTCCTTCCAGGAATTTGGAGGTAATAACTAAATCTTTTGAGGAAAGTAGAGCTTACAAAAACAAACCAGAAACGTTAAGGTCTGTATATTGGTGCACTGCGATAAAAGCTTTAAAAAGAAAGAGGACAAGCCCAGGCTAAGGCTACATTTTAATCCAAGCTAAAATATCAAAGTAATTTGTGTGAATTCATATATGTAAAGCATGAAAGATGATACTTTTTTTCCTCCACAAGCTGAAATGTTCAAGGTGTGGGGTACTTTAGAGCTGATGAGTCAAAAGGAGGAACTAGGAGACAGGTTTGACCAGTCTCTCTATCTGTTTCTCACACATACACGCATGGTTAGGCACAGGCTAGGCCCTAATGCGCAGTAGTTTAAAGAAAAAACACTTCTATTTGTTGCACATTTGGGTTATCATCAAGTACAGTATGCCATATTATCATCTTATATTCAGTCACAATCATTCAAAATGTTTATCAAAATTATATATTGTTATAAATTTATTACCATTTTTTAAAAACATTGTTTTTCTTTAATAATTAAATTAAAATTTTGTATATACATATACAGTACATAATATATATATATATATATATATATATATATTTTTTTTAATAAATAAATATATAAATATATATATATATATATATATATACACACACACACACACACACACACATATATATATATATATATATATATATATACATAAACTATATTTATTTTATATATATATACATTTTTTTCAAGATTCTTTGATGAATAGTAAGATCCAAACATCAGCATTTATCTGAAATAAAAAGATTTTGTAACATCGTACACTATAACATTCAAAAGCTTGCAGTCAGTACAATTTTTAGTTATTTATTCATTTATTTTCATGGAAAGAATTATAAAAATTAATACTTTTATTTAGAAAGGATGCTTTAAATTGATCAAAAGACATTTATAATGTTCTACTTCAGACAAATGCTGTTCTTCTGAACTTTTAATTCATCAAAGAAACCTGAAAATTTTTCGCTCAGCTGTTTTCAACATAATAATAATAATAATAATAATAATAATAATAATAATAATAATAAATGTTTTTTGAGCAGCAAAACAGAATATTAGAATGATTTCTGTAGGATCATGTGACTGGAGTAATGATGCTAAAAATTCAGCTTTGAAATCACAGGAATAAATTACATTTTAAAATATATTCAAATAGAAAACAGTTATATTAAATAGTAAAAATATTTCTAAATTTTACTGTTTTGCTGTACTTTGTATCAAATAAATGCAGGCTTGGTGAGCAGAACAGACGACTTCTTACTGTTCAAAAACTTTTGACAGGTACATTTATTTGTTTATTTACACTGGTTAACAAGATAAATTTTAAAACATCTGTTTGTTTTGAAAAGCCAAGCCGTTGACAAAAAATATAATTTTACTCATTTGTTGAAATAGAGTAATTAGTAGTAGTTTATTATAATATTTTTTTGCATTTTGCATTTTAAAAACATGAAATTATTGGGGCATATTAACATCATTTAATAACCCTGATTTAATACTAAAAGTGGTAAATGTTTGCATTGTATTATGAGTTACTCTGGCAAAAGCTTTACATCTCTGAAAACTAGTAAAACCTTGTAAAAACATGGAACACGTAAAAAAAAGCTGTGTGGAAAACCTTCCTTTGGGGTCTAAAGCCCTGGAAAGAAATATGTCAGGTATCAGATGACTCTTCCAGCACTCGTGTGACTGCACACAGAGGTAATCTCATGCTAAAACCCGGCGACGTAACGAGATTAAATCAACCAGTAACCAAAACAATACAGACAATAAAGCATTTAGAGAACGAAGAGAGTTACGCATGGGAGTAGATCATGCCTAGAAAGCAGATTTGGAGAACCTCTGCAGTGCTGTTATACTGACTGGCTGTAAAACTCACTCTCTGGACAGAGTCATGGATCATCAAAACGAATTACAGCATATAACTCTGTCTTTATGGCCACAAAAGGAGGGGGTGGTGGACTCTGTTAAAACTCATATGGTGCATTTATTATTACAGGAAAAGTCCCTCTGGAGAAGCCTAGTGTTAAATATCTTGTTCAGTGCTTCCTTCCTTTAACCTTTTAGTTTCCAGACCAAACCTTTTAAGGAGAACTCCAGAACAACAATTTACAAATAATTTAATCATTGTATTTTTCTTCATATAATGGACTTGATTGGTGCCCCGATTTTGAACTTCCAAAATGTAGTTTAAATGCGGCTTCAAAGGGCTCTAAACGATCCCAGCCGAGGAAGAAGGATCCTATCTGGCAAAACGATCAGTCATTTCTTTTCGAAAAATAAAAATTTGTATACTTTAAGCACAAAAGCTTGTGTAGCACAGGCTCTGGGATGCGTGTTCACGATGCTACGAATTAGTGATGGGTCATTCTTGAATGATTCGTTCATTTTGAACGAATCTTTAATGTGACTCGGGAAGAACGAGTCATCTCGGGGAGTGATTCATTCAGTCACTATTGCGCAACATCCTATTAGGTTTTGTACTGGAATTAGTTCACCTGTTTCAAGTCTTTGGGTTTTTCCGAGTCATTTGTTCATCTTATGGAGCTGTCCCGTGATGAACGAACGACTCAAACCCGAAAACTTGACAGATAGGTGAGGTGAGCTAATCATTGACTAAAGACCCAGATAAACAATTAATTAATCTTGTCTGTTTCTTATAGCATTATAGTTTTGTCTTGCTTGTAGTGTGATCAACGTTTGTGTAAGCAGTAGATGTGTTAGGGAAGTAACACATAACATTTTAATTACATTTTGCCAAAATGAACAAAATGACTCGAAAAGAGATTCGTTCATGTTGCTGAACGAGACTCAAAGGTCCGAGTCTGTAAAATGATCCAAACTTTCCATCACTACTACGAATCACACCTAAGTTCATCGTCTGTGTACTCCAGCTCAAAAAAGGTAGAGTATTGTGAAAAACTCCATGTTATTTTCTCCTACAACTTCAAAATCGTCCGACATCGTTTGACTTACTTGCACTTTGTTAGTCTTTGCGCGTTCGCTTTGTAAACACTGGGTCTGTAGTTCCGCCTACGTTCGCTGTGACCTTTCGAAGTGATTCAATAGTACGTGAACGCACATCCCAGAGCCTGTGCTACACAAGCTTTTGTGCTTAAAAAGTATACAAATTTTTATTTTCAGAAAAAAAATGACAGATCGTTTCGCTTGATAAGACCTTTCTTGCTCGGCAATCAAGTCCATTATATGAAGAAAAATCCTGAAATGCTTTCCTCAAAAACCATAATTTTTTTACGACTGAAGACAGAAAGACATGAACATCTTGGATGACAAAGGGGTGAGTAAATTATTTGTGAATTGTTGCTCTGGAAGTGGACTTCTCCTTTAATCACCAGTATACACTCGCATTCAAAAGCTTGGGATGTGTACGATTTTTCAAGTTTTTAAAGAAGTCTCATGCTCATTAAAGTTCCATATTTGATCAAAAATACAGTAATATTGTGAAATAGTATTGCAATCTAAAACAACAGTTTTAAAATCTAAAATATAATTTATTTATGTGATGCAAAGCTGAATTTTCATCAGCCATTACTCCATTATTAAGCGTCACATGATCCTTCAAACATCATTCTAATATGCTGATTTATTATCAATGTTGGAAACAGTTGTGCTGCTTAATATTTTTTTGGAACCTGAGATTTTTTTAGGATACTTTGATGAATAAAAAGTTAAAAAGAACAGCATTTATTCTTTTCTAACAATATAACTCTTTACGATCTTTTAACACTTTCTTGCTGATTGAAAGTATTAATTTCTTTCAAAGAAAGAAAGAAAATATTTACTTATCTGATCCCAGTAAGTATCATAGGTTAAAATATAAATATACATATATATAAATATATAATATATATTAAGCAGCACAACTGTTTCCAACACTAATAAATCAGCATAAACCTGAAATACGACGTGACTGAAGACTGGAGTAATGGCTGATGAAAATTCAGCTTTGCATCACAGGAATAAATTCTGTTTTAAAGTATATTAAAATAGAAACCACTATATAAAAATTGCAATAACATTTCACAGTATTACTGGGTTTTTTTTTATTTTTAATCAAATAAACGCAGCCTTGACGAACAGAAAAATCTTCTGGCATAAGCTATGTATTTAATACTATGTATGTGTGTATGCACATACACTACTGGTCAAAAGTTAGGAATAACTGAAATAACTGATGCTGCATTTACCTGCCCCAGAAAAACAAACACATTAAAAACATCTTATATTTTTTTAATATTATTAAAATTTAAAATAACTGTTTTCTATTTCTTTTAACTTTTCAACACTGAATAAGTCATTATTCAAATTCGCAGACCAATAATATTTGATAATAATAACTGAGCGCCAAATTAGCATATTAGAATGGTTTCGGAAGGATCATGTGACACTGAAGATAATGATGCCGAAAATTCAATTCTGCCTCAGAAAACAAAAAATATTAAAATAGAAATTTGTTACTTAAAATTGTAATAATATTCCACAACATTACCGTTTTACGGTATTTTTGATCAAATACATGCACCCTAGAGATGTTTCTTTCAAAAAAACATTAAATATTACATTCATAATTGCAAATATTTAAAAGTTTTAATAGGCCTATACACACAACATAACACATAAATATATTTATATGTATATATATATATATAAAGTCAAATATTGTGCATATACGCGTTTACAATGTATAGTCAGACCCCAATGGATGGAATGTTACAGAGGTTTGTAAAGGGGCTAAAGCCTCAATAACTCAATCCTGGTTTGTGACAGTACTGTATATGTTGTACTCTGTGGGTTTTTGAGGCCCACAATGAAACGGGGGTTCTCACCGGTCTGACATTTCACTCGGATCTAAATTAAGCAGACTATGCTCACTCTTCGAAATGTTTTAACAGTCATCTGTAAACTAATGCTGAGCATTAGTCAGTAAGCAGTTTTTTAACCAACAGCAAAGGTGGGCGGTACCTGTATTATAGAGTGCACAATGTTGTCAACCTATAGGTGTGTATATACATATAATTTAAAACTGAGAATACTAAAGAAGAAAAAGAAAGGAAGTCATTACCGAAGGAGCGTTACTGCACGTGTTCAGGCTTATCAGCAGAATGAGGCGTTGTCGAGTGCAGAATAATTTAGCTGTTTTATGGCGGTATGAAATGCAAACTCTATGTGGAGCTATATGGCAAATACTGAAATGCAAACTATACGTTAACTGGCTATTCACGTGAAACTTCCTCGACACATTCAGAATTTCACTAAGGTAGTGAAACGGTTAAATATAATATGCTCATTGAGACATACAGACAGACAGACAGACAGACAGAGAGAGGGAGAGAGAGGGAGAGGGAGAGAGAGAGAGAGAGAGAGAGAGAGAGAGAGAGAGAGAGAGAGAGAGAGAGAGAGTTGAAGTTGAAATTGGCATACGTGACAGGCTTGACAACTGAGGTGGAGGTTTGAGTCTTTTGCAGACACTTATTTAACCCATTAGCTTGTAAGACTTCTTTAACGTTGAAATCCAATGCCATTTGCTCTTAACAACTGCTAATTTTAAAAACTCCAAACCCCGGTTCAAATACATTATTTAAAGCTTAGCTTCATAATTACAGAAGCGCCAGCAACCTAACAGTTACCCCGAACAACAACAAACCCTTAACTTATTTTCAACCTGCGTTTCCTGCAAAAAACATAACTTATTTCTACAGGCACACCGGCTATGATAAAGGTACACACTCACCGATCACCTCCTGCAGCTCATAGTCATCCTTGTTGATGGACCAGGGTTGGGAGCTCAGGTCCTCCGACATGTCTCAGGATTGCGTACCTTTATTTAAATCCTGCTGAATCCGAGCACTTGAGTTGGGTTCTTACAGAAAATAACGTGTGAATGTTACTGTAATCCGCAAAGCAGTAGCATTCCAGCTCCTCTCCGCGATTATCTTCAACAGCCTTTCTATCATTCCCAAACTTTGCCACTAGCGCCAAAAGCCACGCCCACCACATTCCTACACACTGACGGACGCGATAGTCGGCCATCTTGAGTGTGGAATAATTACCCTCTTATCTATTCCATTAGCATTGTAGACTCCGCCAAAATATCAGTTACTGGTTATTATTCTAATAAATATACTCTAATAAAATGTGTGTTATTTAGCAATATGGTTTTACAATATTAACGTATAACTATGATATTAATGTATAACTGATTTAGTAGAAATATTTATATGACAAATATTTGAAGGGCTAAGTAGAATAATCAAGCATATATAATTTATGAGTTTCGTTCTGTTCACAAACTACACAAATTAGAAAATATGGGGGGGGAGCACATTTGTAAAGTAAATAACCTTTAGGTTTAAATAACCTAGACGTCAAGGAACACAACTTCCCACGGAATTCGGTACATTCACTAGGGCAAATTATTGCAATAACTGTTGACAAATCAAGCCTAGTACTATTAAACTTTTAATTTTGTATTGTAATAAAATGCATTGTGGCCACTGCCCATTTTTGTACGGATTATTATACTGCCATCTCGTGGAATAAACAGTACATGGGCCATTCTTTATCTTCATAACGTGTTCGTATAAATTATGTGACTCTGGACCACAAAACCAGTCTTAAGTAGCACGGATATATTTGTAGAAATAGCCAAAAATACACTGTATGGGTCAAAATTATTTATATTTCTTTTATGCCAAAAATCATTAGGATATTAAACAAAGATCATGTTCCATGAAGATATTTTGTAAATTTCCTACCATAAACTTAATTTTAGATTAGTAAAATGCATTGCTAAGAACATCATTTGGACAAATTTAAAGGTGACTTTCTCAAAATTTAGGGGTTTTTTGCACCCTCAGATTCCAAATTTTCAAATAGTTGCTCCTCAGCTAGATATTGTCCTATCCATATACTGTACAAGCCATAAAGCAATGGAAAGTTTATTTATTTAGCTTTCAGATCATGTAGAAATCTCAATTTCAAAAAAATGACCTTTATGACTGGTTTTGTGGTCCAGGGTCACATAAGGTCATTCTGTACCAATTCAACCAAATTTCAGAACCTTTCCTGGATCAAATTTTTGATATTTACTGAGTAATCTACTATTTTGTAGAGGGGGGCGAGTCAAAATGGCAATTTTCACCTGAGATTCAGAGAAAATTACTAGAGGTTAAAATGACTTCAGAAAGATGGCAGCATAATAATTTTACTGTAAATGTTCCTTTTTTTTGTTTTCAAACACTAAAAATGGGTAAAAATTAACAATCTGAACATAGAGCCTCATTGAGATGCCCATATCTCTGGAACTGAACTGAAGAGTTCATTAAGAAGTAGAATCTAAAAACATACAGCGATATCTTTAATACGTCTTACGTTATAGGCACGCAAATTTTGGTATAAATATTTATGGCACTCAGGTACGTTCAGTGCAGTTGTTTTGAGAGATGGAAATGAGATACATCTCTAGTTTCAACATTATTTGTTCTTCAGACACGTCTCTATAAAAGAAAAGAAATCATATTTGGTTTTTGAAAATGTGTACAATTTAACGATGTACCCCTGGAACCATATTGACATTCCAATACCTCTGGAACCGAACCATGAAGAGCCTTAAAAATTAAGACGCCAAAATTAAAGTTTGTTAAGAACCAACATTAAAATATCTTTAATACTTCTTGAGATACAGACATGCAAACTTTGGAGCAAAAACTTGAAAAGTGCTGTTTCCCCATTTTTGAATGGTCATCATAGGCACATAATGTAACAAAGATTGCTAAAGTCACAAACAGAACTACCAATCTCTGTGTAAAAATAACATGATGCTGCCATCTTTCTAAAATCATTTTACCCCCCGTAAATTGGCTTTTAATCTCAGGTGGAAAATGCCAGTAAATATACTCAGTAAAAATACATCCATGACATTTAATATTGTGGCTTTCATTACTATAAACGTTTATCTTTCTTCAGAAAAAATATTAGCAGAATCAAAAACTTAAGCCGGCGATCTCCGTTGACACGAAATGACCCTATTGGACTTCTATAAGTTTTTTTTTCTTTTAACTACAGCTTGATTATGGAAATACAGCGCTAAATGTAGATATTTCTAATCAAAGAATATTCGCTTGTTAAGTCTGAGGTCAAGCGTCACCTCTTCCGTGACTTCCGGATCCAAACGCTCTGTCAGATGACATGAGAAATCAACAAACGGTACTAATTATACACTAACAATGTGATATAATACTACCAAAAAATTATAATACTAGCCTTTAACTCCATACCGTAAATCCCAGATAGTCATACAATGAAAATATAAATATAAATAAATAAATATACAAATTATTTGTGTTGGGACGTTGTGAGCACGGAGACGGTAGCGTACACCGTAAATTTGAAAGCGTTTAGCCTAAATGTTTAATATAAATAAACCGTGCTTATAAACGGCTGCTGAGATAGTATTCTCAAGTGAAATGAGTTGGGATTTGGACCCGGAAACAGCGTTCGTTGGACGCATTACGTCATCACTTAACAAGCCCATACGTAATTCTACTTATTTATCTATTTAAACTATTCTTTGAGATTTTCATAATAATAACTTCTCTAAATTCATCGTCGAATGTTGGATGGAATATTAAATAAAACAAGCCAATAAAACGTCACAAAATTCATCAAAACCTGCTAAAACTTGTCACTTCCTGAAGGATGATGTCATTAGGAAACTGTCATGTGAGTTAAAGGGATACAAAAGATTAGAATGGAAAGTAAAACTGAAGACAGGAAAATCCTATTAAATGAGGAACAATGACAACAATATTCTCAAGAATACGTTCCATGTCTTCCCCCATTTTTTTACCCCATAAGAGTGTGGTAAATTTTATTTTTAGAAGTACAAAACAACTCATTTTGCTGCTTGATATGGTAAATTGGTGTGTCTTACCATATTATTTTAATGTATTATCTTAATTATGAGCACACTGGTTTGTAGCGCAAACAGTTTTAATGTTTGCACGTTGTTATTCTTCTGCTTATTGCGGATAATGAACCAGAAATCTCACCCATAGGTGGACAAGTGCAGTGCACGGAACTGCGAACATGGCAAAAAATAATATGAATTTTATGATATGATTATAAAATGTGAGACTTTTAGTATTATTTTAGTATTTTCTCCGTAAACAAACACATTTCTATCTTAAAATCTGCAAGGTTTGCAGCAGAAGTTGCTACTCGTTTGTTTTCCTTATCAGCTTCAAAGGATTTTTTTCAGACGAATTTCTCACTGCTTCAGTAGAGTTTCCCCGAACAGGAAGTGTGGTAAATGTGGTAACTTGATCTATATACACAGAACTGACCTGTGAAATATGAATATGCTTTTGAGTAACCATTAATGCCATATGCACAGCAGCCAATATATATTCATCTGCATGTACAATGCATAACAAATATAAAAGTTCCGGTCTAACAGATTGATAAGCATGTTCTGTCAAAGGAAGTTTGAGGTACTGAAGACATAAAAACATGGTTAACCAACCATGACTGTGACTGTGACCGAGATAAAAAATTAAAATCTGTTCATCTGTGTTAAGCTGCTAATTTAACAAGAAAGGTTGAGTAAAAAGGGCAAACATAACATACACAAATATATTTCATTCATTTCATACAAACAAAATAATTGATGCACATTTAGATCTCACCTGCAAAAACACTAAAAATAAACCCACCGCTGCAAATTGCAAATATGACAAGAAACAAAATGAATAACCATCTGTAGGGATTTGAAAAGCTGAGCAACCTTTTGATTAAGGCAGTTGTAAATACCACAAAAAGTACCTTTCTTGAAAGTTCATAAGCTGGACTCGCTACTGAGTCTGAGAAACTCTCCCAAGCAAGCACAAATCACTAGGTATTTTCCCTTCATCCTTCAGAGAATAGTTGTATCCAGTGATGACTGCATAGTAAAGCTTTAACAGTGTCTATAGAGGAGATCAGGGCAGTGAGAGCGCCTTGGCCAGCCGCATCCAGAACCAGATCTGTGTGCAGGGTTTGGTGTAATCACAGATGGTCAGAAAACGGAGAATGCTGGGAAAAGGCCTCTTCATGGATTTGTAGACCACAGGGATTAGGCGTTTAGACCGAGCTCCTGCAACAGAGACAAAAGACACTGTTAAACTTTAGGAAGAGTTTCTATGTTGCTTTTGTAGCATAGGTTTTAATGACAATGCATACTTTAGCACAGCTTCAGAGTTCAATGATTGAAATCCAGCTCCAAGCACTAATGATACGCTCAATCTTTAGGAAACCAATGCACATGCTTTTAAGAATATCCTAAATTTAGGACTACTATTTCAATACATGTTGTAAGTGACACTTCCTGTTGTCAGGTGGCGCTATGACAGTTATACTGTAAAAAACAATTTGTTGAGTGAACTTTAAATAATTTGTTACCCGGCTGCCTTAAATTTTAAGTTTAGTCAACTTGAAATGTTTAGTTGTACTAAGTGACAACTTAGATATTTGAGTTCAACTTCAAATTTTTAGGCAGATGGGTAACAAGCTCAGCTTTTAAGTTTAACAAACCAATTTTTTTGTTTAGTCAACTCTAAGTTGTCACTTAGTACAACTTAACATTTCAAGTTGACTAAAGTCTTAATTTTCCAGACTTTTAATGGTTAAATAAAAAAATATTACTTTAAAAGCATGTCTAATTAATTTAAATCATAAAATGTACACAATTTAACTGCAAATTATTAAAAATTATTTTTAAGGCCCTATGAAATATGTTTGTTTTTTTTAGCAAATTCTGTTTTCCATAAATTTTCTGGATTCCATTTTAATGGTTTCAATCCATTTTAATAATCATCTGTAATTAATTGTTTTTATATACACTTTTTTAAATTATTTTATTTATTTATTGGTTTATGTTTTCCGAAATACTCTGTTGTGTATTTACATTTTTCTGTTAAATAAATTCAAGTAAACAATTTCTCTGGTAAATATTCCTTAAAAAACTAATGTTTTAACAATATAATAGTTTTTTATTAGTAGTAGTGCTATCATTACATTAAGTATTATATTTCTGTCACAGTTTCTTCAAGTTAAACCAAACTTTTATTTTAAAGGGTGTTTTGAAGACCTTCATGACGATAGTTTTTCTCAAAAGAAAAGGCAAAATGCTCATGAAGTGACTCTTAGAGCATTAGAGATTATGTTTATGTGTTCATGTACTCATACATTGAGGCGGCAGAGGAATTTTAAAAACAGTGAGCATCACACGACGTGTCTGCGACATTCATTCACACAGAAATGTGCATAACATGCAAGACTCATATTTAAATAATATTTTTGCGGCTTAATATTCACAGACAGGCGTTTTGATTTAAGTGTGCTAACCTACTTTTGATTTATTCATCCAAAATGTGGCAAATTCCACAACAATCGGTGTTATACAGTAAATTCTGTTTTTTTGACTGGATTTGTTTGTGCATGTATGTTTATGGCTCTGCGTTCCAAATTTCAGGTTTGAGCCTGTTTAGTGCCTCAAAAAAAAAATAAAACGCTTGACAAAAAATCTTAGATTAACAACAGGGCTATTCAAACAGCACTAATAAGCTAGTAATAAAAATGGCAATGCAACTTAAATGTTAAGAGAAATGTTATACCTGGGCAAAGACTGAGTGCAAACTTAGTCTGAAAGTCACACGCATCACTGTCCAGATAGTCGTCAGAAATGACCACCACCATCCTCTTGCACCTAAAGGGCAAAAAGTGTTATTACAACTGATTACAAACATTTAAAGATATTAGACAATTCATCAAGAATTTATAAATGCATAAAATGCATGAAATAATAGTAACTAGTGATGCACGGATAGTAAAATTATTTTGGCCAATACCAAAAGTAGATTTTTAGAATCATGATGAACAATAAATGACTGATGTTAATATGTGATCCTGGACCACAAAACCACATAAAAAAAAAATCAAAATATTGAGAAAATCGCCTTTAAAGTTGTTCAAATGAAATCGATAGAAGTGCATATTACTAATCAAAAAGTTTTGATATATTTACGGTAGGAATTTTACAAATTATCTTCATGGAACATGATCTTTACTTAATATCCTAATGATTTTTGGCATTTATGACTGGTTCTGTGGTCCAGAATTTTATTTAAAGAAATTAAAAATAAAAGCAACATTATTCATTTTTATATTTTGTAGTGTTTATAAGTGTTACAAGTGTACAAGTGTTATTAAATTATTATTACTATTATATATATATATATATATTTATATATATATATATATTTTTTAAGATTAACATTAAGTAAGCATTGATTAATAAATAACCCCAAACCAACTTGCCTTTTTTCTATGAGCTCACTGGCGATGGTCCACACGCACGTGCCAGGAAGGACATCTCGGTCAAACACACACAGTTTCAGGTTGTATTCGGTCTGTTCCAGCTGTTTGATCATCTCATGCACAAACTGGAAGTCACTCTGACAATAGCAGATGAAAGCATCAAAGGTCTCCGGTGTTATTCCTGTCCAGTGAAGACAATGATTAGTTTGGTAATCTGCTATACAACTAACTCCACAGTGCATTCAGACAGAACAGGGGTAAAAAGCACCTTGTGGATCATCAAACAGCGTGATGCCTTCTCGTTCCTGTGTGCGCGGCCCACAGCTGTCCACCACCGGAACCTGGACAGGCTTCCTCTGCTGTCTTTCCAAATACTTCCTGCAGTCATCATCTGTGCACAAACACCAACAGTAGACAACAACAGCACTTAGATGGAGATCTTCTCTGTTGTTTAAAATATTGAAAGCCATATTTGTTAAACGGTCACGTCCTCATGTACTCAGAATTAGTCATTCTTTTCTCAATCATGCTTTTTTGAGATTTTTTCTTTTCTTTTTTGGCTTTTGTTTGCAAATAAATAAATAATTTTGTTAAATAAAAGAGTTAAATTATTTTTTTCCTTTCCTTTTGTACATTGATATTTTTTTATCTGACATGAAAAACTAATATTGGTAAAAAGGTATATATGTGACTATAAAGCATTTAAATGAATTCATTTTAATGATTTAAAGCATATAATAGTAATAATACGAAATATATTTTAATATTAATTTATATCACATATAGTATAGTATAAAAGATGTAACATAAATAAAATGTGTGTGACATACCTATAATTTCTTTGAGGTCTGATATAACATCTTTCCGTTCAGCTTTTTCTAAAAACGACAGTAGACTTGCTACTGTTGCCTCTGGACGAGTTTCCCACTCCGTTAGGACCTTTTCAAAGGGATAGTCTCTTTTCTCGAAATTTTTGATCTCCAGGTAGGTAAAGTCCATCATTTCGGCAACCGTCCTCCAGTCTGCTGCCACTGTGTTTGTTGGATTCAAATACAGCCCGAGTTTCTTTCGGAAACTACAGTTTAAAGCGGTTACTGGAATCGCCTCATAATCTATACTTAATTTTGATGCCATATTTTTGGTAAAATCACAGTTATCCAACGCCCGTTGTTAATCTCCGCGTTAAACTCGAGAAGAGAAAGTAATCACAAAGTTAATTTCATTTTCTGACGCTACCGATAAACTGAAGGAAACAAAATATCATGAACTGCAGTACGCTACACAGTACAATACGTTAAGCAACAACAAATATTTCAGTGAAGATTGAGGAAATGTTCTCAAAACCTTGAGTCAGAGAAATGACGAAATACACGTACAGCCAATGGAGTCGTGACCACGGGATGTTTACGTAAAAAAGGCAGGAGCGGCTGTTTCAGGATCAGCGCTAGGATTTTGTTCGTAGTAGAGAGATTAATCCAACACTGATCTGAGATCTGCTTACAAAGCGCTCAACACCAAATATGGGCAATTTCCGCAACATCTTCACATGAAAGTTGACTGTGGTGGAAAAGTTCTTAAATGGTTTCTTTGCAGAAACGTTTTGGTTCAGTGTATACATTTTATGTTAACAATGGGCTAATTATGTTTGCAGCTTAGTTTCAGTTTAGTTTACTGTGAAGCAGATTTGCTTTAAAATATTAATTGTCCACTAAAAGTCAATAGTTTGACTAACATACAGGAAGCAATGTTTTTGACAAGAAACACGTTTTTTTTTTTTAAGGTTTTTAACCTTTTAACTTTTTAACCATTCTAAAGCAGTGGTTTGATTTTTTATGCTTCCTTTATGAATTTTGGTGTTTTATGATTATTTTACCATTTAATTTATGGTAATTTAATATGTCCCACTGTGACAACTTACCCCTATAGTATGCAGTGCTATTGAAGCATGTTAAAATGCTCATTTAATATCAGTGAAACCTGCTCATTTAGTATCAATAAAAGTATTTAAAGGTAGAAAATACCAGGATGTGCCAATATGAATATGATCCACATGAGTTTAGGCACTGAAAGCAGCTGTTATTTTATTATTAATGATCATTTTAATTGTTTAAACATCAATTTAAGTTGATGATATTAGAGTGTAATTACGCACTTTTAATTCAAGAGTTGGTGCATCATTGATGTATTTGTTTTAAAACATTCTAAAATAATGGTTTGATTTTTTTATGCTTCCCATATCAATTTGGTGATTTTTTTACCATTATTTTACCATTTAAAGTATGGTTATTTTAAGACACGTTCCACTGTGACAACTTACCCCTATAGTATGCAGTGCTGTTGAGGCACTTTTTAAATGATAGTAGAACCTGCTCACTTAAGTAACAATAAAGAGTATTTAAAAGTGGAAAATACCAGGATGTGGCTTTATGAATATAATTCACTTAAGTTTAGGAACTAAAAGCAGCTGTTAATTTATTAATGATAATGCAAAATATGTTTGGAAGAAAAAAAGTGCATATGCATACAGAATATTTTTTTACTATTAATTTTAATAACGTTTTACTAATCATAGCGTTTTGAGCACACAGCTGTCTTTTGCAGCATTTTCCCTTAGTTTTTAAAACCAAAAACCAAACTGAAACAGTTGGCACTTCTCACTTCCTATTTCTGAATAAATGAAGAAAATCTTCTGTTTGTGCACATTATTCACACTTTTTTTAGTTTTCCTATAATTTCATATATATATAACTGGTTCATGTGAGAAAGGGAAAAGTCACCCAAAAAATCCCAATCCTTATTTTTAGGTGTAACAGTCTAAAAAACATCTTCGAAACTTTTCATCAACCTTGACAAGGACATTTGCAGGGATTTATGTTAACCACCAAAAATACAATACTGTATTTAACAGAATATATACAAATACATAAAAATCTGAGTTCACAGTCCATAGTATGTGAGCAGCGGTTTCTGTGTCTGCATGTGAAAAGAGATTCAGAAAGAGCAAAACAAAACCATGCTATTTTTCATTTCCTCTTCCTCATTCCACTGTGTAACTTGTGACCTAAACAGATGCCTTGCATCTATTTGCACTGCCCAGCAGCAGAAAAAGCACTTTTCCACTACACCTTCTCCTCAGAAACCCTTATTCTTGGAGAAGTAGAAGTCAATGCCTCTGTCTTTGTGTTGTCTTGGTGTATAAGATGAGCCTTTTCTACCTTTTCCTGGGGGACCAGACTGAAAAGAAACCAATAAGATTGTGTAATTAGTTTGAAACAAACTGATCGTTGTCCTTAATAATCAACAACGTTAGGTTGCTAATAATCTTACTGATTTGTTGTTGATATGGCGACTCCATTCGGGCGCTATGATGATAGGGGATGGGTATGTTTCGTTGAGGGAAACCTGGGCGTGTGAGAGTGCAGAGTTGCTGAGGGTCCAGGGCGTGTGAACGTCCCCACCTTTAATACCTCGAAGCTCTGGAACCCATTGTCGCACATAGTCTCCCTTCACAGATACATTATTAGTGTCAATTGTGTGTCAAAATTTGCCTTATCATCTCTCAGACACGTCAGAAGCACGTGTAACTTCCTCTTCCTATATTTACACTTACGCTCATAGTAAAACATGATCACTTAAGTGACAATGAACAGAAAAGTGGAAAATATTAGGCACTAAAAGTAGCTGTTAATTTATTATTAATGGTCATTTTAATTGTTTAAACATCCATTTAATTTGCTGATATTTGAGTGTAATTAAGCACTTTTAATTCAAGAGTTGGTGCATGATTTATTTTATTATTATTTTTTTTAATATTCAAAAATTCTGTTTTGATTTTTTTCATTCCCTTACCAATTGCAGTGTTTATGATTTATTATTATTATTATTATTATTATTGTACTATTTAAATTACGATTATTTAATGATATGTTCCAGTGTGACAACTTACCCCTACAGTATGCAGTGCTGTTAAGGCATGTTAAAATGATATTAGAACCTGCTTACTTAAATATAAAAAATGGGATTTAAAAATGGAAAATACCAGGATATGCCTTTATGAATATGATTCACATACGTTTAGACACTGAAAGCAGCTGTTAATTTATTATTAATGGTCAATCTATTTAATTTGCTGCTATTTGAGTGTAAATAAGCACTTTTAATTCAGGAGTTGGCGCATAATTTATTTTATTTATTTATTTATTTTAAACCATTCAAAAACTATGGTTTGATTTTTTTTTATTCCCTTACCAATTGCGGTGTTTTATGTTTTTTTTTTATTGTACTATTTAAATTATGCTTATTTAATGATATGTTCCAGTGTGACAACTTACCCCTATAGTATGCAGTGATATTAGAACCTGCTTACTTAAAAAAAAGAGTATTTAAAAATGGAAAATACCAGGATATGCCTTTATAAATATGATTCACTATGAAGCATCTGTTAATTTATTATTAACGGTCATTTTAATTGTTTAACATCCATTAATTTACCCATATTAAAGTGTAATTATTGGAGTGTAATTAAGCACTTAAGAGTGCTTAAAAGCACTTAAGCACTAAGAGTTGGTGCTTTATGTATTTATTTACTTTATTTATTTTATTTTAAACCATTCTAAAACAATGGATTGATTTTCCCATTGGTGTTTTATGATTTTTTTTTATTATTTTACTACTTTAATTGTGGTTATTTAATGACATGTTCCACTGTGACAATTTACCCCTAAATTATGTAATAATACTAAGGTATGTTAAAATGATAGTAGAACCTTCTCACTTAAATATCAATAAAAGAGTATTTACAAGTGGAAAACCATCATTTAACCAACTTTTGGTGCTTTTGGCAGTGTAGGCAGGTACCAAATCCTGCTAGAAAATGAAATCAGCATCTTTAAAAAGCTGGTCAGCAGAAGGAAGCATGAAGTGCTCTAAAATTTCTTGGTAAACGGGTGCAGTGACTTTGATTTCAAAAAACACAGTGGACCAACACCAGCAGATGACATTGCACCCACAATTTGAGTTGAATTACTGAAATAAATGAACTTTTCCACAACATTCTAATTTATTGAGATGCACCTGTACATAAGTTTAGGAACTAAAAGCAGCTGTTAATTTATTATTAATTGTCATTTTAATTGTTTAAACATCTATCGAATTTGCTGATGTTAGAGTAAAATTAAGCACTTTTAATTCAAGAGTTGGTGCATGATTTATTTTTATTTATTTGATTTTTAAAAAACCTTTCTGAAATGATGGTTTGATTTTTTTTATGCTTTTTTTAATCTACAACTAGATAACTTCTCTCTTTTTTTTTTAGACGTAACAGCAAAATGTATGAATCAGAATGCAGGTGATTTTTTTTTACGTGTTGTTACCATGAAAGACCTGTAAAAACTACTACTTACGTTATTGTCATAATCAAGTCCTTGTTTGATCATATTAAACTTCCTGTTTTCTCGTGGGTCGTTTCCTATTCCAGCACTATAGAGCCAGTTTCCATAGTTGCTGCAGACGTCATGGTCCACCTGACGACAACAAAAGATAATAGAGCATTAAACGGCAGTAAAAAGCAGACATCATCCCACTCCATCAAATACAGCAAATGTTTCCTACCAGCAGGTATTCAAACCACTCAGCGCCCAATCTCCAATCTAACCCCAAGTCTTTAGTCAGAAAGCTGGCCACATTTTGACGTCCTCTGTTGGACATGAATCCTGTCAGCGCAAGCTCCCTCATGTTGGCATCTACAAACGGCACACCAGTTCTCCCCTCTGAACAGCAAGTGAAAAATATTCACTTTTAAAATGCCTTGCAAAAGTATTCATACCCCTTCATTTTTTTGTTCATATTTTTTATGTTGCTGCCTTGCGTTTAACTGTTTTAAATGACTTGTTCCCACATCAATCTACACTCCATACATCATAGTGGCAAAGCAAAAACAGGTTTTTAACATCTATTCCTATCTAACCTGACAGAGCTTGAGAGGTGAAGAGGTAAGGCAAAGAATAGCAGATATTTACCTAATGTTGATGTGCAAATCTTAACAAAATAACTTGAGGCTGTAAAGGTGCTTCAGCTAAATACTGAATTAAAGGGTTACTCCACCCCAAAATGAAAATTTTGTCATTAATCACTTACCCCATGTCGGTCGAAACCCGTAAAAGCTTCGTTCGTCTTCGGAACACAATTTAGGATATTTTGGATATTTTGGATGAAAACCGGGAGATTTGTGACTGTCCCATTGACTGCAAGGTAAATACCACTGTCAAGACCCAGATAAGTATGTAAGACATCGTCAAAATAGTCCATCTGCCACCAGTGGTTCAACCATGAATTTACAAAGCTACGCGAATACTTTCTGTACGCAAAGAAAACAAAAATAACGACTTTATTCAACAATTCGTCTCATCCGCGTTAGCGTGGCGACATTTTGGAGAGTATCCGCTGGACGCAAACAGCGTACGCCGTTCTGTGTCAGCCACACCACACGGATACGTTTTCTACGTTTATTTACGCTTTGATTCGAACGAAAACAGCGTATTCAGGCGACACAGCTGACACAGAAGGGCGTACGCTGTTTGCTCCCAGCGGATACTCTTTAAAGTGGCGCTGTAATGCGGAGGAGACGAATTGTTGAATAAAGTTGTTATTTTAGTTTCCCTTCCGTAGAAAAAGTATTTTTGTAGCTTCGTAAAATTATGGTTGAACCACTGATGGCAGATGGACTATTTTGACAATGTCTTTCATACTTTTCTGGGTCTTGATAATGGTATTTACCTGGCAGTCAGTGGGACAGGTTTTTATTCAAAATATCTTAAATTGTGTTCCGAAGACAAAAAAGCTTTTACGGGTTTCGAACGACATGGTGGTAAGTGATTAATGACAAAATTTTCATTTGGGGTGGAGTAACCTTTTAAGGGTATGAATACTTATGCAATGAACTTATTTCATATATATATTTTTTTAATTACATTAATGAAGTTATGACAATTCTGTTTTTGCTTTGTCATTATGGTGCACATTAAGGCAGCAAAATAACAAAATGTGGGAAAAAAAAAATGAAGGGGTATGAATACTTTCGCAAGGCACTGTAATTGGAGAAATTCAAATGTGTATTCAAATGTGTATTCACTGGTTGATGTAAGTACAAAATTAAAACTGTAGGAGAAGACTAGCAAATAGTAGGAGTCGCATTACCTTTCCATGCATTAAACAATGTCATATCTGTCTTCCAGGACACATGTTTGTCTTGCAGACCTTCAGTTCATGAAGGAAGAAAAAATCGTTTAATCATTTAAAAATGATCAACGAGAAACAAAAAACCAACATAGATCAAAAGCAAAAAAAAAACTTGCAAACTTGCAAAATAAATCCAGTCTTACCATTCATATGAAATATTCTGTTTCCGTATTTTAAACCCACAAACTTGAAGTAATCTCTCCAGAGAAGTTCAAATATCACCCTGGTGAAGAAAAATTTGGTATTGTTGCATATAAAAAACCTGACACAAGTTAATTTTATCTGAAAACACATTTCTAACCACGTTACTCACCAGTATGTGCTTTGGTTGGCGGTTCGTTCGGCCTCATACTTCTTAATCTGCTCATAGATATACCTGGGTGATATGCAGCCCAATGCAAGCCTGAAGGATGATGAAAAACCATGAATGCTTAGCATAAGTCTGTACTTTGCTCATGCATTATGAATACATCAATCTGAGGGCTCACCAAGGAGAAAACTTTGTGGAATAGTCAACTCCAATCATTCCATTCCGAGTCTCCTTATAATCTGCAACGGCATTCTGTGATAAAAACAAAAAGTTGTTCCAAAGTTGTTCACCAAAATAAAAATAGCTTAAAATGTATTCACCCTCAGGTCAGCTAAGATGTAGATGAATTTATTTCTTCACTGGAACAGATTTGGAGGAATTCAGCATTAAATCACTTACTCAGCAATGGATCCTCTGTAGTGAATGGGTGCCGTCAGAATGAGAGTCCAAACAGCTGATAAAAAAACATCACAATAATCCACAAGCAATCCACACGACTCCAGTCATTTGGTTTCTGGCCAAAATACATCCATGATCCATAATAATGCTTCCTCCAGTAAAAAAAATTTACAGACATACAGTATTTGTTTAGAAATGAAGCCTGTTTTTGCTGTGTTTCATTCACAGTGTTTGATCTGTGCATATTTCTCTCCTGATTCAGAAAAGACGAATTTGGAGAAAGCAATAAAAACTTCTTAATGATGGATTTGTTTATCACAAACACACCACTTTTCACTTCACAAGATGTTAATTGATTGACTAGAGTCATGTTGTGGATTATTGTGATGTTTTTATCAGCTGTTTGGACTCTCATTCTGACGGCACCCATTTACTGCAGAGGATCCACTTGTGAGCAAGTGATGTAATGCTAAATTTTTCCAAATCTGTTCTGTATCTTGGATGCCTGAGGGTGGGTACATTTTCAGCAGCTTTCATTTTTGGGTGAACTATTCCTTTAAGTAATTTTCAGAAAACTAAAAGAAAAGGCCTCACTGTATCCCAAAAGTAATGTTTCAGCCTAGCAAGAGCCTCAGTCTCTCCACCGCGGCATGGGAAGGCCGAGCGGCAGTCGTCCACTGGCTCTGAAACCACAGACAGGAAATATATCATGATTATTCCTCACTGGTTAACTTAAAATAAATTCTGTTTATCTTCCAAATATCCCTCTGAGGAGTGTACAGTCAGCTGAGAGGAAATCACAACATAATTCATTGAAAATTGCTATATTAAGAAAGAGGAAATACGAGTAACTGATTTAGCCTGGAGCTTTTCATCATCTTACTGACTGTGTCATGGTTTGTATCTTAAGATACTGGTGCAGTTCACTCAAAAATTAAAGTACCTGTTTGTCCCAGGCCCTCGAATGTTGGGATGGTGCCCTCCTCCAGTCCAAGAGGAAGAGATTTAACTTGTTCTGGTGTGGAAAGTACAGGTCGCACTCTGCCCTGTCCCTCAACTGCTTTTCTAAACTGGGTGTAAACGTCAGGTAACCTTACAAAAGAGAGCGAAAATTAGAAGCATAAACAGGATATTAGGTCACGCAGATAAATTGTTTAACACTGAAACTGAAACTGCAATTACTAATCAAATCCTAAAAAACAGGAAGTTACAGCAGTGCTTTAGTTTCCAGGGCTTTTCTGTAAAGTTTCCTAGGAAAGTTGAATGAGTTGTTAAAGTTACTAACATAGATGAGCTAAAGCAATTGGTTATGTTTTCTTACATGTCAGCACCAAAGTGTATGTTAATGAAATATCTGTGTACAGTAGTTTAAAAAAAATAAATTTACTGGGTGATGGCAAGTGATTATTTTTAAAATTAATGATATACAAATTTTACAAATGTTATTAATGATATACAAATTAGAATATTAAAGAATATTAATACAATAAAATAGATAAAATAATAAATTAAATAGAATATTAAATATTTAATTCCAAAATTAGCTATGTGCTATTTTATATGTTCAGATAATGGTTTTAATACAAAGTTTTCAAAATTACTCAAATTACTGTTTGGTAAAGTCATTAAAGTACAGCATACACATGTATTAGGATGTACTAATAAAAATGCAGAAATGAACTAATTTGAAAAATATTATGCATGAAAGAAGAGACCATAGGTTAACGATGGAAGCCCGTTTCTGCCACAATGAAGAAAAAAAAAAATCTCAGAATTGCGTAATACTCACAATTCTGGCTTTTTTTCTCAAAACCAGAGATTTAAACTCACAATTGCAAGGTATAAAGTCAGAATTATGAGGCATTAAGTCTTTTTTCCCTCAAAATTGGACTTTATAGCTCGCAATTGCGTGATATAAACTCAATTGCGAGTTATAAAGTCAGAATTATGATACGTTAACTCATAAGAACATGCAAGTCTTTTTTCCCCCTTGAAATCTGACTTTATAACTTGCAATACAGTTTTTTTTTTTCAGAATTATGTGATACTAACTTGCAATTCTGACTTTTTTTTTCAGAATTGTGTGATATAAACTCACAATAGCGAGTTATAAAGTCAGAATTATGAAGCATTAACTCGTAAGAACATAAGTCTTTTTTTCTCTTAAAATTTGACATTATAACTTGCAATTCTGTTTTTTTTTTTCAGAATTGTATGATATTAACTTGCAGTTCTGACTTTTCTCTCAAAATTGTGTGATATAAACTCACAATTGTGAGTTGTAAAGTCAGAATTATGAGACATTAACTAGCAAGAACATATAAGCCTTTTTTCCCCTCAAAATTGGACTTTGTAACTCGTTTTTTTCCCTCTGAATTGCATGATATAAACCCACAATTGAGTTGTAAAGTCAGAATTGCAAGATATAAATATATTAAGTCACAATTCAGATTTTTTTTTCTTTGAATTGTGTGATATAAACTCACAATTGCAAAAAAATAAAGTCAGAATTGCAAGTTTTTAATCACAAATTCTATCACGCAATTCTTCTTAAAATTTTAATTATCATTAACTGTCGAAATCCCTTTAAGGGATTAACTATGGTTACACTTACTAGTTAACCGTAGTTAACTATTAAGTGTAATACTACTTAATAGTAGTGTTGTTATTGTTAACTAACACTGTTACAATTTTCAGTAATTGACCAAATTCTAAAATAAAGTAAAATATAAATATTACATGAAAAACTTACATTGAAAAAAAAAAAAAACAAATTTACTCAAAAATGTAATAAAAATGAGAGTGAAATAGAAATATTAAAGAAAAAAAAAACTAATAACATGACAAAAGCAGAACCAAAAACTTTAAATTAAAATGTCAACTGAAAATATAAATAATAAACATATTCAAAATATTAATAAATGCTATAATAGTATATAAATAACACTGCAACACTTACCCTCTAATGTGACTGAATGGCAGATCATCTCTGTGGTAAAGTGTAGAACCCCAGAAAGTCTGAACTTTGACTTTGTTTTGGCAACAGACGTCCTTTAGCTTCTTCTCCACAAACTTTTCCTCTGACGCCACCTTCAGGCAATAGACAGAAAGTGTCAGACTGCACTTTAAATTCTGTTTCAGCACTATATGTGGCTACAGAGCCACATTTACAGAGCTCTGAAACACACCTCCTCATGAAAAGCCAAAGCTGTGACTGAACCCAGCTGCTGAATCAAATCACTAACAACTTCCTCCGGCTTCCCTTGTCTCACCAGCAGCGTGCTGTACAAAGGATATACAAGGCAAATATATATAAATCAGTATATGGACGGAAAGCACATTCTGTGTGTACTGAAATTCCCACCTGCCCCGTTTCTTCAGAGTGGCCCTCAGGTCTTTTACACTGTCTAGGAGGAAGCGTAAACGGAACGGACCGGTTTTAGGGAAGTTGAAGTGATAGGTGCCCTGGTAATGGCGTGGGTCGAAGCAGTAGAGGGGGATAATGTGATCGGCATTCCTCTGAGCCCAATGAAACACCTGGATGAATGAGGTAAAACTGGTTTGTCATGTTTTTTTAATAGGCCTAAGAAAGCTTAACCTGTCAAAGCAAGCACTGCAGTTCATAAACTCACTGTTCATTTGTACACTTCACAGAATTAAAATGTGTTTACTAATGTAACAATTTAAAGGTTTGCTAGTGTCATATACAAAGTTTTTGAACAGTAAGATTTTTTTTAAGTAGTTTCTTCTGCACACCAAGCCTGCATTTATTTGATCCAAAATACAGCAAAAACAGTAAAATTCTGAAATATTTGTACTAATTAAAATAACTGTTTTCTATTTGATTATATTTTAAAATGTAATTTTATTACATTTGATTTTTTAACATCTACTCCAGTCACATAATCCTTTAGAAATCATTCTAATATTCTGATTTGCTGCTTAAAAACATTTATTATTATTATTATTATGCTGAAAACAGTACATTTTTTTAGGTTTCTTTAATGAAAGTTTAGAAGAACAGCATTTATCTGAAATAGAAATCTTTTGTAACATAAATGTCTGTATCAGCACTTTTGATCAATTTAAAGCACCCTTGCTAAATAAAAGTATTAATTTCTATTAAAAAAATACTGAATTCAAACTTTTGAATGGTATAGTGTAAATGCTGATCGGATCTTTATATTCCTCATCCTGCAAAAAAATGTACTCAGCTGTTTTAAATGTTGATAATAATGATAATAATAAAATGTTTCTTGAACAGCAAATCAGCATATTATAATGATTTCTGAAGGATCATGTGACACTGAAGACTGGAGTAATGATGCTGAAAATTCAGCTTTGATCACAGGAATAAATTACATTTTAAAACATATTCAAATAAAAAGCAGTTATTTTTAATAGTAAAAATATTTTTAAAATTTACTGTTTTGCTGTACTTTGGATCAAATAAATGCAGGCTCGGTGAACAGAATTTTAAAAAACATTACAAATCTTACTGTTCAAAAACGGGTAGAATATATATATAATATTGTATGCAAACAGTCATGCTAATATAAATTGATATTTGGTTTAAATATAATTAAAATATTAGAAACAATTTAATATTTAATAAATGTAATTTACAATATTTGTATTAAAGTTCTCCCCTTAATTCATTTATATTTGTAATAAATTTACTTGTAATAAATGTTGTTGCTAGATAGAGCGAGATAAATACTATATATTTAGTTGCATATATTAAATTATTACCAGAAACAAATAAATTAAAGACAGCATTAAAAATACGAATAACTGAAAAAAAACAGATATTTTCCACTGATTCATTTGATTTTAAACAGTATATTTACTGCTAATAACAGTATATAAACACTACATTTATCCACAGAAGCGCTATCATGTGGTCACGCCCCCTTGTGACGATTACCGACAAACCAACCAATGAGCGCCCAGATTTCGCTTCACATGGATATCATGTTTTGCAACTCAAATAGACTAAACGAACTCCATTTATTAGTCTCAAGTATTCCGTGTTATGTGTAAACATTAATATTAGTAAGATAATCACTGTGACTTGCTACATCTCGAACAGGACGCCATGTAATAACGTTTAAGCATATGAGTTTAGGCACGAGTGTGTTGTGCTCTGGTCAAGAGACTGTACGCTTCTTTGTTCCTATAGATTAGAAAGCATGTCATATTTACATTACCTCGTTATCATGCAGACGCAGGTCGTTCCTCAGCAGACATATAACCGTACGGGAAGCGGACATCCTGGAAATAAGTCTTTAAAGAAGTCTCAAGCAATCGCTTTTATGTCGAGCATGCAGACAGACCAGCAGTGGAAGTGTAGCCAAATGATGGGCACGTTTAGGTAACAGACGCGTGAGGTTACCAAACATGCAGTCTGAAAGAACACGTGCTCTTCTTACCAAACACACTCTGTCAATAAAGCGTCTTAAAATAAAAAAAACTAAACAGTTTGGACTAAGCTACAGTTAAACGTGAACAGAAACGTTTACACGAAAAGGTAACACATAAGAAATAATTATTTAATATGAAAAACTACAATAAAAAGCTGGTTATGTTCAAGCTAAAACGATAAAAATGCCCCTTAGTGGTTAAACATCGTTTTGAGAGAATTTGCTCAAGTAATTGACAGAAATAAGTTCCATTATTTGTTTGCTGATGCCACCTGGTCTAATAAAATGAAATACGTATAAAATGCACTCAATTCATATTAATTAAGTGTATTACTATGTTATTGGCCGCTGTACGCTTCATTATGTAGAATATGTTACTTTTTACACTTTGTATTTAAAAACTATGCAAGATGAAAATCTGTATATACACAGTAACGTTATTTGTCTAGAATTATCAGTTATTAAAATATTTTAAAAGGGTTAGTTCACTCAAAAACGAAAATTCCGTCATTAATCACCCTCATGTCCTTCCAAACCGTAAGACCTTGCAGTGTCAGAAAGCTCTTGGATTTTATCAAAAAAAATTCCAAGTTTGTGTTCTGAAGATAAACGAATGGACCCTTTTCACAAGCCTGTGATGACGCGTTTCAACGGTCATCATCATCATAAATCCTTTAAACTTTTACTTTTTATATTTTGATTTTTAAAAATATGTATGTGCATTTATAACACTATGCTTTGTATTAATACCACCTTTTCATCATGTTACAAAAAACTAGTTAACGCTATGCGAGGGTGTTTCTAATGCCGAGTCTATGGGAGGGACGGTAAATTAGACATTGTTCTCTCTTCTGACTGCCGCTATCAGTTTCTCGCAATTTTTTTCCTCTGATTGAATGTCGTGAAAACACTATTGTGTAGTTTTTCTTTTGCTATTTGAGCAAATGTGAATGCCAAAAAATATATTTGTGGTACTCTCCCATTCACTTTTTTTTTTATTTATTTTAATATTTGAAAAATTTAACATTCAATTCACGATACATTACAATCTTAAGCAATTACTCGTTTTAACAAAATAAAAAATAAAATAAACACATGAATGAGAAAAAAAAAACAGTAATAAGAACATCAAGGGGATATACAAAATAATCATAACAAAGAGGAGGAGTTCAGTTTTTTTAAAATGGTTA
The DNA here is from genome assembly GCA_012976165.1 of Labeo catla. Lineage (NCBI taxonomy): Eukaryota > Metazoa > Chordata > Actinopteri > Cypriniformes > Cyprinidae > Labeo > Labeo catla. The sequence goes on along the minus strand of VONZ01000142.1, from coordinate 1,033,269 downwards.
AAGTTCTGATAGCTTTTCGGCTTGACAGTCCTTGAAGGGTTTCAAAATAATTTCTTAAGTCAATTTTGAAATGAGAGATGCTTGGCTTAATTTCAGACCATTTACATTTGTGTATGTAATACTTGCCTAATAATATAAGAAGATTTAACATAAAATTGTGACTGTTATCCATGTCTTTTTTATCACAAAAAAAAATAACATCTCTTTTACTTATATTAATTTTGGAACCACTCAACAATCCAAATAAACATTCAATGTCAATCCAGAAGTATTTCACATATATACATTCAAAAAAAAGGTGCAAAATAGATTCAACAATCATTCCACAAAAAACACAGAAATCATTGAGATCATTTTTGTATCTCTTGAGAAACAGGTTAGTTGGATAAATCATATGTATAATTTTAAAATAGGTTTCATTAACTTTGTTGGTGACGCAAAATTTGTTATTATAAGTCCAAATCAATTTCCAATTAATATTCTCAAAAAGGTTATTCCAAAAGTACTTACATCGAAAAGTTGCAGGACAATGAATCAAATATCTAAAAAAAGTGTTATTGCATTTTTTATCTTTTATATTAATACCATTTAGTAAAATCTCTTTTTTAAATGTTGATTGTTTGGATTCATTATGACCTTGTAAAAGTCTCACAAATCCCGCTGGTATTGCATCAATAACAATACTGTATTCATATGTAGGAATTGGAATACCAAATTTCTTTAAAAATTCGCTATAAGTAAGAAGATGTCCTTCATTATTAATCAGCTGTGAAACCAACAGGATACCATTTTCAATCCAATTATTATAAAAAATCATTTTGTTCTTATATTTAACATATTTATTATTCCATATTATCTGTCTATGGGGAGAAAAATTGTGTTTGTATATGAGATTCCAATAAAGAAGAGTTTGTCTATGAAAATTGGATAGTTGAATGGGGAGTTTATTAACCTCAAAATCACATTTCAAAAGAAATTCTATCCCTCCAACTTTTTCAAAAATAAGATTTGGAATAATATACCATATCTTATCTTTATGTTTAGTATAATGTTTTATCCAGTTCAACTTGAAAATTGTATTAGATGTGACAAAATCAAGCACATTCAAGCCTCCTTGATTATATGAATTACATAAAATATTTTTGTTTAAGTAATGAGGTTTGTTTTTCCATATGAAATTAAAGAGAGCTGAATCAACTTTTTTAAGAAAATATTTTGGCACATCTAATACTTTAGCCGGGTAAACCAGACGAGATAGACCCTCAGTTTTTGACAAAAGAATCCTACCTTTAAGTGAGAGATCCCTCATAAGCCATATATCAAATCTCCTTTTGATTTTTGATAAAAGTGGTTGAAAATTAGACTGTGTTCTATTAGTTTGATCTTTACAAATATTAATACCAAGATAAGTTACTTCCTCTTTAATTGGAATACCTTCAAATTCAGTGAAAGGAATATCATTATCTTTAATTGGGAAAAGGGTACATTTTTTAATATTTAAATGTAAACCTGATACTTTAGAGAAAGTTTTAATGCATTCTATAATTCTCTTAACCTGTGATACATCTTTCAGAAAGATAGCTGTATCATCAGCAAGTTGACAACATTTAATTTCTTTGTCTCCAATTCTGATGCCTTGAAAAGAATCCTTGTGTAAAAGCAGAGTCAACGTTTGCATAACTAAAAGAAATAAAAAGGGAGCTGCCGGATCTCCTTGTTTAATGCCTCGGGAGATATTAAATCTATGAGTTGTTCCCCATGGGAGTTTAACTGAGCTATTACAGTCATTATATAATGTTTGTATTGCCCTTATAAAGTATGGACCAAAACCAAAAAATTCTAATAAATTAAACAGAAAATCATGTTGTACAGTATCAAATGCTTTATATATGTCTATAAATAAAATATAGCTATTATCATTTATATAGTCCTTATAATCAATTAAATCTAGAATTAATCTAATATTATTGCTAATGTGACGTCCTTGCATAAAACCTGACTGACTATCATCTATAATTGTATCTAAACATAACTTTATTCTTTGTGCAAAGACGTGAGCTAACAATTTTACATCATTATTAATTACAGTTATAGGCCTCCAATTGTCAAGAAGCAAACAGTCCTTATTGGGTTTAGGTAATAGTGTAATTAAGCCCTGACACATGGACGGGGGTAACTTACCTACTTCTATAGCTTCTTTAAAAACGAATAATAAAAATTCAGAAATGTATTCTTGAAATACCTTATAAAATTCGCCTGTTAAGCCATCATTCCCTGGTGATTTGTTATTCTTTAACTTACTAAAATTTTTTTTAATTTCTTGTAAAGATATATCTTGATCACAGATTTCTCTCTGAGTTTCGTCGATACAATGTGCAACATTTTTTATATGAGAGAGAAAATTTGAACTTAGATTATTATGTTGATCAGAATATAGTTTTTCATAAAACTCTTTTGTAAAATTAGAAATTAATTTAGGATCTTCAGATATTTGCTCATTAATTTTAAGTTTAAATATACTATTAATATTAATGTTTCTTTTTTCTAAATTATGGAAGTATTTAGTATTTCTTTCACCATGTTCCATCCATTTCCGTCTAGAACGAATGAAGGCCCCTCGTGCCAAATTTTTATATATATTATCCAATTCGGATTGCAACTCAACTAACGTATTCATATCCTTTTGCGTATGTTCATCCTTTTCATAAAGAAGGATTATTTCCTTAATAATTCGGTCTTGTCTTGACCTTTTTTCCTTAGATATTTCTTTACCCCTTTGGATGGCTATGTTACGAATTTGAAATTTTGTATATTCCCAATGTTTACTATACATTTGATCTTTTTTGGCTTTAGTTAAGTTTTCAGTTATAATTTTAATAGTTTTTTCTTTGAATAATTTATCACTTAAAAGTGTATTGTTTAATTTCCAGTGATTTGGCCTATATTTAATTAATGGGTTCTTTAGGCATACTACTAATTTAATCATATTATGATCAGAGAAAACTGAGGGTTCTATTTTTGTTTCTTCAATACTATCTAATAGATCATTAGAAATGAGCCAAAAATCAATTCTAGATCTCTTAGATAAATCTTTGTTATTCCAAGTGAACTGGATTTGATTTGGATTTTTTAATCTCCATACATCACAACAATTTAAGTGCAGACAGAGATGATAAAATTGTCCAAAAGTAGCTTTTAGAGATCTGTGAGGATAACAATCTTTAATAGGGTCATTTATGCAGTTCCAGTCACCCCCCAATATTAATTTAGCATTAATGAAAGACTTTAATAAAGTATTTATTTTTCCTTCAAATTCTGCAAACAAAATTGTGTTTCTTTGACTATTATTATGACCATATATGTTACCTAAAATAAAGATATTTCCCATATATTCAACAACTAGAATTATCCATCTTCCTGAGTCATGAATTACATTTTTTAGGATTTTCCCTTGAAAAGATCCTTTTAATATGGCTACACCAGCTGATTTAGTACTTCCATAAGACATCCATATATTGTCTCCCCACTGACTTTTCCAGAAATAGAAATCTGAATCTAAAGCATGTGTTTCTTGTAAAAAATAAAAATCTGCCTTAAAAGATTTGCAAAACAAAAATACAGCTTTCCTCTTAATCTGTTCTCGTATGCCCCTTACATTAAAAGAATAAAAGGATAAAGACAATGTGCACTAGAACAAGAATTAAGGTATAATAATAATAAAAAAAAAAACTTTGGTTAAGGTAGAACAAAGAAGCAAATGATTTTCTACACCTTCTGAACACAGTGCATATAAGATGCAAACTCTATACGCAACTTGAGAAAATTAAATTTGAACTATGAGGTAACTAAACTTATCTTACAATGATGTAACAATTCTTAACAAAGGACACAGAGATTAATTATCATATGTATCCATTGATAGTTCAGAACAGTTTCACAGTTACATTTTTATCTCTTTACCCTCAATGATGGCTTTTGCTCCCACGAAGAAAGCCTTTTTTCCTTGCTTTCGGGCCTCTTCAATTTGTGGCCACAATCTCATGCGTGATTCTTTGTCTTTTGTTGTCAGATCTTCGCCGAACTTTAACTTTTTGTTTTTAAGGAATTCCGAATTCTTTGCACACTTCCAAACTCTTTCTTTGGTCGATCTTGATGTAAACCTTGTTATCACCGGTCGAGTTTTACCGTCTTCTTTCCGCCCAATCCTGTGGCTGATGTCGATTTGAAGTCGCAGATCCTCCCCCGGGTCTTGGATGACGGTTTTGCAGATGTCGATTACGCGTTGTTTAACGTCTTCTCCCTCCTGTTCTTGCAGACCATACAACCTTAAGTTCCATCTTCTGTGATAACGTTCCATTTCGTTCAGCCTGTCTTCCACATCAGTTATTATTTTCTGTTGATCATCACTTTTTTTCTTGACAGCTGTTATTTCTTTCTTCATGTCTTGGACTTCGTTGAAGAGGAACTCAGATGATTCCTTTAAAGCTTCGATGGTGTCTGCATTTTTCTTGATCAAGTTTGCAAGATTGTCCGCATTTTCTTTTATCTTTTCAGCCACGAGTCTCACAATGTTGTCTTGCAGTTCAGTGAGTGAAGGTTCAGGTTTTCCTTTTTTAGCGGCCGGAGTACAAGGACCGGAATCAGGGAGAGGGGGGATATCTCCGTCTGAATTAGCGTAAGAGTGCATATCGCCTGCTTTGACTACTTTCATAATATCTTCCGTTAAGTCTTTGTTTTCTGTCGTAAACGAAAGCTTCTTTTTCCCTTTGTCTCTAAATCTTTTATCTGCCATCTTCCGATTTTACATGCGTTAGGTTAGAACAATCAGTATGATTAAAATCTCGTCAAGTTCTAGAGAACACGCCAACAGAGTGTGCAAAAAAAAAAAAACTTTCTCGTTCAAAACCATAAACAAAAAGAGATATTTCGTCGAATTTGCATTGTTAAACTTAAAGTTTAAGGTTAGAAAATCATTTAGAGTTTCTAGCCAAGAATAACTCCAACCGTCCCGGCCGCCATCTTGCGCCGCCCCGGTACTCTCCCATTCACTGCTGTCGGATTTTACCCAACTATGACGTCTTCCGCTATGAGAAACCCGGAAATGTGAGAAAGGTCCATAGACATTGTTAAAATAGTCCATGCGACATCAGTGATTCAACCGTAATTTTATGAAGCTATGAGAATACTTTTTGTCCGAAAAGATAACAAAAATAAGGACTTTTATTCAACAATTTCTCCTGTGTCAGTCTTCGACAAGTAGCCCACGGAATTGGGCTACTTTCGTATTGTTGCTCCGGGTTGTTTTTTTTATGTCCGCGGGTTGGAGCAACCCCAATAAGGTAATATGTATTCCCTGGAATCCGAATTTTACCAGAGGAATAGCACCATGAGACATGTATTTTACCCCCTGGAACGCGATTTTTACTGGGGGACCCCAGTAAAAGCCCAGTGGGCTTGTTTTGAGTAGCCATTGTGCGCGTTTTGTAGTGAAAACCTGGCATGTCTGAAGATTTCGACAGAGGATGTCTTGCAATTTTTTGCCCAGCCTTACTCATTTGAACCAGAATATAGTGGGTTTGCACTTACATCACAGTTTGGTCAGGTACCCGGATGCGCGGCCATAATGGAGATACTCGGATGTAAACAACAGCGTGGATTGCATGGTTAATGTACTACTGAATCCATTGTTGTGCTAATTTATGCTGTCTAAACCATGAAAAAAAAATGTGTGGAAGCAGCTAAATCATATAGAGAAGGACTTAGTAAGCAGGAAACGGCACGATATGTTGACAAACTAAAGTAGATCAGTGGTAAAGATACATATGTGAAGTATTAATTAAGATATTAGCCTAATATTTCACCAAAAATAATGTATGAAAATAATGTCTTATAAAACAATGTCGAACAGAATAGTTTATCCAAAAATGTCATCCATGTAGAGTTTGTTTCTTCATCAGAGCAGATTTGGAGAAATTTTGCATCACTTGCTCACCAATAGATCCACTGCAATGAATGGGTGCCATCACAACGAGAATCCAAAACTTATTAACAATTTGGATTACAAATCCACAGCAGTTTTTTGCTTCACTGTAATCGTGTGGATTACTTGTGGATTACGGTGATCAGGTCTCATTCTGACGGCACCCATTCACTGCAGAGAATCCATTGTTGAACAACGCTAAATTTCTCCAAATCTGTTTTTTTATTTTTGTCTAAGATATTCCTTTACAATTTTTGTTGCTCTGTGTTCATTTCCACAATGACAGGGACATCCATTGTTGTGCTAATTTATGCTGTCTAAACCATGAAAAAAAAATGTGTGGAAGCAGCTAAATCATATAGAGAAGGACTTAGTAAGCAGGAAACGGCACGATATGTTGACAAACTAAAGTAGATCAGTGGTAAAGATACATATGTGAAGTATTAATTAAGATATTAGCCTAATATTTCACCTACCTGACTGGAGCTGATAAGAACAAACACGAAAGTTGTCAAAATTCATGCCCTGGAAATCCTGGTTCAATTCGGTCAACCACAAATGTCTTTTGTTCCTTTTGCACTGCTCCTTGATTTGTTATAACTTTTGGAAGTCTATAGTACTCCAAATGTTTTTCCCAGACCTATTAGTACAGCTCAAAACATGACAATAATTGACCACTTTCAGCAGCAATAATCAGCTAAATTTCTTTGTTTTGTTCGGTTTAGTGGTATTGTTTACGTTCAGTGCTGCCAATATGGCCGACTGATGATGTGTCATGAAAACACTCTATACAGATGGTGAATTAAGAGAGAGGTAGTGAAGACAAATTTGTTAAATTAAGGTTGAACCACTGATGTCACATGGACTATTATAATGATGTCCTTACTACCTTTCTGGGCCTTGAACGTGTCAGTTGCGCTGCTGTCTATGCAGGGTCAGAAAGTTCTTGAATTCATCAAAAATATCTTAATTTGTTTTCTAAAGACAAACAAAGGTCTTACGGATTTGGAACAACACAAAGGTGAGTAATTAATTTTCATTTTTGGGTGAACTAACCATTTAAACTTATATTTACTGCTAAACAATTAATAACATTTACATTTTTCCATGTTAAAAACCAACAGCAATATACCAAAGAAGCCGATTTTAGACAATAAATTTATTTATTCCAATGTACAAAATCACTGGTAAATGTTTCCAGGCTTTTTCATCAAGGCAGCACAGAATTCTTCATTCTAAGCCCCTCAAAAACCAGCGTGGTCTGTTCACCCTCAGCTGAGGTCATCTGAAATTCAGACCTCTCCACAATCAGAACAATAATAATATACTGTGACTAAGGTACTTTGAATATAATGAAACATTATGACAGCTCGGTACAGTATGTATTTACAATACAATCAAAGATCAGCAAATGTCCTTGACAGAATCAACGCATGATACTGAAACCATCCGAAGGACATCAGAAAACACATTCCACCGTTAAAACGTTTTTAAAATGACTGACCTCTCAGAATAAGGGCATCAGAGAAGGCACTAATTGCAACGTGAATTGCTGCTGGTGTATTTCTTGAGTTCAGAACATGAAACAGCAATCATAGCATCAAATGTTTAAAGTTTGACATTTACATTTGGACAAGATGAAAATAATGTCTTATAAAACAATGTCGAACAGAATAGTTTATCCAAAAATGTCATCCATGTAGAGTTTGTTTCTTCATCAGAGCAGATTTGGAGAAATTTTGCATCACTTGCTCACCAATAGATCCACTGCAATGAATGGGTGCCATCACAACGAGAATCCAAAACTTATTAACAATTTGGATTACAAATCCACAGCAGTTTTTTGCTTCACTGTAATCGTGTGGATTACTTGTGGATTACGGTGATCAGGTCTCATTCTGACGGCACCCATTCACTGCAGAGAATCCATTGTTGAACAACGCTAAATTTCTCCAAATCTGTTTTTTTATTTTTGTCTAAGATATTCCTTTACAATTTTTGTTGCTCTGTGTTCATTTCCACAATGACAGGGACATGTCTGCACATCAGCAAACAATAATTTGATTCAACAAAAGAAAGAAACTCACCATTTAGGTTACAAATCAAGACTGTTTCAGCAACACTGAGCAGTTCTGAAGTGACCAAATTCATAATTCAAGCATCTCACTCTTTGGTTGTATTCGACTGAGTGGATAGTACTAGAATGCTAACACACCAGCCGTAGTAGTCTTCTCTGAAATATTGCTTTGACACTTTAGGGTATTTTTCATAATAATACAAAAAGTTGGTATTGTCATTCCAAACGTGAATTTAAAAAACGTATAAAAATATCTCAGCTGATTATCCTATGTGCTCTATGCATGAGTCCAAGAGTGCAATGGGAACGTATTTACAGTGATTATCTCTGGGTAAAGAGTGCTTTAACTAAAACTTTACATAATATAAAAAAATGTGTTTATACAGTCTTCATTAGCTGAAAAGACATGAAAAAAATGACACATTTCTCTGTCTCATACCACTTTGGTGGTTGCATATGTCTTACTCTGTGTCATTCTCATTTGGTTAGATTCTAACCATCAAACACAGTAATCTTACCAAAAAAATTACTCAAACGAGTATTGTACAGTACATATATCATTATAATTGCTCCATGAGGTCTTTTCTATGTACTTTCAGCGACACTCAGGATTGGACCCAGGGATACAGAGGTACATGAGCCATAATCAAAATCAACTCTCTTTTATGACCAAATGAATTCTGCTAAACAAAAGACCACCTTAAAAGGACACTAATACATTTGTGACAAATTCAGACCATTTGTGATTCGTCCAGCAACCCCTGCCGTATCGCATCAGAATGCTTGTCCTGGTTTCAAGTGCATCAGGGGATCGGATAAAGTCAACTGGCAGTAATGCATGTAAACTAAGCTACTGTAATCAGTATTGTTTGGGCAGTGACACTTTTTGTGCCAATCTGTGCCAGTATATGAAGTGTTGGCACTTTGACTGCATTGTATCAATCCCTAGCCAAAACTCTGTCCCAAATGAAAAAAACAGGAGTGTCAATAATAAAGAACAACAAAAATGTAGTTTATAAAACTATGGACATTTTTGGATATGAATTATATTAGTGCTGTCAAATCACAGTCAACGATTAATCGTGATTAATCGCATCCAGAATAAAAGTTTGTGTTTACATCATATGTGTGTGTAGTGTGTACTGTATATATTTACATGTATATATAAATACACACACATACATGTATATATTTAAGAAATATTTACATGTGAATATATATATTCATATTTATATGATTTATATATATATTTTTTAAAGTATGCATGTATTTATTTATACATACATATATATATATATACACAATTCGCACACATATACTATGTAAACACAAACTTTTACTTCGAATGTGATTTATTGCGATTAATCGCAATTAATCGATTTGACAGTACTAATTATTACATATATTTCTTAAATGTATACATGTACGCATGTGTGTATATTTATATATACATATAAATATAAACAGTACACACATATATTATGCAAACAAAGTTATTTTGGGCGCGATTAATCGCGATTAATCACGGTTAATCGATTTGACAGCACTAATTATTATATATTCATGTTGGTTTCATATGGTTTAAAAAATAAAAAAAACATTTCATAAAAAACCCTACACAAATGTCATGTGGTGTAACCGTCAAGTAATAATATATATTTTTATTTCATATCAATATATACACGTGAGTGTACAAATTCGTTATTTGTAAATATTTATAAATTTTTCAATCAGAAATAATGTTTTGTGAAATCACAACACATGACATTTTGAAACCTGATGTATTTTGTTAAAATATTTAGTGTTGTCAAACAATTAATCATGATTAATCGCATACAAAATAAAAGTTTTTGTTTACATAATATCTGTGTATGTACTGTGTATATTTATTATGTATATTTAAATACACGCATACATGTATATATTTAAGAAAATTATGTTATCTTGATTTATTAATAAAATTTATGAATATAAACAGATACATGTAAATATTTTCAAAATATATACTCTTTATGCGTGTGTATGTATATACATAATAAATATACACAGTCGTATATACTGTACATATATTATGTAAACAAAAGCTTTTACTTTTGGATGCGATTAATTGTGATTAATCGTTTGACAGCACTATTTATTATTATAAATCATTATTACTTACTTAACTACTAAGTAGTGTTTTCCCCAAAACACTGAATTATATTTTAATGAGGCTTAATTATTAAAACAGTTGTATTCGATTAATTAAAGTTTATTTTGGGGATAAATTAATGGATTGGCAAAAAAAATAAAAAATAAACGTTTATGCAATTTATCACAAGGAATGCTGAGTAATATTGGGCTGTAAACAATAATCCCTTTTCAGACTGTGATGACTTGTTTCCATGGTTATCAGCGTTGCAAATCTAGTAAAGTTTTTTCATTTTAAATAAACTAATATACATTTATAGTGCTATAATTGTTATATTACCTTGACAGTAAATTACAAAAAAATGAATAAACACTGCTGACATTTGACATCATTCTTTCTTCTGACTGCTGTAATTAATCTCTCTATTTTTTTCCTCTTTTGGAAAGTCATGGAAATGCTATCATGGATTTTTTTTTGCTTTTGGAGCTAACAGGAACACAAAATGAATTTTCTGTGTAAGTCTACCCAACTATGACAACTCCTGCTTCTGAGAAACCCTGAAAATGTGAGAAGGGTCTATTTAGCGGAGTGTGTAGCTCATGAAATAAGAAATGGGACACCTTGCGGTCTCAAGTCAAGTGCGTCATTTGGGACAGGGCTTTGACTCTGACTAACAATATGGGAAGTGCTTCAAGGGTTTTTGCTGTCCATACTTTCCCTCTTATGATATTTGTCGAGCTGCGTTGGGGAGATACACGCCCCCTCGTTATGACCACGTTTGTTCTTAGTTGGCTGGTTGGTGGGTTTTTCCGGACCCTGGAAGGCAGAGTGGTGATTGTCCGCGGGCAGGTGTGTGGATTTCCCTTGGGATTCCAGAGAGATCTCAGATCTGTAGGATCAGAAGCTGCCCTGGACAAAAGGGTGGCTGAGAAGCCCCTCGGCAGTGGGCCGCCATTTCTCTTCCACAAAGATCTGCCGCAGGAAGTCCCTGCACGCGTCGGACACGCCCTCGGGCAGGTTTGGCTTAGTCGGCTGGGTTGCGATCTTGAAAATGGCCGCCATTGCTTCATATTCAGCCCATGGGGGCTTTTGGGTTAGCATCTCTACAACCGTGCAGGCAACACTCCTGAGGAGAGAGAGATGTATGGGACTGTTAGCTTACAAGCTAGCTAGTTTCCATCCACATATTTTTCAGTCTTAGGCAAGGTTGACTAAAATTCAATGAAATCTCACCAGATATCTGCTTTGCGTCCGTAGCCTTCTCCATTAATGACTTCTGGACTCATCCAGTAGGGGGTGCCGGTGACCGATTTGATTCCCGTCCCGGACATGCAGATGGTTTGAATGCGCTTGCTAGCCCCGAAATCTCCCAGCTTCACATTTCCCGAGGAGTCCCTTAGAATGTTAGCGCCTGTGAGGAAACACATGTAGATTGAGTTACCCCAGCTGAGATGTTTGTCTGACCAGCGATGACAACTGCATAAAATTATAAGCTGCCTATGGCTGACGGCGTTTGAAGTTTGAGACACACTGTTTCTTCCCACGCTTCTAGTCGGAGTGATTTTCCGTTGCTTTAGCCGTGTTGTCTGTGAGATTTGTGCTTGTTTGAGTAGTGACTAATTCCCGCCAGCCACAAGATTTCCACACCCTGGAAGTCTGACTGTATTGTGAACGGAAAATTAAGACAGAATACGAGAGGACAGAGACTCCTTCCTTTGCAGACCATACCTAATGTGGATATTTCCAATTTCCACTTTCCGCAAGAAAAAAAGTCAAAAATGTAGTTTATACAACTATGGACATTTTTAGATATGAATTACATTAGTGCTGTCAAATCACAATTAATGATTAATCACGATTAATCGCATCCAGAATAAAAAATTGTGTTTACATAATGTGTGTGTAGTGTGTATTTATAAATATATACAAATACACACATATACATGTATATATTTAAGAAATATTTCCGTATATATATATATACAGTAGTCAACATTTGAAGTGGATCAAAACCTTTCATCAAAGTTGTCCTAAAACCAAAATAATATCCATTCTTGTCTTTGAACAACTTTGATGAACTTTTTTGATCCACTTCAAATGTTGACTACTGTATATATATATATATATATATATTTATTTATACATATAAATATACACAGTACGCACACATAAATTATGTAAACACAAACTTACTTCGAATGTGATTTATTGCGATTAATTGCGATTAATCGATTTACCAGCACTAATTATTACATATATTTCTTAAATGTATACATGTACATATGTCTGTATATTTATATATCCATATAAATATACACAGTACATACATATATTTATTACATTATGTATTTTAACTGTTTTGTTCAATAACATTCTATATGATATTTTATTTCGAACCATTTATTATTGCCTCATTGCTTTTTTATATGTATTTTAGGTAATTGTACTCAATTATTTTGCTTGATTAATCATCAGAATACAATCACCGAAATAACTGTTAGTTACAGCTCTAATTTTAAAAATGCATGATATTGTAATTTTACAATAAAACTGTCAAAATCATTTGCAAGTAAAAACAACAAATTTATTGCTCATTTTTACTGTTACCAATGTTGTTACTTTGTAATAAATGTAATAAATAAAAAAAATTATATTTATTCATGATTCATTATTTAAAAAAAAATAATAATAACAATAAAATACTATCTTGTGTAAATTACAAACCAGTTTGTATTTTGTTGACTTGGTTCAAATAAATTTGTTTAAACAATATAGAATAATTTTTCAATAATACATTCACAAACATTATTAAAAGATTAACAAAAACTAAATGTATTTAAAAAAATTTATTGCTCATTTTTACTGTTACCAATGTTGTTACTTTTAATTATTTTTTAATTTTTTTTAATTTTTTAATTAAACATTAATTGAATAATAATAACAATAAAATACAATCTTGTGTAAATTACAAAACAATTTGTATTTTTTTTTACACTGTAGATATGAGTGTTGACTTGGTTCAAATAAATTTGATGAAATTAATACTATATATAATAATAATTATTCAATAATATGTTCACAGAGAATATTAAAAGATTAATAAAAGACAAATTCATTTAAATGAATTTATTGCATTCTTACTGCCACAAATGTTTTAATACTTTTAATTATAAAATATTTAATATTTAAAATACAGATAAAATGTAATAAAACATTTCATATTTAATCATGATTTAATCGATCACTCGATTCCTGAAATAATCGTTAGTGATAGCCCTAGTTTTAACATAAATTCTATGGAATTTTACAGTAAAACTGTTAAATTTATAAAAATCATTTATGTAATGCAATGACATATTAGAACATTTTTAAGTATCCTTATGCCTTTATAAACTGAGTGATTAAAGAATGTAGAAAGTAGAAGTAGAAGCACTGCTGACATTTTCTGATAGGTAAATATGATTTTAGGATTTTTAATATCACTGCTTTAAAAAAACACCTAATAGACAGGCTGTTAATTTTGGTCCGAGTTTATCCCTAAAGTCCGGAGGTATGCAAAACCTTTCCCCCGTGCTATTTTTGGCAAAGCCTAAAGGAAGTACCCCAAATCTGTGCCAAACCAATGTTATTTCACCTAATAAGAAGGAATGTATTTCAGGTGGTGTGGTGCAAGCGACACTCTCCTTTAGATTTCCATTACAAAGCAACAGCCCACTGTTCTTAGCTGGAGGTGATTTATGACTACTGCGATTTACCTTTGATGTCTCTGTGTACGATCATGTTGCTGTGCAAATAGTGGACTCCCTGTAGGATCTGTCGGGTGTATCTGCGGGTGACTTTTTCAGTCAGCGCTCCGTACGCCTTCAGCTGGTCTTTAATAGAGCCCTAGACACACATGGACACACAGATTAATCATACGGTACAAGAGCAAAGAATCCCAGCTCGCTCGAAGCCAGATACCATATTCAGCGCAAAAGCGTAAACATGTGTTTTATTCTCCAAAAGCAAAAAGAACTATAAAGACTGTATTTTTATTAGGAAACTTGAAAAACAAGCTGTCAGCATATGCTTTGACAGGAAACATAAAAACAGGATTCAAACTTGTTTACCAAAGGACAGAGTGCAATGGAAAATCATCTGACCCCTTCCTGATTTTTGTTGTTGCAAATGTTTTACTGCTTTATTATTGTTGTTCATACTGTATGCAGAGATTTAAACATGTATTATATAACAAGTACAAAGCATATTCATTTATTTGGTGTCTTGACTTTAGGTGTCTTTTTTTAACATGAACGAACAACAAACACTATTTTTATTACGCTATTTATTAATCTTCGTTAATGTTAGATAATAAAAATACAGTTGTTCATTGTTTGTTCATGTTTGTTCAACTACATTAACTAATGTTAACAAACACAACTTTTGATTTTAATAACGCATTAGTAAATGCTTAATATTAATAACTATTGTTATTAATTATTATTATCGTATGTTAACTAATGTAGTTAACTAATGTTAACTCATATTTATTGCTTTTTTAAAGTTACTTTATCTACAACCAAATATATGTGTACATATTTTATAACATGTATTCAATTATATTAAATATGATTAAATCCTAAATGTCGTGGTAACACAAGACATAATATAATATATAATAACATATAATAAGGTTCCATTTATTGCATTTATATTTACAAGTATAAAAATACTTAAAAACAGTTTAATTAGTGTTAATTTCATTATTAAAATTAAAAGTATCTGTTACTATTATTTAATGGACTTAAGCTAAGTATAAACAACTGTAGATTTGTATTATTTTATATCTATAAACTATTTAACTATTGTAATAACTATTTTATTAACTAACATTCACAAAGATTGATAAATACCAAATGTATTAAAATAACAAATGTATTACTCATTCTTACTGTTACTAATGTTTTATTACTTTTACTTTTATATTCTAAAATTGTAATAATATTTAATAAATATACATGTAATCATGTTAAAATAAAATAAAACATTTAATATTTATTCATGATTCATTATTAATAAAATAATAATAACAAAATACAATCTTGTGTAAATAACAAACCAATCTGTAATTTTTTTTACACTGTAGATATGAGTGTTGACTTGGTTCAAATAAATTTGAAGAAATGAATACTATATATAATAATTATTCAATAATGTGTTCACAGAGAATATTAAAAGATTTATAAAAACAAATGCATTTAAATAAATTCATTGCACATTCTTACTGCTACCAATGTTTTATTACTTTTATTTATAAAATATAAAAAAAAATAAAATCTAATCTAAATGAGTGTTAACTTGGTTCGTTAAATAAACTGAAATAAACCAATGCTATATATAATAATTAATAATAATACATTCACAAAGATTAATAAAGTAATAAAAACCAAATGTATTTAAATAACAAATTTATTGCTAATTTTTACAGTTACCAATGTTTTATTACTTTTAATTAATTTTAATTAAAATATTTAATACATTTTATATTAAATACATAAAACATTTAATATTTAATCATGAGTTATTATAAATAAAAGTAAAATTAACAATAAAATTATTTTAAAAAAATTTCCTGTGTAAAATTACAAACCAATCTGTATTTTTTAAGACTCTAAATATGAGTGTTGACTTGGTTCATCAAATAAATTAAAATAAATCAACACTATATATAATAAATAATAATAATACATTCACAAAGATTAATAAAAACCAAATGTATTTAAATAAATTTATTGCTCATTCTTACAGTAACCAATGTTTTATTACTTTTAATTATAAAATATTTAATAAATGTTAAATTTAATAAATAGAACATTTAATATTTAATCACGAGTTATTATAAATAAAAGTAAAATTAACAATAAAATTATTTAAAAATAATATCCTGTGTAAAATTCATAAAAGTTCATTCAAATAAATTAAATTAAATCAACACTATATATAATAAATAATAATAATACGTTCACAAAGATTAATAAAAGAGTAATAAAAACCAAATGTACTGAAATAAATTTATTGCTCATTCTTATTCCTAATTTTTAAAAATTATTTTAAAATACTATGCTCTGTAAAATTACAAATTAATTTGTATTTTTTTTACACAGTAAAAATTTGTGTTGACTTGGTTATACACACACACACACACACACACATATATATATATATATATATTTTTTTTTTTCCCCCTCAAAGTGTAATTATTATTTGCTGTAAAGCAATGTGTTAGGAAGTCACACTCAGATGTGTTTACAAAAGTGGAGCTAGAAGTATATAATTTGTCCGAACACTGAACTTTTTTTAACTTTCTGGAAAAACAGATGATAGTGCCAAATGTTTCTCACGTGACTGTGTTTCTTTGAAACACTGGCCCAAACAAAGTTCATATTTCCTCAGCTTTCCTGTTTACAAGCCTCGCCGAAGAAACAATGTCTCCTCAAGGACAACATCGTGAAACACCTGTGACGCAACAACAATAAGAGAAACCACAATGCCTTCCTAGCAAATAATACACAGTTTGCACAGCTCCTTCCAACTAGTAATATTTTGTATTATGAAGTATCACAATGTCCTTTTCAAGTTATTAAAACGAAGCGATGTGTCCCGCGTATGTAATCCTACTGTAATACACTCCTACAGGCTCTAGCGATC
This sequence comes from Labeo catla, assembly GCA_012976165.1. Taxonomy (NCBI): domain Eukaryota; kingdom Metazoa; phylum Chordata; class Actinopteri; order Cypriniformes; family Cyprinidae; genus Labeo; species Labeo catla. Next base: position 1,016,394 of record VONZ01000142.1, on the reverse strand, counting down.
TTCTGATCCCTCATTATGCAATACATTTCTCACCTCACGTAACCCTATTCCACATCCTACTCATTCAGACTGCTTCTCTCTTTGTCTGTTCCCTTCACCTCTGCTCTTATCAGGACGCGGCAGTGCTGTGCAGAGGCAGTGGCTTTGGCTCTGAGTAGCGATGCATCTGCCAGAGACCTTGGTGAAACATTCCCCTTTACCAGACAATATGTGACTAAGACACCACGAGTCTGTGCATATTAAAGTGGAGCTGACGGATGGGACAGACCGCGTCTGACGCTCGTTAAGACACCCATTGCAGAGAAAATGAACTCGTAAAGCCGTGCGGTTGTGCTGACAAAGAACACTGTGGATACGTTTGCGAGCCAGTGACGTTTTGGAGAGGGTTTGCTCATTATTTGGAAAGCGCAGACTCATTGTACGTTTAACAATGTCATTTTCTTAAAACGCAAAGAGACACGGACAATGTGCCCAGTAACAGTTGTTTTGTTTTGTTTTTTTTAGCACTTGATTCACTGAGTTAAATAAGACAGGGTACGCATTTCTTGATTCAGTTTGATTCTGATTCACCAGCTCTTTCTCTCTCTTTCGATTCGATTTGGTAACTCGTGTTTTCATTATAAGAATCGTCTCTAGAATCAGGGTAAACTTGTGACACTGTACGTTCTGATTCACTGAAAAGAACCGGTTTATAAGAGTCATTTATTAATAATTAAAGGATAAACCAGTTCCCCTTCAGTCGTTTCACTACGACGTTACATATGGGAACTCGCTTGAGAGTCCAATCATCTCCAAGCCTTATTCAAAAGGCCAATGAACATTCATGAACATTGGCGAGTGGTATTTGCATGCCGAGCCACTCCCCCGTACATACGGGTATATAAGATGGCGGCGTGCAACCACTCATTCAGACTTTTGCTTTTGGAGCCTCGTCTTCTGAGCCATTTAAAAAAAAAAAAAACAAAAGAGTTCCTGAGTTCACACTCTCTCTGCTGGCGTGCTGCCGAGCTACTAAAAGAGCTTCATCTAAAAGAGCGTTCGGCAGCCGCCAGCCTAATCCTGCGGGCTGCCGTTTTCACGGCATTCAAGCCTCCCGCACTCCAGCGAGCCCCGCCCGTTTGAGAGCACAGTTGTGCCGCGGTTTCTCCCTGGGCGGACCGGGATTTCAAAAGAGTGAATTTCTCGCGGCTGTCGAGGACATCTTCCCGGTATGTATCTCCGGCCGTGCGCTTCCGGGTGCGGTAGTTTCCTCGCCTCTTTGGACGGACATGATCGCTGTCTCACGTGCCTGGGCCGAGAGCACGCTGAGGCAGCGTTCACGGATGGTACGTGCGTTCATTGCGAACGTATGTCCATGGCTGCGTTAAAGTCCCGCCGCTCATTCATGAGTAGGCACCCCTTGTTGTCTTCCCGCGGTAAAAAAAATAAATAAATAAAAAAATAAATAAATAAAAGCCGCGATGAGGCACTTGGGGGACATTCAGGTGACTGTGCAGAATGTTCCGTCGGCCCCCAAAGCCCCGCGGACTTCTGCGTCACCGCGCAGTCCCGTTGAGCTGCCAGAGCAGTATACCTCCCCGTACAGCGGGCTGGGTATCTCCTTTGGCGCTCCCCAGGAGATCGAGATGTCTGCTGCAGCATCAGAGGGAGAGTCTGACGATGAGGCTGACGACTCGGCGGGTCGGTACCCCTCTGCGGTTGCCGCCCCGTCTGAGACGGATGCTGAACTGTCGGCTATGCTCCTCCGAGCCGCCAAGGAGATCGGTCTGGAGGTGCCCAAAACACCTCCGGCCGATCCCTCTAGGCTGGATGATTGGTTTCTGGGGAGGGCTCCCGCGGCACCGCCGCGCTCTCCCCCAGTGCCTTTCTTCCCGGAGGTGCATGAGGAGCTGGTGAGGACTTGGCGAGCCCCGCACTCTTCTCGTCCACGTCCCAGCTCCTCTCCCCTCGCCTCTCTCGACGGCGGTGCAACCCGGGGTTATGAGGCGGTCCCTCAGGTCGAGCGCGCTGTCGCGGTGCATTTATGCCCGCCCGGCGCTGCCACCTGGCGGGATCGGCCCCATCTCCCCTCCAGGGCGTGTGAGTTCTCGTCCGCTCTCGCGGGCCGGACTTACCGCGCCGCTGGACAGGCTGCCACCGCCTTGCACGCCATGGCCACCTTACAGGTGTACCAGGCCAAGGTGTTGAAACACCTGCACGAGAGGGGTTCTGACCAGGGTGCAATGGAGGAACTCCGCGCCGCCACTGACTACGAAGGTGACGGCGCGTTCCCTTGGTCAGTTGATGTCCACCATAGTGGTCCAGGAGCGACATCTATGGCTGACCCTGGCCCAGATGGCAGATGTCGACAAATCACGGTTTCTCGACGCTCCTATCTCCCAGGGCGGCCTATTCGGCGACACCGTCGAGGACTTTGCCCAGCAGTTCTCGGCGGTTCAAAAGCAGACGGAGGCGATTAAACACATCCTGCCCCGCCGCGACATTCCAACCACGTCCGCAGGGCCCCAGCCTCCGCCTGCTCGTCGCCGAGGGCGCCCTCCCGCGGCTTCCAAACAACCAGCTCCGTCCCCTGCTAAGGTACATGACACCAGATTGGCAGCCCGACGTCGAGCTGGCCGTGGGAGAGCGGCGCCGCCCGCGTCTCAGGGGCCGGTCACCCGCAAAAGATCTGCGAAGCGTCCCTGACACGGGCAACCTGGAGGTGGAGGGAATCGCTCTTTGGGGGATAACAACATCAACGTCCCCACTCCCGGTGGAGGGCCGGGAGCTGTCACAGAAAGAGTCAATTCTCTCACCTCCGGGGTTCAGGCCCCGAGTTCCATCTTTGAGCAGCGCCCAAGAAGTGTCTCCTCGGATTCGGACTCGGAGCCTGATGTCGCCAGCGCGGGAACCAGGGAAGAAGGTAAGCGCTGCCCAGTGCAGTCTGACTTTTCTCCAGGACGTTCTTCCTTCTGGGATCAGTCCCTTCCCCTTCCCCCCCCCAGGCTGCCCCACTGCGGTCACGTCGGTCAACGTCCCTTTGATACCCCTGGCGACCAGGCTGGGAGCCTGGCTTCAGCTTCCCAGCCCCTCGCGGTGGTTGATTCGGACGGTACGTCTCGGCTATGCGATTCAGTTCGCCAGGCGTCCGCCCAGGTACAGAGGCGTCCTTTCCACTTCTGTCCATTCGGACACACATGCCGCTGTGCTTCGTGCGGAGGTTGCAGTCCTACTGGCGAAGGACGCAATCGAGCCTGTCCCTCCAGCCGAGATGAAGTCAGGGTTTTACAGTCCTTACTTCATCGTGCCCAAAAAGAGCGGTGGGTTAAGACCCATCCTGGATCTTCTAGCTCTGAATCGGTCCCTTCTCAGGCTGCCGTTCAAGATGCTCACGACGAAGCGCATCCTAACATGCATTCGTCCCCAGGATTGGGTTCGCAGCCATCGACCTGAAGGACGCGTACTTTCACGTCTCGGTCCTGCCTCGACACAGACCCTTCCTACGGTTTGCTTTCGAGGGTCGAGCGTATCAGTACAAAGTGCTTCCATTTGGCCTCTCCCTCTCTCCCCGCGTCTTTACGAAAGTCGCGGAGGCTGCCCTGTCCCCTCTTTGGCAGACGGGCATTCGCATCCTCAACTATCTCGACGACTGGCTTCTCATAGCTCACTCGCGAGATCTGTTGTGCGAACAGAGGGACTTGGTGCTCCGGCACCTCAGCCATCTGGGCCTTCAGGTCAACCGAGAGAAGAGCAAACTCTCCCCAGTGCAGAGGATCTCTTTTCTCGGTGTGGAGCTGGACTCGGTCAGTATGACAGCCCGCCTCACCAACGAGCGCGCGCAGTCGGTGCTGAAGTGTTTGGAGTCATTCAGACACAAAACAGCGGTCCCTCTCAAAACATTTCAGAGGCTCCTGGGGCATATGGCAGCCGCAGCCGCAGTGACGCCGCTCGGCCTGCTTCATATGAGACCGCTTCAGCGCTGGTTACACGATCGAGTCCCGAGATGGGCATGGCACCGTGGCACACTCCGGATTGGCGTTTCCCCGCAGTGTCGCCGCCTGTTCAGCCCGTGGTCAGACCCGGCCTTCCTTCAGGCCGGAGTCCCCCTGGGACAAGTCTCCAGGCATCTTGTGGTATACACGGATGCCTCTTCCACGGGTTGGGGTGCTGTATGCAACGGGCAAGCAGCATCGGGCTCCTGGACAGGACCTCGACTGCAATGGCATATCAATTGCCTAGAGTTGTTGGCTGTGCTTCTGGCCCTTCGTCGCTTCCGACCGACGTTGCGTCACAAGCACGTGCTTGTTCGCACCGACAGCACAGCGACTGTAGCCTACATCAACCGTCAGGGTGGTCTACGCTCCCGTCGCATGTCACAACTCGCCCGCCATCTGCTCCTATGGAGTCAAACGTGGCTGAAATCGCTACGTGCCGTTCACATTCCAGGAGAACTCAACCGTGCAGCCGACCAGCTCTCACGGCAGTCCACCCATCCTGGAGAATGGCGACTCCACCCCGAGACAGTCCAGCTGATTTGGAGCCATTTCGGGGAGGCCCAGATAGATCTGTTTGCTTCCCCCGAATCCTCCCACTGCCAGCGGTTCTACTCCCTCAACGAGGCTTCCAACAGCCTCGGCAGGGACGCACTGGCACACAGCTGGCCTCCGGGGCCCAAGTACGCCTTTCCCCCAGTGAGCCTCCTTGCACAGACACTGTGCAAGATCAGGGAGGACGAGGAGCAGGTTCTGCTGGTTGCGCCATACTGGCCCACCCGGACCTGGTTTCCAGAACTCATTTCCCTCGCGGCAGCCCCTCCCTGGAAAATCCCCTTGAGGAGAGACCTTCTTTCTCAGGGGATGGGCACAATTTGGCACCCGCGCCCCGACCTGTGGAACCTGCACGTCTGGTTCCTGGACGGGACGCGTCAGACCTCTCCGGCCTTCCACAGGCCGTGATAGAAACTATCACTCAGTCCAGAGCCCCCTCCACAAGGCAGGCTTATGCGCTGAGATGGGGTCTGTTCGTCGACTGGTGTTCCTCTCGCGGGGAGGACCCACAGAGATGTACGATTGCAGTAGTGCTTTCCTTCCTGCAGGAAAAGTTGGAGCGCAGGCTGTCCCCTTCAACTCTCAAAGTGTACGTTGCTGCCATTGCAGCGTACCACGATGCAGTGGATGGAACATCCCTAGGTAAGCACCAACTCATCGTGAGGTTCCTGAGGGGTGCGAGAAGGGTTAATCCCCCCAGGCCGCACCCCATACCCTCTTGGGACCTCTCCGTCGCCCTCCAGGGCCTGCGGGAGGCCCCATTTGAGCCACTTGCGTCGGTTGAGCTAAAATATCTGTCACTTAAGACAGCGCTCCTGACTGCACTGGCCTCCATCAAGAGGGTAGGGGACCTACAAGCTTTCTCTGTCGACGAAGCGTGCCTAGAATTCGGGCCCGGCGATTCTCACGTCATCCTGAGACCCCGGCCTGGTTATGTGCCCAAGGTTCCCACCACGCCTTTCCGCGATCAGGTGGTGAACCTGCAAGCTCTGCCCCTGGAGGAGGCAGACCCAGCCTCTGCGCTGCTGTGTCCAGTTCGCGCTCTGCGTATATACGTGGACCGCACTCGGCACTTCAGACGCACCGAGCAGCTCTTCGTCTGCTTTGGAGGTCAGCAGAAAGGGAATGCTGTCTCCAAACAGAGGTTGGCCCATTGGGTGGTAGATGCCATCTCCCTGTCGTACCAAAACCAGGGAGAGCCATGCCCCTTAGGTGTTCGTGCCCACTCCACACGGAGTGTTGCCTCATCCTATGCGTTGGCTCATGGCGCCTCACTAGCAGATATCTGTAGAGCTGCGGGTTGGGCGACACCTAATACCTTCGCCAGGTTCTACAACCTTCGCGTAGAGGCCGTATCCTCCCGTGTCTTAACATAGACATCACAGGCGAGCGGGAGTCCGGCTGGTGTCGGCTTGCTGCGCCATTCCTAATGGATCCGTGCGCTATTTCCCTCAGTTGTTCCCTCCGGCGAACCTGGGTCCTCCATGCCCCGCAGTCAGGCCTAGTGCGGAGTAGTGCTTGTCTGTGCTCCGGTTGGGTCTCCTTCGCCCAGCAGGTTGTGGCAACATGTTTCAGTATTTTTCCACGGTCAGCCAGAAGGCCGATGTTTCCCTCATATATCCCTAAAATCTATGGATATATTGAATTTCTTGTGTTCCACATGTAGAGATTTCATGTGCTCCGCCCCCCCAACTCCTGCTTCAGTACAACTGGCATCCCTGTGGGGCCCCCTATTGGCCCCCAGGGCGTTGGGAAGGTTACGCTCATATCCGTCTGCTGACACGTCCGCCTGTCGGCACGCGGTGTGTTGCGTAACGCGACGTCTGGTTCGTGGCCTGTTCCATGGGTCTGTTCCCATATGTAACGTCGTAGTGAAACGACTGAAGGGGAACGTCTAGGTTACGTACGTAACCCTCGTTCCCTGAAGGAGGGAACGGAGACGTTACATCCCCTGCCACGACCTGACGTCGCGCTGACGCCGGGCTGCAGCTCGGCTCCTCAGCAAAAGCCTGAATGAGTGGTTGCACGCCGCCATCTTATATACCCGTATGTACGGGGGAGTGGCTCGGCATGCAAATACCACTCGCCAATGTTCATGAATGTTCATTGGCCTTTTGAATAAGGCTTGGAGATGATTGGACTCTCAAGCGAGTTCCCATATGTAACGTCTCCGTTCCCTCCTTCAGGGAACGAGGGTTACGTACGTAACCTAGACGTTTTGCTGTATGTATTGACTCATTAAAAGGAACTGGTTCATAAGAATCATTTGTTTGTGAATCAAGATACACTAGCCTTGCTGTACGTTTTGATTCAGTAAAAGGAACTGGTTCATAAGAATCAAATTTTTCATGAATCACTTTTGCGTGACTATTTTAAAACTAAAACATGCATCTTATTCACTGTTCATCGACAATCCAGTTTATGAACGAGTGACTCTTAGGAACCAGTTTATTTTAGTGAATCAAAACAAACAGGCTGTCCAGTGTAGCCCAATTCACAAACAAATCCAATAAAACAGTTCTTTTTAGTGAATTAAAACCTTTTAGTAGCCTGATTCAAAAACAAAACTTATAAAACAGATGCTTTTAGTGAATCAAAACATACAGCAAGAAAAGTTCATTTTGATTCATGAACAAATTTTTGTTTTTATGAACCAATTCCTTTTAACGAGTCGATACATACAGCAAGAAATAACCTTGTCTTGCTGTATGTTTTGATTCAGTGAAAGGAACTGGTTCAAAAGAGTCATTTGTTTATTAATCAGGCTACATTGTTCATGTTGTATGTTTTGATTCACTACAAGGAACTGGTTCATAAGTGTCATTTGTTTATTAATCAGGCTTCATTGTTTATGCTGTATGTTTTGATTCACTGAAAGGAAGTAGTTCACAAGAATCATTTGTTCATTAATCAAAATACACTTGACTTGCTCTATGTTTTGATTCACTAAAATGAACTGGTTCATACAAGTCATTTGTTCTTGAACTGATATGCTGTATGTTTTGATTTACTAAAAATAACCGGTTTATTAGATTCATTTGTTGATTAATCAGGCCACATTGGTTAATTCATTAAAAGCATCCGTTTCAAACAAGCCTTTTGTCTGTGAATCAGGCTACTCTGGTCATGCTGTATGTTTTGATTCACTAACAAGAACCAGTTTATTAGAGTCATTTGTTTGTGAATTGGGCTACACTGGACAGGTTATTTGTTTTGATTCACTATAATGAACCAGTTCATAAGAGTCACTTGTTTGTAAATCAACATCAAAAGGAACTGGTTCGTAAGAATCAATTTTTCATTAATCAAAACACACTAGTGTATGTGTTGATTCACTAAAAGGAACAGGTTCATAAGAGTCATATGTTCTTGAAATGGATGTGCTGTATGTTTTGGTTCACTAAAAGGAACTGGTTCATAAAAGTCATTTGTTCTTGAACTGGATGTGCTATATGTTTTGATTCACTAAAAGCATCGGTTTCATACAAGTCTTTTGTTTTATGAATCAGGCTACTCTGAACATGCTGTATGTTTTCATTCACTAAAAATGAACCAGTTCATAAGAGTCACTTCTTTGTAAATCTACATACACCAGTCTTGCAGAATGTTTTGATTCATCAAAAGTAACTGGTTCGTAAGAATCAATTTTTCATGAATCAAAATATACTAATGTATGTTTTGATTCACTAAAAGGAACTGGTTCATAAGAGTCATTTGTTCTTGAACTGGATGTGCTGTGTGTTTTGATTCACTAAAAGCATTGGTTTCATACAAGTCTTTTGTTTTATGAATCAGGCTACTCTGAACATGCTGTATGTTTTGATTCACTAAAAAGTACCGGTTTATTAGATTCATTTGTTTAATAATCAGGCTACAATGTTCTGTATGTTTGATTAATTAAAAGCATCTGTTTCATACAAGTCTTTTGTTTGTGAATCAGGCTACTCTGGTCATCCTGTATGCTTTAATTCACTAAAAAGAACCAGTTTATTAGAGTCATTTGTTCATTTGGCTACACTGGAAACGCTATTTGTTTGGATTCACTGAAATAAATCAGTTCATAAGAATCATTTGTTTGTGAATCATAAAACACAATGCTGTAATGTTTTGATTCAGAAAACGGAACTGGTTCGTAAGAATCAATTTTTAATGAATCAAAATACACTTGTCTTAGTGTATGTTTTGATTCACTAAAAGCATCTGTTATACGCAAGTCTTATGTTTGTGAATCAGGCTACTCTGGTCATGCTGTGTGTTTTGATTCACTAAAAAAATATGGTTCATAAGAGTCATTTGTTCACAAATTGGGTTACACTGAACAGGCTATTTATATTGTTTCACTAAAATGATCCAGTTCACAAGAGTCACTTCAGAAACCGGATTGTTGATGGAGAGTGAATAAGATGCAGATTTTGTAGTGGTTGTTTGGTAAATTTACCCAAAGATATTACTGTTTTTCTTATTCAATCCACAGTGTGCAAGAAGTCTACAATAACTTACACAAACAAAATACCGAGTATAACAAAATAATAATAAACACCAAAGAGCTGAATCTAATGTGTGTGAGTCATTCTAAAAATATCAACAATCCCTCCAATGAGCTGCATCAACACAAACATAACTGTATACACACCCCAGGCATGAATTCCACAAAGATGGACAGCTTTTTCTGCACCGGATCACGCAAGCAGCCGTAGTACTGCACTATACGGTCATGTCGCAGATTCTTCAAGAGCTGAATCTCACACTCCAGTGCGTTCACTTCCTGCAGAGAGAGACAAAGAGAAAAATAAGTAGAACGTCTCTACAGTACATACATGCTGTGATCACCCGAGTCTACTTCATACTTACCTTGCTGGTCTCCTGACACTCAGGGTCAAAGGGCACCTGCTTGGCCGCCAGCTCGCGCCCCGTGTCAACATCATAGCAGAGGTAGACCTCGCCAAACGCTCCCCGACCGAGCAGTTTCCCCTGACGCCAGTTTACAGGAGCCCTTGGGGCTGAGGAGAGTAAGAAGAAACAAACCACGTTAACCTCACCAGCAAACCGCAGACTGCAACTTAAAGTAGACCAAATCACACACAGAGACTCGCTGACGACTCCGAGTCAAACCACAACTGCATGCTATACAGATCTACACTTTTAAATTTATTTTGGGCAATAAACTAGGATTTAAATGAACAGAGAGGCAGACAGTTGACTATTGGCAGGCGCTGCAAGTTATTCAAGACTAAATATTAAACACCTGAATATTACTTCTTTAAATCAAGGTCACGTCGAACCGAAGCAAATCCTTCAGGGTGCTTTTTTTTTTCCTCAGCACTCCAATACGTCTTGTGTTTGGCAATATCTGAATCTCTTTTTTACAACTCTCTCATGACTATCATGAGCCTCACACATAATAACACTGTCTGCATTCTGCTATTGTTTAATAAACATGCTGTATGGATCTAATCATAGATAGATGATAGAGAACTTTAAATCTGGTTGCAGTTAAACTACACCCAACACCACTCACCAGAAGAGATTTACGCATCTCTCAGACTCATTTCCCCACTTATTCTATGATGGACACATTTGCGTCAGCATTTACGATCATTTTAATCAGCTTAGTGTTGCTATAATGACATTTGACATGAAGCTATCTGAATAGTTTATGGAGGCTCTGGGGGGGAAAGAAGCCACAGGCAGACAACAGAGACAAGCATCCATGTTCATAAGTCAAACTCAGGCGCCCGTCCTGGATTCCTCTGAGGAAATAGAGCTGATTAAAGAACCTGTTTGCAGACTGCAGAGCTCAAACACATTAGGACACAGAACAAACCATGCAGAGTTGGGTTTATTCATCATCTCTAATAGAGACGGGAAGTATGAACAAAATCGAATGATAACTGTGTGTATATAGTTATTAAATTAGATATTACAGTTATTAAAGCCAACTGAAAGAGATTAGTTACAAATTCTCTGATTTGATTTGATTGAATTCTACATTTATAAGATTCCAATTTTTGAAACAAGTCTCAGTCATGATGTCCATTTCACTAGCTTATTCTTAAATTCAACAAATTGTAAACTGTTTTTACAAATTGTAAACACTGTTTTAAACTGATTCAAAACATTAACTCTTTTGATCTATTCATTAAATAAACCCTAAAGATAACCGTTCATATGAGCCATTTGCTTGTTAATCAGACTACACTGGTGGTGTTTTGATTTCCGAAAAATAATTGGTTCATAAGAGTCATTTCCTTGTGAATTGGATTATACTGATCATGTTATTTTTTTGCATGCAGCCTGCATGGACTACTCAATTGAAACAAGTTTATTGCCATCAGGTTAAAGGAAACCTTGTGTATTAAGACCTGTATCTCTTAATGTAATGCAAATAATGTCGCCTACTGAAATTTGTAATAGAAAACGCATGAAAGATGTACAGTGTTTTGTGTTTTTTTGTTTAGTGATAGTTGTTCATGAGTCCCTTGTTTGTCCTGAACAGTTAAACTGCCTGCTGTTCCCACAAATTTTTTGGTTTTTCAGCATTTTTGTGTATTTGAACTCTTTCCAACAATGACTGTATGATTTTGAGATCCATCTTTTCACACTGAGGACAACTGAGTGACTCATATGCAACTATTATAGAAGGTTCAAACGCTCACAGATGCTTCAGAAGGAAATGTGATGCATTAAGAGCTGGGGGGGTGAAAACTTTTGAACAGAATGAAGATGTGTACATTTTTCTTATTTTGGGTAAATATCATATTTTTTCATTTAGTACTACCCTTCAGAAGCTACAAAAGATACCTACATGTTTCCCAATAGACAAAATAAGTTAAATTTACCCTGATCTTCAAATTCCAAAAGTTTTCAACCCCCCGACCCTTCTCTAGCCCTAAATGCATGGAGTTTTCTTCTGAAACATTGGTTGGAAAGGGTTCAAATACAAAAAACAAAAAAACCCAAAGCATTCGTGGGACCTGAAGGATTTTTCTGAAGAAGAGCAGGCAGTTTAACTGTTCAGGATGTTTGAACAACTCAAAAAACAGCTGTGGATCATTCAGGTAACAGCACAGTATTAAGAATCAAGTGTATGTAAACTTTTGAACAGGGTCATTTTTATAAATTCAACTATTATTTTCTCTTGTGAACTGTATGTAAATGTCTTTTATGTAAAATATCTTATTCAGGTCAGTACTAAATAAATAATAGCGTGCATTCTGTATGATCCCTCTTATTTTAGTAAAACAATTAACATTTTGCAAGGTTGATTCTACAAGGTGTATGTAAACTTTTGACTTCAACTGTACGTTATTTAAAAAAATCATTTTATACATATTTGGACACATTTTGGACTATGGGGGCACCATTATTTTGATGATGTGAAATGGTTGCACTCGGTGAGCTACTGACGCAACCTGTTGTTATTTTTACCGCAACACAACTCGGAAAATAAAATACTGATTCGATGCCACATTGTGTGGCTTTTGGTTGTAATTTTCAGTTGAAGGGCAAGAGAATCGATATGTCTTCACTGCTTTTCTAGCAATAAGAAAATGAGAAAAGAATGGGAAGATGCCTGTGGACAAAGAAAACTTTTGTTCTCTCCACTTTAGCCCTGATGCCTTTGAGGCTTTTAAGGGACCACAGCTACTGAAAAAGCTTATAAATGGCAGAGACAAGAAACGCTAGATGCCATCCTGGCAGGATGTAAACATTGCCACCTGTAAGCTCTTTCAGTAGCTGTGGTCATCGCATTATCGTATTATTTTCTGAGTTGTGCTGTGAAAAATAATGGCGCCCCTCAAAGTTCAAAATATGTATAAATATAAATCTTTCATGGGTTTTCTACTACATATTTCAGTAAAAGACATCGTTTACATTTTATTAAGCCATACAAGTCTTAATACCTGGTTTCTTTTGCTGAGATGCTACAGATTTAGTCAAAGCAGATGGTACATAGAGAGCAGTGCAGCCCTGCTTATGCACTGAGAAAATATTCATGGTTACGCTACAACCAGACACACTTCTGGTCTGAAGGCAAGTGTGCAAATGTGCTTTATGTGGTTTTCTTTTCTAACGGCCTGCATAAGTGTCCTCATGTGTAGGCATGTATGTGGTCTTACATTTAGGAGTGTTGCGTTGGCTGTTTTTCTCAGTCCAGCTGATGGAGGGCAGATCTCCACTGTACAGCAAGGTGCTTTCTCCATTGTAGCTGCGTGTACGGCTGGACGGGACCAGCTGAAACAGGTTCTCCTGAGGCATAAAACTTCGAGGGAAGGTCCTTCGACCTGAATACAAACAAATATTTTAGACCCACGATTCTAAATACAAATACACCTTTAGAGCTTTTGACCAGCAAACTTCCATGATCTTTTTTGATTCAAATTCCCATAGAGTGGCACTCCCAGGGAACACATGTGATACATTATTACCTTAAAAACACTCAAATCTGCTTTGGTAAAACCAAATGCATAAATAACATTCCCTATGAATTGTGTAAATCTTTACAGAATTTGGATGTTTTGAATCATCTCTTCATGCTTTAAGGCACATACAATCAACATGTCCAAACATCTTCCTCCCATTCCCTAATTCTCTCTCTCTCTCTCTCTCTCACGCTCTTCTTTTCCTTTGTCTCTCGCTTCCTCCATCAAGCTTTCCACAACGCAGGAAACTCCTCTCAGTACAGTGTTTTGCAACAGTCAGTGCGCCTCATCAGGGGAAACACAAATAAAACACACACACATACACTTCTTGAGTTCTGGGGAAACTCAAATCATGCTGGCCATGTGCACAGCTTTATCTGCCTGCGGCACTGCATGTAATATAAAGAATTTGTAATATCCCTGTAGAAAACATCAGCACCTGTGTAACAGCATAAACTAGCCTTCTAGTCTCTTCAGCATGGATGAAAAGGGGGTTTTGTGGCCGGCTAACAATTTATGGGTCTAGGTTGCAAACGCATGTTTGATTCCAAGTAGGAGAATCGGCAAGAACACAGTCTTGTTCTGTGCCACTGAACAATGCCCTCCACGCTAAAACACAATCCAGAGGGACGACGCATGCAATTAGCAAATTGTGACTTGCTTTGGATAAGAAAGCATCCGCTAAATGTTAACCAAAGAATTAATTTACTAATTAGGCGCTCTGAGAATTGAAGAGAAGCTCCAAACAACAGAAGTTTTTGCTTGTAACACCAGTTTTCATGCAGACTTGCATTGTTATTTTATAAAAACATAATAGTGCAATTATGAAAGAGGAACAAAACATATGTGATACCATTGTCTAAAACAAATGAATCAAGCCCAGAGAGAAACTACTAACTTTTATTGCATTTTGGGGGAAAACACACTACCAGTCAAAAGTTTTTGAACAGTAAGATTTTTAGTTTTGTAAAGAAGTGCTCACCAAGCCTGCATTTATTTGATCCATTATTTTTTTTAATATTTAAAATACCTGTTTTCTATTTGAATGTGTTTTAAAATGTAATTTATTCCTGTGATTTAAAAGCTCAAAAAAAATAAAAATCATTATTATGTTGAAAATGGCTGAGTAGAATTTTTCAGGTTTCTTTAATGAATAGAAAGTTCATAAGAACAGCATTTATCTGAAATAGAAATCTTTTGTAACATTATAAATGTTTTTATCTTCACTTCAGATGAATTTAAAGCATCCTTGCTATATAAAGTATTAATTTCTATAATTTCTTTCCCAAAAAAAATGTAAAACTCCAAGCTTTTAATTTCAGACAAATGCTGACCATAGGATCTTTCTATTCATCAAAGAATCCTAAAAGATGTACTCAACTGCTTTAAATATTGATAATAATAATAATAAATGTTTCTTAAAGGGCAAATCAACATATTAGAATGATTTCTGAAGGATCATGTGACACTGAAGACTGGAGTAATGATGCTGAAAATTTAGCTTTGATCATAAGGATAAATTGTTTTTTAAAATATTTTTAAAAAGTTATTTTAAATAGTAAAAGTACTTAAAAATTTTACTGTTTTTGCTGTACTTTGGATCAAACAAATGCAGGCTTGGTGAGCAGAAGAGACTTCTTTAAAAACATTAAAAATCTTACTGTTCAAAAACTTTTGACCGGTAGTGTATACCAAATTATAATAAATAATAACAATAAATAAGTAATTATATTATATTATATTATATTTAAGCTATTTAAGTATAAAAAAAGTCAAATTAAAAATAATAAATAAAACAATAATTTAAAAAATTAATGACATGCACACAGTCCCTGTTTTCTTTAGTTATAAATAGCACAGTTACACACACATTGTTGTGGTAAAGGTCAGCTTACCGTCGCCGTAGTCTTTACTGCGACTGGACATGTGGAACTGGCGTGGGAAGGTCCCGTGTTTCCCGTGACGCCCTGCAGGTGGAGCAGTTACATAAAAACCGGTTAGATGCATGCTTGACATGAGCTATGGTTTACAAACATGCATTTTATCTTCATTCACAGAAAACAGCAAATGTTGATAATGAAACTGATTCAAGTATTTGATATTAAGACGTGTGCACTCACTGAACTGTGAGGTAAACCTCATGAAATCAGATAAACAGCGCTTGCGGAAGTGAAGAGCTCTTTACCACAGGGCACTTCATTCATTCAAAGCGACAAAACTAGAACACTCCCATTATAAACAACTGAGCTGTCTACTGCACTATAGAACAGACGGCTAATATTTTAAAAACATGAGTTTAACATGAAAATTTGGCTAAAGTTCACAAAAAATAAGGAAATTCTTAGTAGTCTATTGTAATGCTAAAAATGTCATTCTCATTATTTCCTGTAAAGCAAAATCTTAATTAAATACATAAACATACATTTGGATGAATCTCACAAAAAAAAAATTAAACTAAGAAAAGGAAAGGAAATTTCAAATGGAATATTTCATAGATTTCACTTCAGTATATAAAATTCAGTAATAAGAAAGAGATTTTTTGCATTACAATAGATTACCAACACACACATTTACATCCAAATATACAGGAGCGCACAGAAGTGGTGCGCAGATGCGCATGCGCAACCAAAATAAAGAAAGCACTGTGAAAATTAGTTCACACCACTCATTTGCGTACTGACAGGTTTGACAGCAGTTAATGCACAATCACCATTGTAGATGGACTAACTGTAATACTGTATAAGATTTCCATTCGAAACGAAAGCATAAATATAGGCTGCGCGTTGACAGTTTCAAAGCGAAATGCAAAACATTCACCGACTCGGTTGCTGATTTTAGGTCTAAAGGATTTTTAGGTTGTTTTTAGGTTCAAAACAAAACAAGCATATATATATACAGTATATATATATATATATGTATGTATATATATATATATATATATATATATATATAGTCAATGATATATATAATAATAATACTAATAAGAATAAAAAAAAATCTATATCAATTTAATATTATAATCAATATTTTTGTTTAGTATAAATATCTAAATATCCTTAAACCAAGATAAATGTAAACAAAAAAAACTAATTTGCATTGTAATAATAGTTTATTACAAAAAATATTACTATTTTTGATCAAATAAATGCAAAATAAATATTTTTTAGAAACACTACAAAATGTAATTATTCTAAACACACATACATAGTTGATTCAATTTTGCTCAATTTCCGCTGAAAAAAAATGAGATGAAAAAATTATAAATATGATAATAATATTAAAAAATTATTTCTTAATCAATATTTTTTGTCTTATTTTCTAGTATAAATATCTAAATATCCTTAAAGCAAGAAAAATGTAAAAACAAATGTTTTAAATTGTAATAATAATTCACAATATTAGTATTTTCACTGCACTGTATTTTTGATCAAATAAATGCAGCATA